>OY726528.1:38074169-38674169 GCA_963383655.1 Bathymodiolus septemdierum
TGATGTTTTACTTATATTTTATACCTAAATTTCATTGCCAGTATTATTATCTATCACAGTGGGCTCAATTTTTCTTATTTACATTTTATAATTTCTACAGTTGTTTACATCTACGATCGATCAAATTTGTGTTTAAAACATAATCCTATTGTTAAACATCAATCACCTGATTCTTACTTATTATGTTTTTCCTCCTCCTTCGTAGGAGTATCATGTGAGGCGTTGTCATCACTTTGCATCATGATCCATCACTTTTACATTTTCTGAAACCACTGCCACTAAAGATACTTGATTGATATATGGTGGCACATAATTCTTATGTTTTAAACACACATTTGTTTTTATCTTGTTGTTTGTTTTCTGTGTATTCCATAGTGATGTATTGTTTTGAAATAAATTTGCTTGCATTATTGATGTTCAGTTTGACTCTTCTATCTGTTCCTGTTCCTTTAACAATAAGAAGCCCACATCAGTGGTGTAATTGTTAGCATGCTCGCCTCGAGTGTCGTAGGTCGTGGGTTCTGGCACCTGGTCAGGTCAAACCAAATGTATGTTAGCCACTTCTTGGCTAAGCATGCGGCACTGAGCAAGAGCATAAACTGGTTGGCTCGGAATCTTGGTAATGTGTCAGAGTGAAGTGACATGTCTACCAACAGAGTGCTGTTTCATGAGCTAGTACTATAAAAATTCAACTAGGCGTGTTGGTCTAGTACAAGAAGAGTTGGAGATACCAAAGGGACAATACAAATCCGTAAATCGATGAAGGACAGACAACACAATGGCCAAAAGAAAAAGGACAAAGGGACAAACAACGATCTACAAAACACTACACAGAAAACAAAAGGTCGAGCAACACACACCTCACTAAAAACCGGGGGTGAACTCAGGTGCTCCGGAAGGGTCGGCAGTTCCTGCTTCACTAGTAACATTTGTCGTGCAACGCAGGGAGCACATGCCTCCTGCCCATTTGGAAAGGAGAGAGAGGCAAAACTGTTTTTGCCTCCCCCACACTTATTTTGGCAAAAATTTAGAAAAAGCTAAATTTGTAGCATGGATGCAAAATAAGTTCAGTACAATATTATAGCGTGTTTGAAGCCAACTGACTTTTTTGTCAGTTTTGAAAAGTGTCCCCCCACTTGCAGGTCCCATCCTGGAGCTTCCACCAAACTTTCCGGTCATCTCTTAAGAGTCCCCCTCCAGCAAGTCATTTACAAACATTGCCACGTAATGTTGTATCGACTACACCTCGTCACGAACGGGATTCGAACTCACAATTTTAGTGGTAATAGGCACTGATGGCATATGTAGTTCTAAATCCAACCACCATACGAGCACGACCACGACGATCCCGAAATAAATATGTGACATAGCATCTACAGAAATGACAATTATACAACATGTACCTCATTTTATTTCCTCAGAACATCTGAGATATTGGATTAAGTAAAATTTAAACCCAACAGTACCCCAGTTAGATTTCTGAGCATAACAAAAACAACTAAAAGTGAGATTCGATACAGTTCTCGGTTAGCAATTTCATCGATGAAAAATTAGACCTGGCAGGACCCAGGGGCGGATCCAGGATTTCAAGTTAGGGGGGCGCTCTTAAAAAAATTGCGCCGAGCGGAGGGAGGCGTGAACATTTTTGGGGTATTTCGTGTGAATAATCACGATTTTACGCCAAAAAATCATATTTTTTCCAATTTTAGGGGGGGGGGGGGGGCGCCGGGTGCGACCCCTGGGACCTGCATGCTTTCCACGATGACTGTACAAGATACAAGATACTTTATTTTTCAAATCAGGGCCCCTGGAGGGCATGATACAACATTTATAATTAGCACATACACAATAAATAAAGTAAAATATAATAATTATTTTATTACCATCAACCAGATCTGTCACAGATTAGAACAAAGGGAAGTAATTCAAGCAAGATTGTCTTAGAATTTTATATTCGCATTCGTGTTCTAATAGTTAGTTTGCTCGCCACGGGTGCTGTAGATCGTTGGTTCTAGCCACGGTAGGGTCAAACCAGGGACTATAAAGTTGGTATTTGCTGCAGCACCGCGAATTATTCAAGGATAAGAACAAAGACGGACTGACCCGGAATAATGTGTCCGAGTAGGGCGATATGTCTACCCGCTAGCTTTAGATCCAACTAAGCGTGTTGGTCTAGTCACAGGGACTTGCTCGCGGCCACTAAATTTGACCCACTTACTATCAATGTATTACCCATTAAAAATTATGATAGTAAAAATATAAGCTAAGCAAATTTAGCGACCGGGAGCAAGTCCCTGTGGTTTAGTACAAAGAGGACATCATCATAATCTCATCAAAATGCAGCCTGTTCTCACCAACATATAGCTGTAAATTTGCTCATGCACTTGGCGTTAAACAACAACCCCTCACTTGCTCACTCAAGGGTCATTATTAAGTGTCTCTATTAAATGTAAGAGTATGTAGATCTACTAGTTAAAGGTGTAAGTTGGCATTTAAATGAAAAATAAACTTCACTGTGTATTGATTCGAAAGATCAACACCTGAATAGGTACAAATCAGCTGTTAACTTTCAGGTCTTATCAATACTAGTCGTTTTCTACCTGTGAACATTGTTATTATTACATGTATATATACTTACAAGTATAGATCATAAAACACAAAAACACTGCAATTCAACGTAATTATTTTAAAGTTTTTCGGATGTATGTTTGTGTGCTTAATGGGTGAAATATTAGTTTTACTAGTTAATGTTTACACGGATACCATGCACCAAAATATCTTATCTTGTATGTGTTTGTAATACCGGTATCTAAATTCTTAATGGAAACCGAAATCTGACAGTTTTCAGAAATCACTTCTAAAATATTAGATGTAAGTATTGTTTTCATACAGATCTACTTATCATTTACAGTTTTATTTTTGTTTTCAACTTTCATTTATATATATATAAATACATATGTGCACGATTTTTATATGACCACAAACTATAGGTGGTCGTATAATTATGTACCTATAACTATTCCATTCGTCGACCCTATGCGTTCGGATTTAGTTTCTTAAATATTGTGTTTATAGGCCCATTAGAATTCGTTGACACACGTACCCAAATTCATAATTATATCTTGCTTTGTCTAGGTAACTCCCTTTATTAAATCAGAAGGGTATGCATTCCTTGCTTTTCACCCACTTACCTTATTGGGGTTATGGTGTTTAACGCCACTTTCAACAATAGTTCAGTTATATCGTGGCCGTCAGTTTTATTGGTGGAAGAAACCGGAGTACCGGGGAAAACCACCGACCTGCCTCAAGTCACTGACAAACTTTATCACATAATCTTGTATCGAGTGCACCTCACCATGAGCGGTATTCGAACTCACAACTTCCAGTGGTGATAGGCACTGATTGCATAGGTAGTTGCAAATCCAACTACCATACGATCACGACAAAAAATGAGAAGGAAGAAAACGACGTCTTTAACTTGATAAATATGTCAAGATATTATTACATTGCTAGCAATCCATACTGTAGGGGAAACACTTCATGTGCACATATTGCAGGACATGCACAATCTGCATGTCAAATATATAAATTGCTATGCACATTGATTAGATCAAGATCTGCTATAGATCCGTCACATACAACTTGTGCAACTATTGTTTTTTTTTGCAAATTCATGCAAGTTCTTATCTTAAAAAACACTTCATTTGTTTGATCGCTAAGTCATCTGATTACTTAACAGAACAGGCTTGGGATCTCACCCACTCGTCACAGCTCGGCAGATTCCACCCCCAATCTAATATAAGGAGAGCATCGGATACACCAGAGGTTTCCCGATTGGGACTTCACCCAACATGCTCAATTACTCCGTATTTTTGTGTTGCCACAAAGTTGAACGATTCTCCCACAGGTCGTTGTATCTGTTTTAAGTTTAAGGTTAGATAATATGTTATATTTGGTAAGTGTTTCTTGTTATTGTGGTTGGTACGACCTGCAAAACATTACAAATAAAACTAAAGATCGAGTAACAAGAACCACACTAAAAATCGGGGTTGAACCCAGTTGCTCAGGAAGGAAATATTTTTCTGCTCCACTGGTGGCAGCCGTCGTGGTACTCTAGTTACAAACCCGATGATAAATCATGAATGAGGAAAGGACCAGAGAGTGTTTACGACAAGTGGAACATGTTCGTAGTCATTTGTGACATAGATGTTCCGTAACGGTTAACCAATTCATGGTGGCGACCGTAAAACTTTCGAAGTGATGACTTCAACTTAACCAATATTCCCTTGGTTCAGTAACTTCCTTGTTAGCAGAAAGATATTATCGTAACAAAATTGATCGCTTCAGAGATGTCATTGAGTTACAATGTAGTTACAGTAATTACAAATAGAACACTGCACTTTATGGTGGTCTATGAATATACGGTAGTTATATATTAAACAAATATCTACATTTTGCACAAGGAACACAGCGGTCTCTTTAATATTGTACAAGGTGACGTCATATATCGTGATTTTTCATACTCAGTTTTGTATTCAATATTATTGGTTTTACATTTAATCTTTTGTATCTTAAAAATAATCTTTTTAAATTGATATGTTTGAAAAGGAGTTTCGTTTCTTTTTGTCACATGTAGCATTCATACCTCACGTTTCTTCACCATTTTATTTCTATGGCTACGGAGTAACGCACTGTGTTTTCAATGACACTTGTTTCATGTGATGGTCAAGTCCCTACTACATTCTACAATGTACTGAACAAGGACCGATCATTTAATTTTTAGGGTGGAGTGGGATACAAGTTTTTCTCCGAAACAGAAATTCAGATTATTACTTGGATATGGAAAGTCGGAAATTTTTCTTCAAATTTTTCCAATTTTTTTTTGTTGTAAACTGTTTCAGAAAAACAAAGCTCCCCACTCCCGATCGGTACCGAATATGAATATTTGAATAATAATTGCATACCATCTTGAAAACAATATACCTCCCCCCACCCCCCACAACTAAACCACATGCGTAAGACTAATATTTTTTTTTGCATAACACGTTATACCATCTCCGCTAGCCAATGGTAACGTTACGCCTCCCCTCCCGTTCAAGAGGAGAAGTGGCGGGTCGTTACCTTGGTCAAGCGAAGATAGCGTTATACGAGATGTAGGATTATATTTCACGAGTGTGGAAAATTCTGTCTTTTCTCTAGTGGAGTGTAGCGAAAAAGTAAACGTGACAAGCAACCAAACAAAACAGTTAATAAACATATAAGGGAATGGGCTAGAATGGCCCAAAATTCCTTTGCTTTTTACAGTGCTTTATAAAGGTGATTTTAAGTATGTTTAGTGCAAAGGTTATATCTTATCCAATTATTTTTAAATGTTTTCCTTTCAATATTCTTTAAAATTTGAAAAGTAAAGATAACGTGAATTTTAAAAGAAATATGTTCTTTACACTTTTGTATCAACAAGATTTGAGTTCTGATTTTACATATAACATGTGCTTGATGTGTATAACTTATGATAAAATTTTAAGTGCTATTTTCTAACGTTTCTCCCTGGTGAATATTAGATTTACCTAATAGGTATAATTTAGGTTTATGGTGTTTAACACCACTTTCAACAATATTTCAGCTATATCGTGGCGGTCAGTGTTATTGGTGGAGGAAACCGGAGTACCCGGCGCAGAGAAAACCACCGACCTGTCGCAAGTCACTGACACACTTTATCACATAATGTTGCATCGAATACACCTCGCATAAATGGGGTTCGAACTCACAATTTTAGTGGTGATAGGCACTGATTGCACAGGTAGTCTTAAATCCAACAACCATGCGATCACGACCACGACGACCCCTTTACCTAATACATTAAAACCTGTCTAAATCGAATTTAACTGGGACCAATCTTGTGTTCAGAATATGCATGTGTTCGGTATATACAACAGGTTAAAATAACAAAAATATCCTACATAGGGGCTTTATTTACAGTTCGGTTTATGCAAGATTTCGGTTTATCCAGTGTTGAGTTTAGACAGGTTTCACTGTATACTGATTTTGCAAAAACGTATTATGGATTAATTCCCGCCGAGTCTTTAGAGGCGAGATACTGGCTGATACGGTACTATACCAATACACTTGAGTTGAATTTTTTTTGTAATTCTGATTAAAACGTTGGTACATTGTGTGTTTTACGCACCATATATATACTTGTAGTAATTAAATAGCTAAACTAAACAATGTAACACACAAACAAACAGGGATACCGGAGAAATCCACCGACTTGTCTCAAGTCACAGTCAAAGTTGAAACTTTATAACAAAATGTTGTATCGAATACACCCCACTATTGAACGGCAATCGAACTCTCAAATTTGTATTGGGTTTAGGGTTTATTGTGCTTAATGTGCCACTTTCAACAATATTTCAGTTATATAGTGGTGGTGGTCAGTTTTATTGGTGGAGGAAACCGGAGTACCCGGAGAAAAAGACTGATGCCGCAAGTCACTGACACATTTTATCACATAATGTTGTATCGAGTACACCTCGCCTTGACTGAGCGGGATTAGAACTTACAATTTTAGTGGTGATAGGCACTGATTGCATATGTAGTTATAAATCCAACTACCACACGATCACTATCACTGTGATATAAGTAACAAGTTATATATTTATGCGGGACCGTTTTTTCACAGGACAAGCATTATTATCATGGAGCCCACGTCCTATGACCAAAATTACATTTTCAACAGAAAAAATATTAAAACCATTAATTATCTGATAACTATTTTAGTTTCTAAACTCGTAACATGTTCTGACCTACAATTTCTTTATAGATAAAAAAATATATATGACGTCTGTGTTTGGGTTCGGGACTACAGAACGCAAATTATGATCTATTTACGAGAAGGGAGGTAATCACTGAGCGCGCCATATTTTGTCGAGCTTCAACAATATGCGTGCTGTTTTACTGATAGGTCGGAAATATAAAAAAACCCGAAACAAGGACCTAAAGAGCTACGGTTCCACATGATTTCAGTGGAGATGATGTTTTGTTGATGTAAATTCGCACCCGTCTTCTTTGCTGTCGTTGTAAGTTAACATAATTGTACCCGAAACTATTTGCGTCTGATATATAGAAACTTTGTATTTGTTGGACCCGAGTTGTGATTTCTGATTGATTGATTGATTGATTAATTGGATTTTAACGCCACTTTCAGCAGTATTTCAGCTACATCATGGCGACCAGTTTTAGTGAGGGAGGAAGCCGGAGAGAACCACCGACCCTGGGCAAGCAACTGGTAAACTTTATCACTTGTGATTGCGAGTCGAGTGCACCCTTTTTGTAATTTACAAAGCTGGACGCAAACCCACGCTGTATTGGTGATAGGCTTGTATGAGCTGTTAGATCCAACGACCTAACTCATTCAACCACCTGTGTTTTTCTTGTAGTAATTTCAACTAAACTTCCGTTTGATTTGAGTAGCAACAGGCATGATTTTCCTGAAAATCAGATTTATTTATGTTTTTTTCCTTTACTTCTTTGTACAGCCTAAATATAATTGATAAAACAAGATTTTAAGACAAGTTAAATGTGTTTATAAAACCAAGATATGGGTTAAAGTTCATAGGTTAGTAATATATTTTTTAAGGAAAAATGTCATTTAAAAAACTGACCCAACTTTTTCTACATCTTTTCTTTTTATTAAATATTCAAAAACAATATACCAAAAGCATGATATGCATGTTAACATTCAGAATATTAAAATATGGGGCATGAGGTGGTATTAGTGAAGATAGAACTGTAGACTCGTACTCGCAATCCACCACCATCATGACCAAAGGAAGGTTGAAGAGTGTTTAATCAATTTTAATAAAGGCGAGGATGATGACGGGTGTTTAAAATACTGAATATTCCAAAATGGAGTGCAACTGTGCAAGGAAAATTACTGAAGGTAGAGAGTACAGTGCATTATGACGGCATAAGTATGATAGTCCAATGACAATGTTAAAATAAAAATGTATAAATACACCTTGGTAGGGGGCCCCTTATATCTTTAGGCCCTAGACTTTAGCATGTCAAGCCTATTGGTAAATTGATGGAGAGGATTTATATAGGCTATTGCCTGCTATCCAATCCATTTCATTTATTTATGAATAAAATATGTTTAAAATGAAAATATTGGTAAATACGACTATCAAGATGGCCACCATAACCAAAAATAGAAAATTGACCCATCTCACTTTATTTCAAGATGGAATCTGTTTTAAATTTTAATTGTAAGAACATATTTAGGAGCTGATCCTTAGTCAAATCCATAATGAAATGTACAATTGTCATTATCAGATAATGGTTTTTGCAGGTCATCGATTCAGGCTCAAGTGAGCCTCTGGTTACAACATATTAGGGTTAAATACCTACAATAGGTATCAGATATTGACCTTTATTGACCTTATGATACTGGGGTAATAAACAGGTACATGTATCATATTATTGTCCTGTTTACAAACATTGTCTTGGAAAGTATGGAACTGATATTAAAATGTTAACATCAACAGATTAAAATTTATGATGATTATTTTTTTTTTATTGTCGAAACAGGTACTGTTTGAAAAACAGATCTATAAAAAGCCTTTGAAGATTTGACAGGTGTTTTTTTGTTTTTTTGTCACAGGTTGAACAATGCATCAGCCTATTGATAAATACAAAATTTAATATTTTGCACATGATAAAAATGTGGATCATCCATGCTGACGCCGGTTAGGCTAATTTCGGTAGTCTACAACTGATACTGATTTTCATAAATTTTTCATCAAAGATCTGCTATTGATAATTGTTGATCATAACCTATATGTTGGTGTGAAGTGTATGAAATTAACTGGGGCTGTCATGGTCGTGATCGCATGGTTTGAATTACAACTACCTATGCAATCAGTGCCTATCACCACTAAAGTTTTGAGTTTGAATCCCGCTCATGGCAAAGTGTACTCGATACAGTATTATGTGATTAAGTTTGTTAGTGACTTGCGGCAGGTTGGTTGTTTTCTCTGGGCACTCCAGTTTCCTCCACCAATTAAACTGACCACCACGATATAACTGAAATATTATTGAAAGTGGCATTAAACACCATAAATCACTAATCACAATCATGAAATTAACTGAAATTTCACATTTTGACAGATTTTCATATATTTTATCCTACTTCCATGGAAACAAAAGCATGGATCAACAGAATGAATCAGAACTTTTTAATGATAGTATAGTAATATTATAGTATAATGACGTCTACAGTAAAGTCAAATCTTTTTTTTTGGTGAACCTCAGCAATTTAAAATTTGGAAAGCTTTTTTAAATTGAAAACAAAAAACGCTTCAAAAACCAGTACATAGACCTATATGCAGAAAAATTACATACAAAGAAAAAAATTTGAGAAAGAATCAGTCCAGTGTACTTTTATTTTTCATGACCTATAAACTTTATGATCAAACACCTGCATTATATACACTTACTATATATGGCAATTGTTCAAGTTCAAGGTCGATGACCAATTTTTATTATTATTCTAAGTTATTATCATATTCTGCTTTACATTGCTCTCGCACAAATCTTTTTTTTTATTTTTATTTTTAAAATTATATCTACAGGGTTTTCAATATTTTTCAAGTGTACCATACTTCACTATTTACAGGTGGTACCAACTTTTTATTAAAATTTTAACAATTTTCATGAATATCTTATACAACACTCTTTAAAATTAGGAGGTACCAAAGACCATTTTAGGTGGGTAAAAGTACATGGTACCACCCTTTATTGAAAGACCTGTATCTAGTAATATGAATGTTATGGTAATGACCTTATGATTTATGAATTATAAAGTTATTAAGGGAGAGTAGAGTTCAATGACCAGATTCTATAATGAGAATTATATTGTTCATAATTTTAACCCATGTGACATTGACCTAACAGAACTTTAATGTTATCATTAGTCCACAACATCTAACAAAAAATAATGTTGTATTGATCAAACAGAACAAATAACCGGTTGTTCACAACTTTTAACAGAAATAGGTCGTCATAGCCATGATCTCAGGCCAAAGAACCCCCCCAACCTGTGTTTCTGCTAACCCTATTGACTCATACTTTCAGTGCCCCCCCCCCCTTCCCCCCCCCAGTTTCTATTACTATTTTTGAACAATCACTGTTTAAAAGTCTGATTCACTAATTATGAAAATAAAGTTTAAACATTGATGATCAACCTTTCCACCAATATCAACAAGCAGGAACAACCACCTCTCATATTAACACACTGAACACAAAAAAGGGGAGACCATAACATACGACATTGCAAATCCAGGTCCTGGCTTGGGACAGGCATAAAAATGTGGCAGGGTTAAACTGGTTAATAGGATCCCAACTCTCCCCTCTTGATAATAACTGAATCTCCCAACGACATATATATTAAGCATGATTTTTAAATTGATTAGCAATTTATTACTGACCATGCTTAGCTATTTATTACTGACCATGCTTAGCTATTTATTACTGACCATGCTTAGCTATTTATTACTGACCATGCTTAGCTATTGATTACTGACCATGCTTAGCTATTTATTACTGACCATGCTTAGCTATTTATTACTGACCATGCTTAGCTATTTATTACTGACCATGCTTAGTTATTTATTACTGACCATGCTTAGCAATTTATTACTGACCATGCTTAGTTATTTATTACTGACCATGCTTAGTTATTTATTACTGACCATGCTTAGTTATTTATTACTGACCATGCTTAGCTATTTATTACTGACCATGCTTAGCTATTTATTACTGACCATGCTTAGCTATTTATTACTGACCATGCTTAGCTATTTATTACTGACCATGCTTAGTTATTTATTACTGACCATGCTTAGCAATTTATTACTGACCATGCTTAGTTATTTCTTACTGACCATGCTTAGCTATTTATTACTGACCATGCTTAGCTATTTATTACTGACCATGCTTAGCTATTTATTACTGACCATGCTTAGCTATTTATTACTGACCATGCTTAGTTATTTATTACTGACCATGCTTAGCAATTTATTACTGACCATACTTAGTTATTTCTTACTGACCATGCTTAGCTATTTATTATTGACCATGCTTAGCTATTTATTACTGACCATGCTTAGCTATTTATTACTGACCATGCTTAGCTATTTATTACTGACCATGCTTAGCTATTTATTACTGACCATGCTTAGCTATTTATTACTGACCATGCTTAGCTATTTATTCATAAATCATTTAACATTAGATTGTTTTAAATATAGCATCAAAGGAATTTTTATCTTAGATTAAAAAAAAAATAATAATAATTTTTGTCTTAGATTAATTCTTAATTTTTTGCTTTCTTTAAAAAAAAACCCAGATGAATCATCAGGTTAGATTATATTGTAAAAGCATGTTTAACACATAAATGCCTAAAGCTTAACTTGCACAGAAACCTTGGGCCTGTACTTTAATTTGTACAATAATACCCCCAGCAACACTATTGTAAATGCGGCCTCTGATATCACATACAGGCCGCTAATAGAAGCCGATGATACTATAGTATTATTACGTGATGTTTTTCATATTGGCTTAGTTATAGGTCCGAGGCCTGCTGTATTGGCTTGAGGCGCAGCCGAACGCCAATACAGCAGACCGAGGACCTATAACTAGGCCAATATGAAAAACATCACGTAATGATACCTTTATTAATTAACCAGTCCAATATCTCTCGGGATTTGTCCTTGCAATTGTCGAAATGTCTAGCGGATTCCGATCTAGTTGTTATTGGACTGACTGGAATTGAGCCAATACGGAAAATATCCGTATTGGACTGGTTTTTGTCGTATTGGCTCAATGAAAGTTTTTATATTGTATTGACAGATTTGATCATATAAAAGCTAATAAATCAAAGTTAATTAAGAAATGTCGTTAATAGGGGCCGATGATACAGGCCGCTGTACTTTAATAATTTGACCCATTTTTGGGACAAGGTTGATATCGTTTACGTAATGCATTTTTCTGACGTCACACTATTGTTCGAACAGTGGATTATTTTTAAGAATCTACAGTTTATTCTTTTGTTCTTAAATATATGAACTTTAACCTTTTACTGTTTTAGGCTTAAAAAACGCGTTTTGCTTATTTTCGGCCTTTCGTGTCTCGAACCACTGCTGGGCTTTTCAAAGTCTATTTTGACTTTCAAAACTTCCATCTAACCACTCGGCTACGGTGACCACACTACTATACGCTATAATTAGTATATTTGACTCTTGATAGTAAGATTTGTAAAAAAAAATATCAACAATTTGTTTAAAAAAGCAATATACAAGACACAGTACAAGTATTTCAGATCTGGCATAATTTATGTTCAGAACTGACAAGTATGTGAACTTTTAAAATGTATTCTCGCAATACAAAAACAACAAACGAACTGACGGCAAGTAATAACAAATCAGACAGACCACAGGTGAAGATTTTGGACACTTGAAAGACCTTGAAATATCTAAATATAAACGATTCTTTTCACTTGAAAGACCTTGAAATATCTAAATATAAACGAGAATCGAAAGGACGTTGACCGATAAAAATTTGTCGTTTTAATTTTGTTAATTGTTGTCTTATTTGGCTTTCTAAACATTAAAATTGTAAAAATATATGCCATACCATTTATTCTTGCAACAACACTATTATTGTACAAGTTAGATACATTATTATTGAAAAAAAGAATTTGCCCGTATTGGATATAACGGGTTTCTTTTTCCGCATGAGTACTCAGGTGAAGGCCGAGGTGCTACGCATATGCATATGCACCTCGGCCTTCACCTGAGTACTCATGCGGAAAAAGAAACCCGTTATATCCAATACAGGCCACTTCTTTTGTTTCAATAGTACTGTATCCTATACATACACATGTATATTTAGAATTGATAACCTTGAGGTTAGGCCATTAGTAATAAATGATTTGTTTGGTGTTATATAATCTTGACATTAGGCCACTTGTAATAAATAATGTGTTATATATAATGTTATATACAGCCAGTAGGGAAAATAAACTGAAAATGTACACATTTTAGTGCCTATCCTGGGGATCTAACAACATATGTTGTGGTCTTTTTTGGTGTTCAATGATTTTAGATGAGAGATAATTGTTAGTTTTGTTGATATTAGTGGAATTGTTGACAATTGCTGTTTAAACTTTCTTTTCAAAAGAAACATTCCACTTTGGATGGTCATTTAGAAAGGCAAAAGGCATAGTTTACAATAGGACCCAGTGGGCAAAATGTTTTAAAAATCTTCTTCCCAAACACCACTGATCAATTTGAATGTTCCTTACACAATCTTCTCCATATTTTGTGTTGATTAGAAATCCAGTATAGCTAACATTGACTACGACATAGTTTAACATAGGACCCTAAGGCAACAACCATTTTCTTATTAGGGGGGGGGGTGCTTTTTTCAGTACCTTCCTCTGTCAAAATATTTTTTTCTCATGAGAAGGAAAGCAAAATTTTTTTTTCCAATCATGTGGAACAGAAATACATTTTTCCATAAAAACAATACATTGACATACAATTCATTTTATTTCACTGCACTGATGTTTATAATCTGCTAATTCACGTCTCATCTGTTGTTGGTTTTATACTACTCAAATTCAGCAGCGCAATATTTTAATTCTAGCCGGTGACAGCATAATTTTTTTTTCAGCTACAATGCAAAATCTAATTTTCTTTCGGTCAGCTAGGGCATTAAAATATTTTTTTTACTTTGAGCATATCTGATGGCAGTTATTTGGCTTTCCCTTCTTTTACTTTGAGCATATCTGATGGCAGTAATTTGCTTTCCCTTCTTTTACTTTGAGCATATCTGATGGCAGTAATTTGCTTTCCCATCTTTTACTTTGAGCATATCTGATGGCAGTTGTTTACAGTTTTATTATTTTGTTGATCATGACTACAAGTTTCATGGTTTTTGTATTTGAACGGAATCCGAGTAGGCTGTCACTGAAATTTTTTTTTAGGATTTACTGTCTAATTGTACATAAGATTGTAATTTTAAAAGGCAATCACCAGTTTAATTTTGATTTATAGTAATGTATTGACCTATGCTTTGCAAACACATTTGCTGCAATAACAAGACCATTTATAACGAAGGGACTCGCAGGGATTTGTTACGATTTTTTTTAATCCCTCCACAGCTGGTTTTTTAGAGTAGTCGAGGGATAAAAAAAAATCATAACAAGCCCCTGTGAAGGAACTTTTAAAAACACTACCCGAAACTCATATAAAATCCCTTACATCACCTCTGTTTTTTCTCTGTATAAGAGTTGACCTCTTAAAAAAGAAAACTTTCTGCATGGTTATTTTCTCCATTGTGGACTCGCCTTCCCTTTACACACAAATAAGATAATTTTTAACCAGGGAACTTCTAAAAACTCTTCCCGAAATTCATAGAAACAGTTTACCTCTTAAAAATTAAATTTTCTGCAAACTAAAATTCCTCCATTGTGGACACACCCCCCCTCCCCCCTTTCCAACACACAAACACCTAAAAGGACAAAAATCTCTTCAAAATGTGTCACCATTTCTTTACCTGATATGACCTTGAAAAATATAATTGATCATTATTGAACATGCAGTCAGTTGGCAACATCTGGTTAAAGATGTTTGATACAGCTAATAAAGGGGCACATGAAAGGGATTTTAATAAATTGACAAATTGAAGAATGTACTTTTATAAAATGATGTTTTGGTATAAGAAAAACATTCATATTGATGAAATTTTGTGGAATTTTGATATTATGTAATATTTTACAAAAACTATTTTTTTTACATTATTATGCAAATTGTTTGATAAGTTCCCTTAATGTACCTCATTTCTTATTAACATGAGATTTCCTTGAACTTATCATTATACATTTATACCAAGGTTTCATTCAAGAACCACTTTCAATGCATGTTAACAATTTTTCTGTACTTCTGACACTTTTTTATTAAGAACCGATTACCGATGAAGTAAATTGGTTGTTTTCGTTTTCCGATCGGCTGTTTGGTTTTTTTTCGTAAAAAATACAGTATTTTAAAAAGATGTCTATATTATTCCTGACACTCGCTGTTAAAATAAAAGTTTGCTTGATTGAAGATGAAAATGATTGTTTGTTTTTGTTGTCTGATCGGCTGGGTTTTTTTTCTAAGAAAAAAAAAAAAAAAGAGTATTTTTCTAAGAAAAAAAAAAAAAGAGTATTTTTAAAACATGACTATATTATTCCTGACACCAGCTGTTAAAATAAAAGTTCTTTTGATTGACGATGAAAATGATTGGTTGTTTTCGTTTTCAGATCAACCTATAAAAAAAAAGTAGAGTATATTTAAAAGATGTTTATATTATACAAGACACCGGCTGTTAAAATAAAAAATTGCAACAATTCTTTTGATTGATTTCCTGGGATAGCAGAAGTTCAAATTTTCCGGGACGCAACTGTACTATCACAATAAAGAATAGCATTCAGTTATACAAGTTGAACATGGCATTTTTTTAAACGACTGTTTCATACATGTCATGTGTGTATTGTTTTGTCCTTTTTTTTACCATTTTATTGTCTGTCCTTCGATTTATGGCTTCTGATTACCTGTTTGGTATCTTCAAACTTTTTATACTGAAAGGGACATTTTGTGACAATATATAATATATTAACATATATGTATATAAAAGATTAAGAATACGATACAATTTTTTCGTAGTTTCTGGGTACCTGTGGACCTATTGAACGCCTATTTTGTGGTCATGTTTGTAGGTACATTGTATCCAAGTAAAAAATATCACCACTTAAGTTGTGAGTTTGAATCCTGCTCATGGCGAAGTGTACTTGATACGACATTATGTGATAAAGTTTATCAGTGACTTGCTTCAGGTCGGTGGTTTTCTTCGAGTACTCCTGTTTCCTTCACCAATAAAACTGACTGCCAGGATGGATAGAACTGAAATATTGCTGAAAGTGACGTAAAACAAGTAACCATAACCAAAACCCAAGTAAAGAGATACATTGTCTCATTCCAGAATGATTCTGCATTAAAATGAAGTATTAATACAACATATTTAAGCATAATGCTTACATGTATCAATAGTTAAATAAGACAACAAGTATTGAAATAGCACTTCAAACCCTGTAAGAAAATTTTCAAACAATGCTGTGGCTTCCCCAAACCCCCTTTGAGGATCACTTACTTTCTGACTTAATATCTTGTTTTTAAAAAGTTGAGTGAAAAATCTAATACCTCCAATAAAAGTAATCTTTAAGAATTATTAAACAAATTAGGGGCTCAAGGTCGTTGACTTTTGACCTTAAACCTAACAACACTGAGTTCAACCCCAGATACCGACCTCAAAACTACACAGTGAATTTTCATGTAGTACCTAGTGCCAATATTTAATTAGTATGTAAATGAACATGAGAGATCATTCAACATTATACTTAGACACAAATTTAAAGTCAAGGAACAACACTTTTATTCTACATTTCACAGTCACAGTAGGGGGGTCTTCAACAACGAGCAAAACTCATACCCTAAAATGATTGTGAAATGGCCCCTAGCCTGCAGCTGAGCGGTACTCTTTACATCATAGGCTGAATTATTTACTAAGCAATGTCTTGGGGTGGGGGGGGGTTTCTCCATGCTAAAATAATTTTCAGAAAAGTAATTGATTAAAAATAGATTTTGATTAGAAATGTGACGTAAATTAAAACTATTCATGACATACTGAGAATATTCTTAAAATCATTTAAATCAACAGATTACTGGCCCACTGACTATTAATACTTTTATATGTTACCTATTCATGAAAACATCAATTACATTTCTACCTAACCGGTTTCATTTTCCTTATTGAACTGAATTTTTAAAGAAATTGATAAGAAGAGTTTTTATTTGAAACTTTATTACGAAAAAACTAATTAAATAAAAACTTTTTCATTTTTGTTGAGAAGTTTTGAAATTTAATTTACAAAGTCTGATAAATAGCTCAAGGCCGACTAATGGACTACGATTGTGAAATAATAAATTGCTGAAACATGTAACTTTATTGTTGTACATTTCCACCTGGTTTTGGGAAGTAGATTTCGTGATCAGTTTCACGTAAGTAAATTACAGTTTATTAATAATTTACATAATTATTTATTGAATATATAGATAAAATAAGCATAAATCATCAAATTTGTCAATAATGGAAAGTATCTGAGCTCGCGCACAAAATTTTAAAATGTCTTCTTTTTAAGATTGATATTTCTACCCACCCCCACCCCCACCCCACCCCCAACAAAACTTGGCAGGAATGTTTATTTGGTGGTACTTTTTCAAAGTTTGAGTTTTTGGTGCTGATCGAACATTCAATATGGGTGCTAGGACCAATAATGTGTTATAATTATCTAAAATTAAAAGAAAATCTTTTAAGAATTCACAGGGCAGATTGAATTATGATATTGTTGCATTATTCATTGGATGGTTATATACTAATTCAAACTTTTTCGTGCCAGTCGAAAATTCAAGATGGCCACCATGACAGTTTTGAACATAGGACACTATGGGAAAATGGTATAAAAACTGTTTCTTTGAAACAACAAACATGAAGTAAACAAAACTTTACATTAAGGGTCATTGGAGAGTCCTGTGCAAGATTGATATTTTTTGTGTGGATCAGAAATCTAAGATTGCCACCACTGCCAGGCTTACTTTTTTTCTTAACATTAACAAAGGACCCTATTGGGAAATGAAAACATTTTTTTTTTTTTAAATACAAACATTATTGAACCCAAACTGTGCATGAATGGTCATTAGATGGTCCCTAACAATGTGGACATTTTATGTGAGGAGAAAGCTATTATGAAAAAAAAGTTAGACAGTTGATGGTCAACAATTCCACCAATATCAACAAAACAAACTATCACCTCAAATCATTGAACACAAAATGACCATGACAGATGACATGTGACATTGACAATCTTAGCTTGGAACAGGCAGAAAAATGTAGCATGGTTAAACTGGTTATGGGATCCCAACACCCCCTTTTGATAACATTGGATATCCAATGGCAATACAAAAATGCACAGATTTAAACGAACAATACAAAATCTGCACAGGTTTGCTTTCACTAAAAAACCCACATACTAGTATTATCACAAAAATGAATAACGATGTAAACATGGACAGTACAATAGCAGGGTCAATGAATGCCCATAGTTAACTGACTACTAGTTAGGAAGGTAAAATCTGTTGGTCACACTGACGGTACAACAGCAGGGTCAATGAATGCTCCTAGTTAACTAACTACTAGTTAGGAAGGTAGAATCTGTTGGTCACACTGACAGTACAACAGCAGGGTCAATGAATGCTCCTAGTTAACTAACTACTAGTTAGGAAGGTAGAATATGTTGGTCACACTGACAGTACAACAGCAGGGTCAATGAATGCCCCTAGTTAACTAACTACTAGTTAGGAAGGTAAAATCTGTTGGTCACACTGACAGTACAACAGCAGGGTCAATGAATGCTCCTAGTTAACTAACTACTGGTTAGGAAGGTAAAATCTGTTGATCACACTGACAGTACAACAGCAGGGTCAATGAATGCCCCTAGTTAACTAACTACTAGTTAGGAAGGTAAAATATGTTGGTCACTGACAGTACAACAGCAGGGTCAATGAATGCCCCTAGTTAACTAACTACTAGTTAGCAGGGTCAATGAATGCTCCTAGTTAACTAACTACTAGTTAGGAAGGTAGAATATGTTGGTCACACTGACAGTACAACAGCAGGGTCAATGAATGCTCCTAGTTAACTAACTACTAGTTAGGAAGGTAGAATCGGTTGGTCACACTGACAGTACAACAGCAGGGTCAATGAATGCTCCTAGTTAACTAACTACTAGTTAGGAAGGTAAAATCTGTTGGTCACACTGACAGTACAACAGCAGGGTCAATGAATGCTCCTAGTTAACTAACTACTAGTTAGGAAGGTAGAATCTGTTGGTCACACTGACAGTACAACAGCAGGGTCAATGAATGCCCCTAGTTAACTAACTACTAGTTAGGATGGTAAAATCTGTTGGTCACACTGACAGTACAACAGCAGGGTCAATGAATGCCCCTAGTTAACTAACTACTAGTTAGCAGGGTCAATGAATGCTCCTAGTTAACTAACTACTAGTTAGGAAGGTAGAATCGGTTGGTCACACTGACAGTACAACAGCAGGGTCAATGAATGCTCCTAGTTAACTAACTACTAGTTAGGAAGGTAAAATCTGTTGGTCACACTGACAGTACAACAGCAGGGTCAATGAATGCTCCTAGTTAACTAACTACTAGTTAGGAAGGTAGAATCTGTTGGTCACACTGACAGTACAACAGCAGGGTCAATGAATGCCCCTAGTTAACTAACTACTAGTTAGGAAGGTAAAATCTGTTGGTCACACTGACAGTACAACAGCAGGGTCAATGAATGCTCCTAGTTAACTAACTACTAGTTAGGAAGGTAGAATCGGTTGGTCACACTGACAGTACAACAGCAGGGTCAATGAATGCTCCTAGTTAACTAACTACTAGTTAGGAAGGTAGCATCTGTTGGTCACACTGACAGTACAACAGCAGGGCCAATGAATGCCTCTAGTTAACTAACTACTAGTTAGGAAGGTAAAATCTGTTGGTCACACTGACAGTACAACAGCAGGGTCAATGAATGCCCCTAGTTAACTAACTACTAGTTAGGAAGGTAAAATCTGTTGGTCACACTGACAGTACAACAGCAGGGTCAATGAATGCTCCTAGTTAACTAACTACTAGTTAGGAAGATAGAATATGTTGGTCATACTGACAGTACAACAGCAGGGTCAATGAATGCCCCTAGTTAACTAACTACTAGTTAGGAAGGTAGAATATGTTGGTCACACTGACAGTACAACAGCAGGGTCAATGAATGCTCCTAGTTAACTAACTACTAGTTAGGAAGGTAGAATATGTTGGTCACACTGACAGTACAACAGCAGGGTCAATGAATGCTCCTAGTTAACTAACTACTAGTTAGGAAGGTAGAATCTGTTGGTCACACTGACAGTATAACAGCAGGGTCAATGAATGCCCCTAGTTAACTAACTACTAGTTAGAAAGGTAAAATCTGTTGGTCACACTGACAGTACAACAGCAGGGTCAATGAATGCTCCTAGTTAACTAACTACTAGTTAGGAAGGTAGAATCTGTTGGTCACACTGACAGTACAACAGCAGGGTCAATGAATGCTCCTAGTTAACTAACTAGTTAGGAAGGTAGAATCTGTTGGTCACACTGACAGTACAACAGCAGAGTCAATGAATGCTCCTAGTTAACTAGTTAGGAAGGTAGAATATGTTGGTCACACTGACAGTACAACAGCAGGGTCAATGAATGCTCCTAGTTAACTTGTTAGGAAGGTAGAATCTGTTGGTTAAATAAGATGAACTTTGCAAATAAAAGTACAAACTAAAGTTATATAACACATCTAAATGTCAAGTTCATGGCTGCTGTTGTTGAGAAAAACTAATTTTGTTGTTAAATTACATGTGATCATCTCAAATAGAACCAATTTATTGTTCATATTAACAAATTTATGATGTTGCCAGGAGATAAAAAAATTGATATTTGGATTTTTTTTATTTGCTATTATAAAATATCCATATATATATATATATAGGTTTGACTGTGTGTATATATATATATATATATATATATATATATATATATATATATATATATATATATATATATATATATACATATATATATATATATATATATATATATATATATATACACACAGTCAAACCTGTTTTATGAGGTCACCTTTGGGACAAAGAGGAAGTGGTCTTTTAAGACAGGTGACCTCTTAATAGAGGTTCAATTCAAATGACATTTTCTGTGACGACAAGAAAAAGGTAACCTTTTAATACAGGTAACTGCTTAATAGAGGTGACCACTTGGGAAGATTTGACTGTATATCTAAAAATGTTTTTTATGTGCAATGAAGTCTGCCTTAATAATAGAAGTTTTATAAAAAAAAAAAAGGAAGGAAAAAAAAAAGATCTTTGAAATTCAACATAAAATGTAGTCCTGTATTCTTACTAGACAATGCATCACTTTCTGGTACCCTGTGTTGCCTTATTTTTATTTTTTTTAATTTTTTTATAGAAAAGACATTTTCTTGAAGATAAGCTATAATCAGATCATCTTTGCTAGCCAAAATCTACAATCCACATCTCCTTGAGTAAGGGAGGAAGATATTAACCTCTTGCTTGCGAAGATGTAAACAGATTAGTGCCCAATATTTTATGTTATTTTAATATCGCATAGCGAAAAGTCATTACTTCAATAAAATTATTCTAGAATTATTTTGCTTCGTTGGGTACTTGTGATGATTTCTAGGGCTCAAATTACCTTAAATTATAGAGCACAAACACAATACCGTCCATGACAAATGCAGATGAAAATCCAGGTGACAGGCACAAATATGTGAAATATTGTTCAATGTGGTGCTAAATACCCATAACTCAAATCCTAATTTTTATTAATACGTTTGTTTAGAATGAAAATATTTTAAGAGGAATAATTGAGATAGAACAGTTCATGCCACGATATAGCTGAAATACTGCTAAAGTTGGCATTAAACACCAATCAATCAATCAATCAATTGGGATAGAACCACATGTACTAATGAAAAGAAAGTTTAAACAATGACTGTCAAGAATTCCCCAAATATCAACAAAACAATCACCGACCTCTCACCTCAAACATTGAATTGAACACAAGGAAAGACAGCAAAATCTGGCGTTGAAAATCCAGGTCCTGGGTTGGGACAAGCACGAATATGTGGCATGGAATCACAACCCTCCCCTTTGGCCTCCTCTGATAAATGAACCTCCATATTTATTTACGTGTGAAAATTTTTACTGTTACACTATGTTACTAGATTTCTCTCAATAACATAAAAATAGAAACTGACCCACATAACGTAATTCACACCTACTTATTGTTATCATAAATCTTAGATTGCTGGATCATCTGGTAAATGACCAGTTTATTTTGATTAAGTGCTATCATTGACATCTGAATGTACCCTATTTTATATGTTAACTTGCTAATTTAAGTAGATGTGACCCTATTTCAATGTGCCCTGGAAGATCACATACGAGAGGTTTGACAGTGTGAGTGTATATATAAGTCAAACCTACCCATGTAGTCACCTCTACGAAGCAGTCACCTGTATTTAAAGGTCACCTTTTTCTTGTCCTGTCATATAAAATTTCATATAAATTGAACCTCTTTCAAGAGATCACCTGGCTTAAAAGACCACTTTTTCCTTGCCCCAAATATGACCTCTTAATACAGGTTTGACTGTATTATCAAGAGAAATAAATATTGACACTTACATGATAAATTGTCACAAGGTGTGTTAAGGTTAGAAATACAAAGTTATTCCAATAATTTAACTTTATTGAAGAGCTGCTGTGGGTGTCATATGGTATTTTGAACCCCTGAAAAATTGATAAAAATTTACCCTGGGCTCCATATACCATAGGGTTCAAAATACCATATGACACCGCCATTGCGAAAAGTTGATGACATAAATCATGTCCAATTACAGAATTTATCATCTGGAAAGGGATTCTTTGTACTGGTGCTCTTTCCATGAGCTCAGCAGAAAAATTGTTAGGGGGGTGGAGGTGGGGGTTCTGGTGTTTAACGTCACTTTCAACAATATTTCTGCTATATCATTGCAGCCAGTTTTATTGGTGGAGGAAACGGGAGTACCCGGAGAAAACCATCGACATGACACAAGTCACTGATAACATTTGTCACCACAACCATTAAATGGATTATTATGGTTATGGTGTTTAACACCACTTTCAACAATATTTCAGTTATATCGTGGCAGTCAGTTTTATTGGTGGGGGAAATCAGAGTACCCGGAGTAAACAACCGACCTGCCGTAATATTATTGTATTGAGTAAATCTCATCTGAGCGAGATTTGAACTCACAACTTTAGTGGTTGGTGCTAGGCACTGATTGCATAGGTAGTTATAAACCCAACCACCATATGATGATGACCACGACGACCCCCCATTAAATGGAGAAAATGAAACTACCCTCTATAGATAGACATCGATTTGTTATATATAGGTGCACTTTTAGGCTGGTTAGACTGTATACAATAATTACTTATGACTTTATAATTGCAGATTGCAAAGCATTTGAAGCAGTAAAACCATGGCTAAATGTGCAGGAAACTATTGAAATGCAATATCATGGTAAATATCAAATATATGTTATGTAGATCAATGTTGAACAGTTAAATGGTAACCTGCTTTTGTTGAGTGAACTTACTACTTAAGTTCCAATTAGCCAAGCGTTTGAATTATTAGGATAATTACTATATAATTTACTATGAACAGACCATATCCTTACGTATAGGAAAACGAGTTCAAGATAACACGATTCCATTGTAATATTATGCATAGTATTATTTTATTATCTCAGTGCTTTTAAAATATATCCAGGAGCTGTCGCGGTAGTGATATATGGTAGTTGAATTTACAACTGCCGATGCAATCAGTGCCTTTCACCACATAACATTTTCTTTTAAGGTCCTATGTTAAACTATGTCAATGCCAATGTTGGACATACTATATTTCCAATCAACACACAATATGGATAAGATCATTCAAGGAACTGGGACCGTTGTGGTCGTGATCGTACGGTAGTTGGATTTACAACTACTTAAGCAATCAGTGCCTATCACCAATAAAGTTGTGAGTTCGAATCACGCTCATGGCGAATACAATATTACGTGATAAAGTTTGTCAGTGACTTGCGACAGGTTGATGATTTTCTCCAAGTACTCTGGTTTCCTCCACCAATAAAACTGACCGAAATTTAATTGTTTCCCGTTAATTGGTGAAAGGGGACAAATTTCTAAATAATTTAGCCATCTGTGAATAATTTTAAGGATAATTGCATAGTACAATGGAAAGTTTGAAAGAGATATATCCATGTATGAATTGGTTTAAAAATGGGATTAAAACTTGTAGGATTACATATTAGAAATATTTAATTTATAAATAATATCTCAATTGGATTTAAAATAGGTTTTATATCTATATATTGTGTGTATATAATATTTATATATATATATATATATAATATATATATATATATAGTATTCAAATATTCTTATTTTATACTTGAGGTAGTTCAGTTTTTTATCCTTTTCGGACCCTGGGCTTATAACATCTTCCACTGTATTGAGCTAAAGATTAAGAGTTTTTTAAATGCAGATCACTAAATTAATAGGCCATTATAAAGATGTGTATTGATTTTATGTGCCAAAACAGAGATGCTTTTCATTATTCACCTTGAATTACCAAAAGTAAAAATGGGTCATTCATGATGGTTCCCTGTTTATAATCAGTATAGGTAAAAAGGTGTACCAGATCCTAATTCAACCAAGTTCAACTGCATGATGGGAAATACCACAAAAACCAAAAAGTAAAAATGGTTCATTCATGATGGTTCCCTGTCTATAATCAGTCTAGGAAAGAAAGTGTACCAGATCCTGGTTCAACCAATTCCAGCTGCATGATGGGAAATGCTCCAGTAATTTTTTATAAAGTTTCACTGTGGCTATTTATAGATCAGTACTTTAAAATTGAATTGTTATTTTATTAAATGTAATTCCCTGAAGGCAGTAAGGTTAAGTAAACATTATAACATATAGATAATTTAATACACAAAAATCATTTGTTATCCTTACAAATCCAACAGAGTACAAAATACAGGCTGTCAAATCTGAGCTTGCAAATTTGTACCAGTAACTTAAGTCGAGAATAAATAGATAATGTCAAATAAGATTAATTGCATCTTTTGATCCATTCAACATGTAGTACAGGGGATTTGTACATATTGTTACAGTATTATGATTATTTTTATTAATCTGACCTGTCTTAAAATCATAATTTTTTTTTTTCTCATTCCTTTTTTTTTTATATCAAATTTTAATTGTATGGACATAATTAGGAGCTCTTAAACATATAGTCTGTTTTTTTTGTCAAGTTCAAAAGGTTAGAAATTATGAGGATCTGAGGTCCTTGACCTTGCACTATTGACTGCATATCACAGCTTCTTTATTTGAAGCCAGAATTAGCTCCAATTTTAACTGTAGGGGCATAATTAGATGCTCTTAATATATTATTCCAGATTTTTTTGGGTAAGTTTATTCTTTTGTCAATTACAGTAATAAGGCATATTTAAGCAAGTAATCATTAAAAAATCCTTTTTCTCTTAAACTACTTTGCCAATTTGAACCAAACTTGGAAGGAATATAGTCATTTGGGTCCATCAGGGCTGTTCTAAAAATATAACTGATTGGTCTGATCTCACAGTGACTAAAAAAGTAAATCCTAAAGTGACCAATCTCACCATATTTCAAACCAGAATCTGCTAAATTTTTAACTTTAGGAGCAAAATAAGGAGCTGTTTCTATGGCAGCCATTTTGAAGACAATTTGTTGTAGGGGACATGCATCACTCATTGATTCTGATCTTTCTTGTTTCTCTGCCATGGAGTGCAGACCTTTCAGTAAGGGGTGGTACCAGGTAATAGTGCGTTTAAATTTTTAAATGTTCTCGTCCTGACTATAGCTGAAAAATTGCTCGCTGGATGTTAAACACCAATCAATCAATCAATCAATCAATCAATTAAATGGTAATAGGTACCTCCTAATTTCAAAGACTGTTGCATCGGATATTCATGAAAAATGTTTAAATTTTAAGAAAAAGTAGTGCCTGTAAATGGTAATGTACTGGTACAATTGAAAAATATTGAAAACCCTGAGAGTGTTGCCATGGTAACAGTCAGTAATAACGTCTATATATCTGCTTGGAAAGATTTTTTTCTTTATGTCATTGAACCCTGCATTTACTTTAAATTCATTGAAGTGTAAAATGTATCTTTTATCCGTTTTTAACAATGTCTCGAATTCTTATTCAATAAATGATTACCTTCTATGATTCTTCGACATCAATATTTAATGAGTTTTTAAGTTTTAGATTATTTAATAGATCCTCAATACATCTATGTATATTTATATATATGATTCAGCCAGGAGCTAGGTAAACTTCTCTATACCTTATATGTAATATATTGAATTGTCAACAGATGTTATACGATATAATGGGACCATGTTGAGTCAGGAGATTTCTTTATTTTTTGTTAGATAATTCTTTTCAAGAGGTTTATATTATTTGATTTAAAAAAAATTTCAATAAAATCAAATGTGCTGTACTGTTTAAAGTGAATTTTTTTAAATCGAAAATATACTTCGATATATCTTGTTGACGAAAAACGTTACATTGCAGATTTAAAATATTAATTATTTGTGTGAATATATTCTTTTGGAAAATATTTTCTGCATTCGACTGCATGTTAAAGAAATGAGGAATCGTCAGAATCAGCAGCTACTTTAAAAACTTTTAAAAGTGCATTGCGGGACAGTTTATTTCAAAGTGCATTAAAATGGATATATAAAAACCAATATTTAGATTGTTTAATTTAGTAACAGGAACAAAAATCGCTGAATTGCCAAAATAAAAACAGTTTTGTGCCTACAGTAATTTTTCAACTTGTTTTAATTTTACAGATAATTGTTAAGTTCATTGTATTTAACAGATGTGAATAAGGACAGTGACATTGTCATACCACAATCTCTTCATCCGCAGCATTACTCATTTCCAATATTTTATTAAGTTTTGTTGAGTCATCTTAAGGAACAGCACAGATGAGTATAGAATGTCTGGTTGGCATAGCCTTTCGGGATACCTCCATTTTCGACCAGGAGGAGGGGGTGAGTACAAATTATATCTTGCAGAAACAAAATATACTGATACCTGCTGATTATAAACGTTCAGGTAACAGAAATAATTTGAAATAATATATTGGTTAAAGACACGGGGGGTGGAGTGGAGAGGGGCATCATGGTTGTGATTGTATGGTAGTTGGATTTACAACTACCGGTACCTGTACAATCAGTGCCTATCACCAATAAAGTTGTGAGTTCGAACCCTGTTCATGGCGAGGTGTACTTGATACAACATTATGTGATAAAATTTGTCAGTGACTTGCGACAGGTCGGTGGTTTTTTTCTGGGTACTCCGGTTTCCTCCACCAATAAAACTGACTGCCACAATATAACTGAAATATTGCTGAAAGTGGCATTAAACACCATAGCCCTAACCCCTTGATTTTGAAAGAAGGCCAATACTTTTTTTTTAATATATCCCCTCTTAGCATTATGGTTTCCAGTGTTAGACAATGTGTATGTTAAAATGTTATCAATTACATGTATGTAATTAATGCTACAAGTGTTAAGTCCCTTGATAAGTATAAAATAAATACATATATTCCGGTTAAAATTCCATATAATCAGTGTAATTTTTAAGCAATTGGAAAACAATTTGTGGTAATATTATGGTATGGGTCTATTGTTTTCTTCGTCAATGACTCATCGTTTGTAAAATAAATGGTCGAAGCTGATCCATATTAATCTCTCAGCTAAACAGATATACATCTTAAAAATGTATTTAATTGGTGGTTAGGGTTTTGGTGTTTAACGCCACTTTCAACAATATTTCAGCTACATGTATATCATGGCAGTCAGTTTTATTGGCAGAGGGAATTTACTATAGGATCTAAATAATTTTAGTGAAAGTATATTTCACATCACAGATTGCCAAATATAGCTGTCAAACATCTAATTTTAATTCCAATGTTAAAAATACAATATTTAGAATCATGTGAGCAATTAAAATATGAAAATAGTATCAAAATTGATAATTCAATTATTTCTTAAGCTCTTGAGGGTAAACATATCATTTTGCACTTATAGTACCAGTGATCAGGAAAGAGGAAATGATTATGGGCCATTGCGGCCCCATCATCACAACATTCAATGGGCCATTTCAGTGTAGTCTTTGTAAAAACTAAAATATTTTATGGGCCTTTTAATTTTTGTATGGGGCATCTACACAGAATTAGAAAACTGTATGTATCAAGCGGCCCATAGCCCCTGCCTTTCCCAATCACTGTAGTACTAACTGTTACATCATAATACAAAACAGAAGTTGATAAAGGGGAATTCTGTAGAATTTTATTCCTAAATAAACAAAAAATGGATAATTTATTTTAGCTGTATGATTAATGTTAAAATGTGAGTGGGAACAGTAAATAAAAATCACAATTCAGGAATGCAGAATGACACCAGTCAAGCATAAAAATAAATATAACAACAAAAGAAAACAAAATATGGGAGAGCGAACAGGTGCTTTTAAAGGGAAACATTTTCCTGCTCCATGCATAGCACATGACATGAAATCATCATTTACAAAGTGGGTGTATATGAAAAAAATTAGTACATGAGAAATTTTTCCAACCCAATTACATTAAAATGTGATAAGGTGTGTCTACATGGTCACATGCTTCAAATTGTGATAAGGTGTGTCTACATGGTTACATGCTTCAAAATGTCATAAGGTGTGTCTACATGGTCACATGCTTGCAAAATGTGATAAGGTGTGTCTACATGGTCACATGCTTGCAAAATGTGATAAGGTGTGTCTACATGGTCACATGCTTGCAAAATGTGATAAGGTGTGTCTACATGGTCACATGCTTGCAAAATGTGATAAGGTGTGTCTACATGGTCACATGCTTGCAAAATGTCATAAGGTGTGTCTGCATGGTCACATGCTTGCAAAATGTCATGAGGTGTGTCTACATGATCACATGCTTGCAAAATGTGATAAGATGTGTCTACATGGTCACATGCTTCAAATTCATTTCAAACTATTTCTATGCACCTGTTTCAAACAAACACACGTATCTAACTCGAGCTTCCTTCCAATATTTGATGGACGCATCAAACGTGTTTGATAATGTATTTAGACTGTAAACAAAATTTGTTTGAAACATGTGACCATTTAAATGTCCCTTTATAGGCCTTTCAAAATGGGGTGATACCAAGTACTTTTATTCCTTTATGTTATGTATGTTGAAGATACCAAAGAAGTAATCAGAATTCATAAATCAAAGAAGGACACAGCACAATGGCCAAAAGAAAAAGGACAAACAACAATCTATAAAACATTACACAGAAAACTAAAGTTTGAATAACAGGAACCCCACTAAAAACCAGAAGTGTAAGCAGTTCCTGCTCCACATGTGACACCTGTCATGTTACTCTAGTTACAAACCGTGTGATAAGTCATGAATGAGGAAAGGATCGGGAAATGCTTACAACGAGTGGAACATATCTGTGGTCATTTGTGACACAGATATTCCATAGCGGTCAACCAAGTCATGGTGGGGAATGTAAAACCTTTGAAGTGATGACTTCATCTTAACCAATAGGAACCCTTGGTTCAGTAGCTTCCTTGTTAGCAGCAACCCCTCTATCAGGGAAATCCTAATAGGAATCACAAGCTCTGGAATATAGGATATTCATGGAAAATGTTCAAATTTTGATAAAACGTACCACGGTGTAAATATCAAAATATGTACATGTACTCTTGAAAAATATTGAAAGCCATGAAGATATTGAAATATCGATTTATATCTCATTGACATGTTCATGTGTTTCTGTCACCATTTTGTCATCCTTATAGAGCATTGATACTTTTCTATTGCAGGACTTAGTTTATTGAAAACAAAGCGTAAAGTTTGGTGTGTGTTAGACGAGGGTCAGTGTAAACTTTTATACTACAAGAACGAACAGGAATTACATCAAAATAAATCACCGCAAGGCAATATCAACATTAAAGGAGCTGGTATATCTCTGGACCTGGATACACACAACCAGTTTATTATCTTGTAAGTTTTGTTACACTTGCTACAGTTTGTTCTACTGATACTGTGAGCTCACTTGTATTTGTTGAAGAGTCCGTCGTGGTCATGATTGAATGATAATTTGATTGATATCCCAGAGTCAATATACAATAGGATTCAAATACCATGACACCGATAGCAATATGTTGATGGTATATATTATGTCCAGTTATAATGTTTATCACCTGAAAATTGATTTTTCGTACTAGAGGGAGTTGCTATAGTCATGATCGTATGGTAGTTGGATTTACAATTACCTATGCAATCAGTGCCTATCACCACTAAAGTTGTGAGTTCGAATTTCGCTAATGGCGAGGTTTACTCGATATAACATTATGTGATAAAGTTTGTCAGTGATTTGCGGCAAGTCAGTGGTTTTCTCTGTGTACTCCAGTTTCCTCCACCAATAAAACTGACTGCCACGATATATCTGTAATATTGATGAAAGTGGCATTAAACACCATAAATCTCTGTATTTGTTGATTACAGTAGTCCCCCTAGCTCTTATAAAGTCATCATTCCAGCAATGAAAGAATGGCCTTATAATAGAGGTGACCTCTCTTGAGGGGGACAATTTACTAATATTTAGCTCTCTCAGTGCATCTGAAATCAGGCCTGATAAGAGGGGTGGCCTTTGATGGGAGATGCCTTAAAAGAGAGGGGACTATGCTCAAAAGTTAAATCTGTTATGTTTGTAATTGTTTTTTTAATAAACTTCCGTAAATTATTTAACCAGTTATAAAAGTTAAAAGTTATTTAAATATTGAAACAATACATCAATAAAGAAAATACTATAGTCCCTTGAGGGATATTTCACTACCTTGTAAGTTCAACTTTTATGTACTGTAAAATTAATTGTTTATACTGAGGGTCTACAGGGGGTATTATAATACAGAAACATAATTCTTCAGTCTGTTGGGAAATTCTGTTCAGGATTCTTCCAGATGTCGTTTATTTTGAAGGTCACTACAGGGACATTTCACTAGCTGTAAGTTCGGTATTATTGAACTGTGAAATTAATTATGAAAACCACTGACCTGCTGCAAGTCACTGACAAACTTTATTACATAATGTTTTATCGAGTACACCTCGCCATGAGCGGGATTCGAACTCGCAATGTTGATGAAGGAGATCAATCATTATCCATTAATTTAAAAAAACTGTTGATATTGTTGAGATTACTTATACATCTTGTTTATGTACATTCTACTGCCACGATATAGCTGAAATATTGTTGAAAGTGGTGTTAAACACCATAACCCTGCACATTCTGTTAAATTCAGTATTTCAAATAACTAAGAAACACTTTAAGCTGGAATGATTGTTCTGATTTCTAAATTTTCTAAAATTTTGAACAAGATGAAAAACAAACTATGTGAGCGATGGTGTCATTGAAATGAGAAATGGTTGTAGCAAAATTTGTGTGAATCCAATAAAAAAATTGTGATATCACAGAAGAAATTTCATGCAATTTAAAAAAAACCAGAGAGATAACAAGCTGCTATTTTAACTAGAGGCTCAGTGGGCTGAGCCTGTGTCGCTCACCTTTCATTCTGCTTTGAGGAAACTTAATACAGAACCTCCCATAGGTGCTTCCCACCAAGTTTTGGTCATTTGGCTAAGCAGTTACAGGGAAGAAGATATTTAGAAATCGACCAAATAGAAACAAGAATGGCCTGTGGTGACCATGTTTATTAACGGACCGGAACTAAATGAGCAATCTTTATAGATGACCTTCCAAGGATGCTTCCTACCAAGTTTCGATTCATTTGGCTAAGCGGTTTCAGAGAAGAAGATTTTTTTAGAAATCAACCAATCAGAAACAAGAATTGCCTTTGGTGGCCATGTTTGTAAATGGATCGGAACTAAATGAGCAGTCTTTACAAAGAACCTTCCAAGGATACTTCCTACCAAGTTTCTATTCATTTAGCCAAGCGGTTTCAGAGGAGACGATTTTTTAGAAATCAACCAATCAGAAACAAGAATTGCCTGTGGTGGCCATGTTTGTTAATGGATCAGAACTAAATGAGCAATCTTTATAGAGGACCTTCCAAGGATGCTTCCTACCAAATTTAGATTCATTTGGCCAAGTGGTTACTGAGGAGAAATATTTTTAGAAATCAACCAATCAGAAACAAGAATTGTCTGTGGCAGCCATGTTTGATAATGGATCGGGACGAAATAAGCAATCTTTATAGAGGACCTGCCATAAATGCATCCTACCAAGTTTCAGTTCATTTGGCCAAGTGGTTTCAGAGGAGAAGATTTAAAAAAAATCGGCCAATCAGAAACAAGAATTGCCTATGGTGGCCATGTTTGTTAACGGATCGGAACTAAATGAGCAATCTTTATAGAGGACCTTCCAAGGATGCTTCCTACCAAGTTTCGGTTCATTTGGCAAAGTGGCTTCAGAGGAGAAGATTTTTTTAGAAATTAACCAATCAGAAGCAAGAATTGCCTGTGGTGGCCATGTTTGTTAACGGATCAGGACGAAATGAGCAATCATTATAGAGGACATGCCATAGATGCTTCCTACCAGGTTTCGGTTCATTTGGCTAAGTGGTTAAAAATCGGCCAATCAGAAACAAGAGTTGCCTATAGCGGTCATGTTTGTTAATGGATCGGGACAAAATGAGCAATCTTTATAGAGGACCTTCCATTGATGCTTCCTACCAAGTTTCACTCCATTTGGCTGAGGGGTTTCAGAGGAGAAGATTAAAATGTGAAAAGTTAATGGACGACGGACGCCAAGTGATGGCAAAAGAGCTAAAAATTAGTACGAATGAACAAAAATTCTCATGTGATCGCACGATTTATACATGTTGGCGAGATTTTGTAATTGGGTCACCAACCTCTATAAATATTCAATATATGGCAACAATGGATAAAATTTAACATAGTATCGAGGTCAGCCTTCTGGTAATATAGCAAATTATACAATTACTTGTAATTTTGCATAATAATACCATATTATTAACATCAACAAATTTATGTAATTTCCTCTTCAAAATTATCTCCCTTACCGATAATTGTTATATCGAGTTATAAATAGCAATATAATTTATCCTGCACTTGTTCCAATTGAGCAGGCAAATTGCTTTGACTGGATAAATTTGTGTTTTATAGTGTGACTGCCCCAGGAAAATGTTGGAGAGTTGGCTATTGATATTGACTTAACATTTAGTGTTTTGTAGTGGCTACAATGCACCTACTTTTTTTTTCCGAAACCTACAAACGAGATCTCTAACATGCAGGGAGCAAATTGGCTCTCTCCTAACATGTTACCTAATGTGGTCCATTGTCAGGCCTTCTGTATTATTCTATAACCTGATAACCCTCTTCGAGAGAACATCTTCTATTCGCCACCTGGGGACGTGCTGGACAAATCTGTGGGTCGAGCTCTGAAAAATTTACATAAGATCAATGCACATCAGCTTTTTATGTTTCAAACCAAATAATACATTAATAGATCTCTTTTAAAATCTAATTCATCAGTGGAGATTTACTTCTCGTAAGAGTATCTCTACCTGAAGTATTTAAAGAGCTGCACAATAGGTAAACAATAGGTATTGATTCAGTAAATCTCTCGTGATACAATATCTGTCATCGAGATGCAATGATATAAGGCCATTTTAAAATGGGGTCACCGTCACTGTAATTGTCAGTTCCATACATGAAAACAAAGACATAATATTTTCTGATAAACATGTACTGTAATTTATTCTTGACGGCATTGATGGTATAAATTGGTTAGCGTGGTGTGCTTGCCTCGAATACAGTTTGGTAGCTGTAGCCTAGATTGGGTCAAGCCAAAGACCATAAATTGATATTTATGCTGCTTCTCCGTTAAGCATGTAACATCAAAGAGTAAAATTTAAGACTGGTTGGCCACAAAAAAAAATCCAACTAAGCATGTTGGTCAAGCATACGTTATGACCATTTCAGCGAAAGTAACTGTTCTCGCCATGATATAGCTTAGTAAAAAATCGGTCAGTTGATGTTAAACAGCAATCACTTTGTCATGTCTTGATTTAAAGAAGTTTACCCACAAGGTAGATTTTGGTATGGGTCAAAGTGACCTAATGGTCTACAGCAAACAATCATATATTTACACTACATGTACTATTACCAGTTTTCTATAATAAATTATTAATATCTGACACTGACATAGTCAGTTTTATTTGTGTATATTTAATATTTGACATTAACAAAGGTTGTTAATCGGTCTCGTGTTTTTTCTTTAAAAACATCTGTTGAATGTCTTTTTTTTTAACAAAGCCTGATCAATATCAGTATAGACAAAGATTAAAAGTTGAGAATCCATTCAGATTGAGTGAACAATAAAAAAATCAGTAGCGCACCGCCGAGTTGCGAACATATGGATGGACAATGCCTGTGTACCAAGATTCACTTAGATAAGACATTTCGTTCTTGAGATATCGTGCGGAAACAAAAAAAGTATCTAATTTTTGTTATATTTTTAGAAGTTGTGACCTTGACCTTTGACCTACAAACCTCAATATCAATAGGCTTCCTCCTCTCACCATCAGGCATGTGTGTACCAAGTTTCATTTAGATCCAACATTTCATTCTTAAGATATTATGCGGGAACGAAAAAAGTATCAAATTTGTGTTCTATTTTTAGAAGTTGTGCCCTTGACCTTTGTCCTACAAACCTCAATATCAATAGGCTTCCTCCTCTCACCATCAGGCATGTGTGTACCAAGTTTTATTTAGATCTGTCATTTTGTTCTTAAGATATCGTGCGGAAACGAAAAAAGTATCAATTTTTTGTTCTATTTTTAGAAGTTGTGACCTTGACCTTTGTCCTACAAATTTCATTATCAATAGGCTTCCTCCTCTCACCACCAGGCATATGTATGCCAAGTTTCATTTAGATCCTACATTTTGTTGTTAAGATATCGTGCGAAAACGAAAAAAGTATCAAATTTGTGTTCAATTTTTAGAAATTGTGACCTTGACCTTTGTCCTACGATCCTCAATATCAATAGGTTTCCTCCTCTCACCACCTGGCATGTGTGTACCAAGTTTCATTTAGATCAAACATTTCATTCTTAAGATATTGTGCGGAAACATTGCGCCGCCCGGACGCCATTCATCTTATTATAAGCCGAGTTCGACTTCGTCACAATTCGACTAAAATATGTTACAGAAAACAGATAAGAGAAAAAAAATGTGGCAATTTAATAATACAATGTACAGTGAAACGTGTTTAAACTGAACTTCCTTGGGAACAAACATTTTTGTTCGTAATGGACAAGTGTTCCATTGTTAGCAAAAATTTTCTTCATTTGGATTATATTGAAAAACTAGTTTATACAGGATTCTGGTTTATTCAGGATTCAGTTTAGACATATTTCATAGTACATATTTAATACAATAGTATCCCTTTTATAAAGCCATCCCTTCTTCAATGAAAAAGTGGCCTTATAAGAGGATTGACCTCTGTGGAAAGAGACAACTTAGTAGTATTTTGCTATCCCAGTGAATCTCTCTGGAAAGAGACAACTTAGTTGTATTTTGCTATCCCAGTGAATCTCTCTGGAAAGAGACAACTTAGTTGTATTTTGCTATCCCAGTGAATCTCTCTGGAATGAGACAACTTAATAGTATTTTGCTATCCCAGTGGATCTCTCTGGAAAGAGACAACTTAGTAGTATTTTGCTATCCCAGTGGATCTCTCTGGAAAGAGACAACTTAGTTGTATTTTGCTATCCCAGTGAATCTCTCTGGAAAGAGACAACTTAGTAGTATTTTGCTATCCCAGTGGATCTCTCTGGAAAGAGACAACTTAGTTGTATTTTGCTATCCCAGTGAATCTCTCTGGAAAGAGACAACTTAGTAGTATTTTGCTATTCCAGTGGATCTCTCTGGAAAGAGACAACTTAGTAGTATTTTGCTATCCCAGTGGATCTCTCTGGAAAGAGACAACTTAGTTGTATTTTGCTATCCCAGTGAATCTCTCTGGAAAGAGACAACTTAGTAGTATTTTGCTATCCCAGTGGATCTCTCTGGAAAGAGACAACTTAGTAGTATTTTGCTATCCCAGTGGATCTCTCTGGAAAGAGACAACTTAGTAGTATTTTGCTATCCCAGTGGATCTCTCTGGAAAGAGACAACTTAGTAGTATTTTGCTATCCCAGTGGATCTCTCTGGAAAGAGACAATTTAATAGTATTTTGCTATCCCAGTGGATCTCTCTGGAAAGAGACAACTTAGTAGTATTTTGCTATCCCAGTGGATCTCTCTGGAAAGAGACAATTTAATAGTATTTTGCTATCCCAGTGAATCTCTCTGGAAAGAGACAACTTAGTAGTATTTTGCTATCCCAGTGGATCTCTCTGGAAAGAGACAACTTAGTAGTATTTTGCTATCCCAGTGAATCTCTCTGGAAAGAGACAACTTAGTAGTATTTTACTATCCCAGTGGATCTCTCTGGAAAGAGACAACTTAGTAGTATTTTGCTATCCCAGTGGATCTCTCTGGAAAGAAACAACTTAGTAGTATTTTGCTATCCCAGTGAATCTCTCTGGAAAGAGACAACTTAGTAGTATTTTACTATCCCAGTGGATCTCTCTGGAAAGAGACAACTTAGTAGTATTTTGCTATCCCAGTGGATCTCTCTGGAAAGAAACAACTTAGTAGTATTTTGCTATCCCAGTGGATCTCTCTGGAAAGAGACAATTTAATAGTATTTTGCTATCCCAGTGGATCTCTCTGGAAAGAGACAACTTAATAGTATTTTGCTATCCCAGTGGATCTCTCTGGAAAGAGACAACTTAGTAGTATTTTGCTATCCCAGTGAATCTCTCTGGAAAGAGACAACTTAGTAGTATTTTGCTATCCCAGTGGATCTCTCTGGAAAGAGACAACTTAGTAGTATTTTGCTATCCCAGTGAATCTCTCTGGAAAGAGACAATTTAATAGTATTTTGCTATCCCAGTGGATCTCTCTGGAAAGAGACAACTTAATAGTATTTTGCTATCCCAGTGGATCTCTCTGGAAAGAGACAACTTAGTAGTATTTTGCTATCCCAGTGAATCTCTCTGGAAAGAGACAACTTAGTAGTATTTTGCTATCCTAGTGGATCTCTCTGGAAAGAGACAACTTAGTAGTATTTTGCTATCCCAGTGGATCTCTCTGGAAAGAGACAACTTAGTAGTATTTTGCTATCCCAGTGAATCTCTCTGGAAAGAGACAACTTAGTAGTATTTTGCTATCCCAGTGAATCTCTCTGGAAAGAGACAACTTAGTAGTATTTTGCTATCCCAGTGGATCTCTCTGGAAAGAGACAACTTAGTAGTATTTTGCTATCCCAGTGGATCTGAAATCTGGCCTGATTAGAGGGGTGGCCTTTGGTAAGAGTTGTCTTGTAAAAGAGGACCACTGTACATAAAACTACATCTGTCTTGTTGTTAGTAGTTTTGTTTTCTAGTGGTCTTTATAACTTCAGTGGTGTAATTGTTGACATGCTCGTCTCAAATGCGGTAGATCGTGGGTTCGGGCATCGATCGGGTCAAACCAAAGACTATAAGTATAAAATTGGTATTTGTTGCTTCTCCACTTAGCATGCAGCATTAAGAAGAAAGAACAAAGACTGGCTGGCTCTGATTCAGGATAGTGTCAGAGTGTTTCAGTGAGCTAGCACTATTAAAATCCAACTAATCATGTTGGTCTAGTACAAAGCAGATATCATCATCATCTCATTGAAAATTAACTTGTTCTCGCCATGAGATAGCTGAAAAGTTGCTGAGTTGGCGTTAAACAACAATCACTCACTCACTAATAAGAGGGGACTATTGTATGTCAATAAAAAATGTAACATAGTAAAACTTGTCTCACGTCAGACTTAAAAAAATCTGGAAATCTATTTTTAGTTTGATGGAACAAAAGAGTCACATCAGCTTTGTCATCACATTATGTCCGTCGTTGTCTGTCGTCATGTTTCAGTATCGATGTAATTCTTTGAAATTATTCTATTTTACTTGGAACCAAAAATAACACGGATGTTCTCAAAAATGTTTGTGTTTTTGATGCTGATAAGAAGTCCCAGGTTGGTTGCCACCACAGGACATAGTTTTCATTGATATCTTTTAGAAAACGTAAACATGTCTGAATGTGCAAATTTTTGTGCATATCAGAAAGAATATTGGAAAGAATCAGATTCCAGATAGGGGTGCTGAGCCAGTCATTATTCCAGCTTTGCCAGAAGATGCTTCTTCTAGGTTGTCTTGCCCAATCAGAATTCTTAGCATATATCTAGATAGAACTAAGAATTCTCGTCCTGCCAATAATACTAGGCTTTTTCTTCCTGACATCTCTGCCAAGACTATTTCCTCTTGGATTTGCTGTTCTATTCTTCTGACTTACGAGTCTTCAGGAGAAGAATTTCTTAGCCGCCACTCGGTTAAAGCTCATGAAGTTCATGCCCTTGCTTCTTCCTGGGCACTTTTTAATTCAGCCTCTATTTCAGAGGTTTTGTCGGCTGGGTTTTGGAGATGTCAGGATTCTTTTACTTCCTTTTATCTTAGGTCTGTGTCTGCACAAGCAGACAATCTTTTTTCACTTGGACCTATAGTTGCTGCTCAACATGTCAGTGTTCCTTTGGTTTCTGAGAGATCAGGGGATTCAGCTGTCTGTTAGATTCTGAGTTTCTCAGAATTTATAGTGGTAAGCTATTTATTGCTATAAAATTAGAAATTTTTCTAAGTAAAATTTACTTTTATTAAATAAATACTTCCCACTATAAATTATAGGTCCCACCCTTTCCTCCCCTGATGAGACTTCTCTTGGGGAAATGGAATGAGGTTTATGGGTGATTTGTTGGGATATATCCAGTTTTGAGGGAGTATGTCAATGTTCTTTTTATTGTGGTTTTCTCCTACTGTGGGTGAAGGTCGCTTGTGGGAGCGTCTCCACGGTCCACTGATCTGAAATTAAAAAATAGCCATATTATTGCTGGGTAAGGTTTAAAATGACTCCATGGAGAAAAATCCTCGAAATGAAAATTTGAATTTACTGGTCCGAATCAAATTCTTGAATTAATTTTTATATAGTTCTAAATAAAACTGAAAAATTTACTGGTGTTGGGCCGGAGGACCGATGCTCATCGTGAGGACTGGGAGAAATGTTTGAACACACAATATACAGCATGTAGAGTAGACAAAAGCAATGTTTTCAAAATATCCATATATATTTTATATAAAACTACTTCCATATATATTTCATATAAAACCACATTTAAAAAAGAGTTTATCCTGAAGTCATTTTTATGCAATTTTAATGTAATTTTTACCATCAATATCAGAAATTTACGTAGTTTCATATTCTTATTTCAACATAATTGTTTTTTTCTCTCAAAATATCTCTTTATTTCATATGAAACCGCATTGTTGTTTTTAAAAATTTTAACAATGAATTTTAATTTTTGACATCATAATTCATTATATAGGTAAGCTAAGTAAACTTATGACGTCAATAAATTCAAGTTCATGTTTTATGAATCGTGATTTATTAAAATCCACAATTTAAAAAAGAAATAATGAATTTTGCCCATACTGTACATAAATCATCATTTAAAGGAATAGTGCCTGTAAGTTTGGTAATTTTTTTGAAAGATATTTTATGTGTTGAAAGTTAATATATATCTTCAAAACATGAGTATAAAACGAAGTTAGGCGAGATTCGACCAAAAAACGTGTATTTTCGTTGTTTTCTGTGTGCAGCTTGTCTCCCAGCATCTTTAATTATTAGGGATGGCAACGATTACTCGGTTAACCGTCAGAAAGATCGTAACCGGTTAGCTATTTTGCGATTCGATTATTCGTTAAGTTTTGATAAAATATGATGAAAATATCTCGATCTTATCACTGTTTTCTCAATTCATAAAAATTAAAAAATATTTAAAGTACATGTATAGTGTAACAGTACAAATAAGCTAATTTTATTACACAAAATTCTCCATGATGAAACACCTTTTATATCTTTTAAATGAAATTCTTTTACAAGCTAACCACCAATCTAGTTATAATTTGAGATTTAACCGAGTTTTTGAACCTCCATTCTGTAATACCACTTCATACAAATGTAGTTTTTTCCCTAATGTAATTGACAGTTGGAATTTACTTGATGTAGACATGCAAAATCAACACAGTAGACTAATGTTCAAAAAGCAAATAAGATCTAATATATCTGTCCCTCCCCCCTATTTTGCCTTTACAACATATTCCATTGTCAACTTAGAAACTTGGCAAGTAACTTGAATCAACACAAGTTCTTGTCACACTTGTCAGATGGTTCAGGGTGTCCTTGTGGGGATGATGTTGAAGACAACTTTCACTACTTTTATGTCTGTCCACTTTTCATTTGCCAAAGAATTTTGCTGTTTACTCAACTGAGAGATTTAGCCGACTTCTTAAACATTGATGTACTCTTAAAGGGATTACCTGACCTTTCTTTTGATGATAATGTACTTATTATGAACTCTGTCCAGACCTTTATTTGTGGAACCAAAAGACTTAACTATTAATATTAACATTTTTCAATTTGATTTTGTATTATTTGCTTTGAATCTTTTTTAATTTATTGCTTAAGATGTTTAAACAAATATATATCTATATTTATGTGTACATGTGCATATGTATGCATATGTATAAATATATATACATGTATATATGTATCCTTAATATACGGAAGAATATATTAATTACAAGTTAACTTATTCACACTCTAAATTGGCAAATTTCACAATTATAAAGAATAAATGGACAGTTTTAAAATTATTACAAAATTTTGAATTTCTCCTAAGTAAAAAATTTTTGTACACAAATTACAATGTAAATTAATTAATTATTCTTATCATTATACTTGATGTCCTTAGTTATTGAGGGAGAGCACTTACATAAGCTATGCCTGATGTGCAATCCCATTGGATATTGTATTTATGCATTTATTCAATAAAATATTTGAATTGAATTGATAGTGTAACAGTAAATAAACTTAGATATCGGATTAAATCAATAATTAAATAACTGTGATAAGACACGATAACTATCACTCTGGCATTCGTGTTTTTACAACCATAACTAATCACAACAATTGTAAAAAACAGCTGCGCCAAGAGCGCATGATACGCCCGTCGTCAACATTCATACAATATTTGTAAAGACTTTCTTTCCCATAACTCTTGAATGAAAAATCAAAATTTCACCAACAGCTGCACCATAAACATGAATTGGAACATTTATACAATATTTATACAATTGAAAACAACATTTTTTGAGAAATCAGTAAAGACTATCAATTCCTATAACAGTACGAAGTTTGAAGTGAATTGGCGAAGGGGTTCTCAATTTACAGCACGACATATGAAAAATCGCCTACAATTTGATGAATAAAGTCCCATAACTCTAGATCTGGAATGAAAAATCGAAATTTCACCAATAAAACTATCAATTCCAATAACTGTGCGAAGTTTGAAGTGAATTGCCCAAGGGTTTCTCAATTTACAACGTGACATACGCTGTAAATTGATGAATAAATCAATTTACAGCGTGACATACGAAAAATCGCCTACAATTTGATGAATAAAGTCCCATAACTCTGGAATGAAAAATTGAAATTTCACCAAAAAGTATACAGACCATAAGACTATCAATACCAATAACTATGCGAAGTTTGAAGTGAATTGATTAAGGGGTTCTCAATTTACAGCGCGACATACGAAAAATTGCCTACAATTTGATGAATAAAGTCCCATAACTCTGGAATGAAAATTCAAAATTTCACCATAAAGTATACAGACCGTAAGACCACCAATTCCAATAACTCTGTGAAATTTGAAGTGAATTGGCCAAGGGGTTCTTAAGTTAGAGAGCGACATGTGAAACGGACAGACGGACGGACGGAGAGTCGGACATTGATATACCATAATACGTCCCGTCTTAAAGACGTGCATATAAAAACTGTTCATCTGTCTAATTAACTTGCAATTGAAATGTTTGAAGTTTCATTACAAAATGCCTCCACCACAATCGAAAGCTTGGTCGTATTTTAAGCGAGATGTGGAGTCGAAAATTGTGAAATGCAAACTGTACAATTTAGAAATGACATATACGAGAGGAACTAGCAATATTGCCTTATTGATTTGTCCCTTGCAAGATTACATCTGAACAATGATATCTACCGGTTAACCGAGTAATCGATCGGAAGATTATTCGAGTAACTGGTTAGTAAATTCTGAACGGTTTGCCATCCCTATTAATTATGCATGTCCCAATTTTCGAACTACATGTGCAATGGCACTGATGTTTACACTTCAGCATGTGTTTGAACTCTCAACGCTTCCTTCAATTCCATCCAATGGTCATGTTGGTAGCCTATGTTAATTCTTGTTTATTAAAATTCGCAAAAAACTTCTTTCCTGTTTCTTTTTCTAGCAGAATTAGTTTAAATTCTTGTACAACTGCAGGTTTTCCATCGGCAGATATTTTTGTCGTACAGACAGGAATTTATGTTCGAGATGTGTTTTCATGAAAATAAAAGTGAATGGATGGACTTTTTACTTTAAAACTCGATAATTAGTCTTAATTAATGTTTTTAATTTACCAGAAATCACCAAAATCAACGACATTACACCCTTAATAATAAATTGACAATTTTATGAAAACATAATAAAATTTAGAAAAAAGAATCTACAATTTATTCCAAGATAATAAATGATATATTTAGAAGATAAATATTGTCTTCAGAAGGAAATGAAGCTCACAGATGTTGTATGAGAGTCATGACAATGCATTATTAATGTATGAGCAGACAATGTATCACTAATGTCAACATAAGGTGTTGTTTTATCAAAAGATCAAGAAACATTATTTTAAAGTTGGTCAATGTCCTGTATGAAACCTAGCTACATTTCAACTATAGTTCAATCTACATGCTTAGTTGGATTTTGTTAGTGCTAGCTCATTGAAACAACAGTCCACAGTAGACATGTCACTCCACTCTATTTACTCTCATTATCCTGATTCCCAGCCAACCAGTATTTGCTCTTTCTCCTTAATGCTGTGTACTTAGCGTAGAAACATTGAATACCAATTTTATGGTTTTACCCGACCTGAGCTTGAACGTGCAATCTACCGCAGTCAAGGCGAGCACGCCAACCATTACACCATTGATGCGGTTTCTACAGTAAATGTTATTTAAAGCAATTTGAACTGTTGCTTTATCAGTATTAGGTATCAGTTATCTGGGGCCGTTGTGGTCGTGATTGCATGGTAGTTTGATTTACAACTACATGTGCAATCAGTGCTTATCACCACTAAAGTTGTGCATAAGAATCCCACTCATCATGCACGGTGTACTTGATGCAACATTATTTGATCAAGTTTATCAATGATGGCAGGTCGGTGGTTTACTCCGGATACTTTGGTTTCCTCCACCAATAAAACTGGCCGTCATGGTGTAACTGAAATATTGTTGAAAGTCGTGTTAAACACCATAAGTTATTGTATCATGTAAAAAAAAATTAGCACCTGTCTGTAAAAGATTAGTTTTGAAAATAAATATCCTATTAAAAGAATATAAAAGGTATTAAATCTCCCTTGTTTATTTTGGCTACTTGTAAATTTACATAATTGATTATTTTTATGTTGTACAATCGACAATTTAAATGTTTAAATTAAAATGTTTTTTGGTAATTGTTAAAATAACTAAAACAAACTAATACCAACAAAACGACACCAGTGAAGGATAAAAATAAATAAAATAACAATAGATTGGATGTTGCAAGTAGTTGGGTATAACTAGGAATTTAATAAACCATTTACGTACCTACTATACTTACTTAACAACTACTGGTAAGGGGGAAAAATGGGCTCTTTATCATGCTTCTCCTTTTCTTTTACAATTAAAATCAAGGTATCAATCATTTATTGGAAGTGCAATTTCAAAAATGTACGAAGGAATCCTAAGCTTTGATGATCTTTTCCCTTTAATGTAGATTGTTTGCTTTCCTCTATCATGAACAAGACTTTTACCGTACTTTAGAAACAGGAACTGCTTACCCTTTGTCAGTAATTGAGTTCACCCTCAGTTTTTTTTTGGGTGGGGTCTGTGTTGGTCATTATTTTAGTTTTCTCTGTTGTATTGTGTTTTTGTTTTGTTTTGTTTGTCTTTGTTCTGTGGCTTGTATTCAATGTTGCCTGCGTCTCTTTGCTCCTTTAGTTGTCTACCGTTTATTTACCCCAAAAGAAAGAAAGAAACAAGCAAAAACATTTTATCAATGTTTAAAAATCACTCTTCAATATGAAGGTATGAAAATTATGTGGCACTTTTTCCCAGTCTTCATATTACCTTGTAAAAGCTTGTTCCTTGTTTAAAAATAGATTTCATTAATTCATTCTTTAGTCATAATAACAAAAACTGAAATTGATTAATGCTTAGTTTTTTATATAATTACAAAGAAAGGAGAAAAACATACTTGTAGGTCAAGGTCAAGGTTAAGATGAAGCATGTGTTATGGATATTAAGGCCTAACACACATGACTCATTCATACTAATACAAGATTTGTTTGCAACACAAGCGAACATGTCTTTAAAGTCTACACTGTATGCTGGAAAAAAGTTTATCACATAATGTTGTATTGAGTACTACACAACTGAGCAGTGTTTGAACTCATAATGTTAGAGGTGATATGCACTGATTGCATAGGTAGTTATCAATCCAACTACCATTCGAGCACGACCACAACGGCCCCTAATTTCATAATAACCTTTTTCCTTCACTGTTAAATTTGAAATTTTAATAATAATTTTTTTTTTTTTTTATATCTATTAACATGGTAAAAATATGCATTTACATCGACTTTTAATAATAATAAAAAAAAGATTTATATCTATGGTAAAAATATGCATTTACACAGCTTGTATAAAACTTATGTAAATACATATATAGTGCATCTGCATTTATTTAAACAGGTATGCATACTTGTACATAGGTACATATACACAATGCACATGTAACATAATTGTATGTGTAAACATTTGATTTTGTATTTTAACCTATTTCTGAAAGTCCTCGAAATGAAAATTTGAATTTACTGGTCCGAATCAAATTCTTGAATTTATTTTAAATATATATCTAAATAAAAAATGAAAAATTTACTGGTCCGAACAAAGTTTTACTGGTGTTGGGCAGGAGAACCGGTGCTCATCGCCTCATCGTGAGGACTGTGAAAATATTTTTTGAAATTGAATATGATTTTAGCAATAGTTGCATTGTGCCGAAACATTTCTAAATAAAACAAATGTTAAAAATTTCTTCTTTAAATCCACAGAGTAAAATTAAGCAATTTATTAGCAAGTGCTTATGGTCATGATAAGTATTTCAAACACAAATTTTGTACTTATGCTAAAAATAACTACCAATGATATACAATGTATTATGTATGTGATGTGCAATGGAAAACAAAAGAATGACCAATCATAACATGTATTAAATACAGTCAAACCTGCCCATGAAGTCACCTCTATTAAGCAGTCACCTGTATTAAAACACCACCTTTTTCTTGTTCTGTCATAGGAAATTTCATATGTATTGAACCTCTTAAGAGGTTACCTGTCTTTAAAGGCCACTATTTCTTTGTTCCGAAGGTGACCTCTTAATACAGGTTTTGACTGTATATACAGTGTTTTGATTGGACAATTTTGGAATATGAGTACGAAACTTGATCATACTTGAAAGTTTTAAATATGACTGCAAATTAAAGCCAGTTATGCAATTACTGGTTCTTAGGAATCTGTGCTTCATTAATTCCACGACAAACAATGAAATATATATAAAACCATATCAATGCAATGTTGATTTTTAAAGTACTGTCTTAATAAAAGCATAGATATCAAATTTATTGCACAGGACATGTTTCTGGAATAACCTTCATCAGGTACGCTCAAGATCGAAAGATTGGAAAACTAAATAATTTAAAGTTTTGGGAGTGCTAAAACCAAAGGGCCTAAACAGGATAGCCAAAATCAGCTATAGTCACCTATGCATGTGGCAGCTGAACCTTAGTTTTATTGATAATTTTGTTTAACATGCTTATTCCACATGTGTGGTAACTTTTGAAAAGTGTGACAAAGCTATCATTTTATTTGTATATCATTTGTATGTTATGTTGCACAACAAGATTAGAGAAAGTTCCGAAGAATCGATAAAAACCTTTGTATGTTCTGAATGACCTCTATATCAACAAAAGACCGGCCAACAGTTGGCGCATGATTCATTTTATGTCAATAAAAATGTGATTTGTATATTTTTTTAATGGTATTATTTATGTTATTATGGAAGCCTTACAGATTTTTCTTTATAGTAGGGCAAAGTAGTGCAGTACTTTTTTTGGAAAAAAAATTGATTTAACGGAAAACATCAAAAGATTTTCAGAGAATAGATAACATTTTAACTCTAATTTTAATCATTTTTTTTATTACGGTAGTTACTTTTGTATGATACTCACCTTTTTACTCAGATATTTTGACCAGAATGACATTGCGGTCATAAAACTTTCTAGTATCGGTACAAGTTTTGCAAATTAATACCCCAAAAATAACTAATTAGAACGTTGTATCCAATAAATGCGTTGTAGCTTTAAAGAGTAAGAGCAAAAGACTGGTTGACTAGGATTCAGGATGATGTGTCCGAATGGAGCGACATGTCTAACTACAGACTGTTGTTTCAGTGAGCATAGCACTATAACAATCCAACTAAGATTGTTGGTTTAAATTTATTACAAGGTGAACATATCATCATCATCATCATCATCATCTAAATATAAGTAGGTCTAGTCATGTTATGGCTAACAAATTACTCACTTAGCATTATACAACAATGACTAACTATACACAACTATATACGGTACATGTATTATAGTGTGAAAAATGGAGAAAAAAAAATTGTCGTTTTCATAAATCAATAAACGATTTGAAATGGTAAAAATGGAGGTGTGTTTGCAAGACAGATTTTTCAGGTTTTCAACCTGGACAGCCCCTACCCTTTAAAAAAGCAAATAACGACAGATCAGCTGCTGATCTCCTATTTGTAAATCAGTGACAATACTATCTTGTAATTCTCAGAGGCTTATGGGGTTTTGTTATCCTGGACCTTCTGGGGACCTTAGACTCCATGTCTACAAAATGCACCCCCCCTTTACATTAAATTCTGAATTGTCCTTGATAAGATTTCTTTACATGAGTAAAACAGTTTCTTGTTGCCAAATGGTGTATTGCTAAATACGTCTCCAATCTGATTAAAATCCTATGCTAAAAAGACTACACTTCATTAACATGTGACATGACTTAATATAATCTTTACATCAATATGAAATTTATAGATTAACAAATAAAAATGCTGCTGGCAAAATTTAGTATGTGGGTTTGGTTAAAAGGCAGTAAAGATAAGGTCCGATAGAATCGAACAGATTTAAAAAAATTCATTTGCACGAAATACACTTATGCATTGTATCACATTGACTGGGGCAAAATACACTCTTAGATCATTCAGATTGTCTAAATAAGCACTTTGACCTCTTGAAGTATTTGCTTTGACTGATATGGTTGTTGTAAATCAGGGCAGTTGTGGTCATGATCGTATGGTAGTTGGATTTACAATTATCTGTGTAATCAGTGCCTTTCACCACTAAAGTTGTAAGTTCGAATCCCGCTCATGGCGAGGTGTACTCGATACAACATTATGTGATAAAGTTTGTCAGTAACTTGTGGCAGGTCAATGGTTTTCTCCAGGTATTCCAGTTTCCTCCACCAATGAAACTGACCGCCACGACATAACTGAAATACTGTTGTTAAACACCATAACTCTAACCCCTGTTGTAAATCAAAACTACTAATTATCAACATTTAAAAAATAGTGAATAATTAAAACATATTACATGTTGAATTTTTTATTTGCACTTATTTAAGAGACTTTTAGGGGTGGGGACTATGTTTTTTCCCCTGGGCCAGAAAATTTGTTTCATCAGGTTATCAGGTTATTTATTTTCGGAAATGCGAATGTAGCAATTTTTCTTCAAATTGTACCAACATTTCTCGTTGAATACTGCAGGTTCAGGTTCAGGTTGTTTACATATTTGCATCTTTCACATCAAGATATTTGTTTATTCGACAGAAATTTAAAAAAAAACAAAAAAACCCCAGCCATAATACAATCAAACATGCTTTAAAGGGCATCTCTATATTACAAATCACTGTCTGTATAAAAAGGCAGTCTCATTTTTCCCATTAATGAATAGTGCATGTAATTTTAACCTGTATTTAAAGGGCAACTGTTCATAAATATCACATTTTCAGGTTCCCTTTAATGCCCTTTATATAGAGGTTTGTCTGTACTTCTCATTATTACCACCTTTAGATAATCTATTTAATAAATATACATATTTGTAATAAAACAATCATTAACAGTTTAATAGCAGCCATTTATTATATATTAACTACACTTGAATTAAATGCACACAAAACAGAATGTGTAATTTTCTCAGAAAGAGCATAAAAATCACGAATGCATATGTACGAAGGTCTAGTTATGTCATTTGGTGTCATTTTAGAATTGTAATACCAAAGTGTAGAATAAATAATTGTATTATTGGCAGTCGTGGTCGTGATCCTAAATCCAACTACCTGTGCAATCAGTATCACTATCAAAGTTGTGAGTTCGAACCCCGCTCATGGCAAGGTGTACTCGATACAACATTATGTGGTAAAGTTTGTCAGTGACTTGCGGCAGGTCGGTGGTATTCAGGTTTCTGAAATATTGTTGAAAGTGGCGTTAAGCACCATAAACCAAACCAAACCAAACCAAAGTTTAGTATAAATAATTGTCTTATGAAATTTGTAAAAAAGAAGTTACTTTCTGGTCCATTTTGTAATTGTGTTTTGCTGACATGGTCTAAAGGGTCATATGAGGTATTGTAATCATACAGTATGTTGTTCTCATCAACTGTATGTAGCAATTCACTCTCATTATATGACTGCTCATACATTAATCTCGACAAGTAGCTATGATGTTTTGTATATAACTGCCACCTTAAATAGTCATACCTTCTAATGAAGTTTGGTGAGGATTTTTTTTCTTACGTTTTTTGGTTTGATTTTAGCCCAGTGGCATGCCTCCCGATGTGTGTATGTTATGAGTGTTAATCAGTTTTAACTTAAACTTGAAGCAAATAAAACTCTCAATCAAATCTTTTTGATTTTAAATTGAGTGAATGTTGTTTAACTCCGAATGAGCAATTTTTCAGCCATATCATGGCAAGAACAGTTACATTTGATGAGATGATAATGACGTCTGCTTTGTACTAGACTAACACACTTAGTTGGATTTTTATAGTGCCAGCTCACTGAAACAACAGTAGACATGTCGCTCCACTCGGACACATTATTCTGTTTCCATGCCAACCAGTCTTTGCTCTTACTCCTTAATGCTACATGCTCAGTGGAAAAAAAACAAATACATATTTTATGGTTTTTGGTTTGACCCCATGGGGGTTTGAACCCACGATCTACCGCTTTCGAGGCAATCATGCTAACCATTACATGTACACTACCTATGCAGTAAAGTACACTAGAAAACTTAACTACTAACAATAAGACAGACATTGTTTCTGGCATTCGTCAGGTTTAATCCAATACTATAACTTTGGTAGAAGTATATTACAAAACCATGATTTTATCTATATTTCATTATTTTCAGATCTGAAGCAAAAGAATACATATTTACAGCAGAAAACCATGAGTCTCTTATGATATGGCTCATTGGACTACAGGTATGTATGCTTATCTAACATTATGTAATGAAGACATACGATATCAAATTTAGTTCACACGACACCTTTCTGGAATAACCTTGAATAAACTTGTATGTATGTTTTCCTTTGGAATTAATCAAAAGTAACCTGTCTGATACAAGGCACCTGAAGAAAGATGTATCATCACAATGTGGGGGATAAAAGAATGTTGCATGTGATGTTCTCGGCCAGGGTACTTTTCATGACATCACACTATGGGAAAGCTATTAAGACATCTCAATGTAAGCAAGGTATCACAAATTCAGTTATATTCCCATTTACAAGGACATAGTTTCAATATTTACGACAGCTGTACTATTCATAAACATTTATTCTACATTTATTAAACAGAAGTATAATCTGATGATTATTTAGTCACGCTGAAAATGATTGAAGCGACCAACATGACATTTGTGAGTGAACAGCAACAAATAACATGATGTTTTGCACAAAATTTAGTTGTTCTTATAGTATTGTACTAAAATTAGTAATTTTCAGTCCTTGTTATTTTTTTAGATAAACTTATTACATACATAGTATATTAGTGAAGGACTTTGTATCAGATCTCGACTGTCGTGCTAGTTAAATCCGCATCACTGCTCTTTATTGAAGTCGCTACTCTGACTGACATGTTTGTTTAATTTGTCTTTTAAGTGTAATGTTCATATATATTTTTGTGCATCCATATCCTTTCTTACTTACAGATGTTGCATATACAATTAGTATCATAATTATCCTGATTATTTAAATTATTATTAACTTTAGTTTTATATATAGCAGTTTAAAAAAAAAATCACTATATTGTTAAAATAGACGATGCTATCTAATGATCTTGTCTGAGATCATTTTGATTTTATTTCCATAGGCAAAGCGTGAATCTAGTATAAAGGATCAAGATAAATCAGTACCTGTACCGGAGGGCAAATTACCTTGTACAAAGGTAAAGGTCATTTATATCAGTACTATGAAGTCAATCTAGCATTTAATGTAAAAAAAGATATCCCTACATCTGTAAGGGACCAATCATTTAATTTTTAGGGGAGGGACACAATGTTTTTTCCCTGAGAAAGAAAATATTTTACACGCAAGGCTTAATTCGGATGATTTTCTTATAAATGTTAAATCAGTAACTTTTCTTCACATTTAAGTAAAATTTCGGACTGAAATTAGTAGGGTCAGATTATTTAGTTTGTGTGTTTTTTAGGTCAAGATATTTTTTTCTATAAAATTTGGCGACAGAAAATAATAAAAAACCATTCCCCCCTTAAAAGTTCCATGGTCATTCGTTCCTTAAATGTAAACAAAGCTAATGTAGTATTTATCAGAAGTCCAGATTGAAAATTAGAATTAAACAGTTATGGTCAACAATATAACCAACCAACTGCTACAGCACCAAGAACTCTTTGTGGGGGTCAAAATGGCCTTATTGTGCCTCGTCCTTTTATGGCTTTGTGGTAGCTGTGAATAGTACTATAAATTATAATGAACTAATGATTATGAAATTATGAAAAGAAAGATTAAACATTGATGATCAACAATTCCACCAATATCAACAAAATGAGTAACCACCTCTCCCCTCAATCCATTGGGGTTAGGGGCTAGGGTTATGATGTTTAACGCCACTTTCAACAATTTTTCGGGTATATCGTGGCTGTCATTTTTTGGGTGAAGGAAACCAGACTACCCGCAGAAAACAATCGAACTACCGCAAGTCACTGACAAACATTATCTCATAATGTTGTATCGAGTACGCCTCATTCCATTGAACACACACACACACATAAAAAAAGATGATGGCATATGGCATTGGAAATTTAGATAAAGACTGGTTTTTTTTTACAAATTATAATCCAGTAGGTTTCAAGAAACTTTTGAATCAATTTAATTTCAGAGAGTTTTAGACAGTGGTGACTCCAACATACCAATGGGTGTTACAAGGAGAAAGGTCAACTGGCAGACGTACAAAAACCAAAAAGGTTCAGAGTCGATGGATGCTGCAATTTTCAGAACAAAAAGTAAGTTTATTTCCATAAATTATGTATGTTTAAACTTTACATTAAATATTAATTTCAAATTTATCATTAAGATTTAAAAAAAAATGTTCTGATAGTGGAACCTGTCAATACTGACACTACTGGTTCTGTAACTGGTACCAATGTTATAGTTCAGAATAAACATGGCCCTAATTTCAATGAATTATCTCCCTTTAACAACAGCAAACTGCATACCAGTGATAATGTATGTCAAGACCTTCAATACTGATGTTTTTATGTGTTATGGCTAATCATAAGATCTTTAACGTCAGACTGATTGATAATTTTCGGTATCCGAGTCAATTCGTTGATACCTGACAATATCCCTCGGTGAGATCAAAGAAAAGATGTATAAATTATTAATAAATTTGTACATAATAGAATTACCATGATTGTCATTATATACAATTTACTACAAATGTTATCAGCATTTAAATTTTGACATATTGTGCTTTCAGTATTAAACAAAAGGTGGAATGCAATGATTTTTTTAGAATTATTACTGATATCTTAATTTGATTGCTTGTACTAAAGTAAGGTCAAACTAAAATAACATCTTTGTTGAATATTCATTGAAATTGCTATATAATAGCTTTTTTATATTTCATTATTTTTGTCGTACAAACTGGTTGTTTCCTTAGACATTTATCTTTTGATACGAAACATGGGACCTTTCATTATGGCTAATCATAAATGAGTGTTTTTGAGAGGAAATAAGCAATTCTGATTTTCCCCCTGACATTCACAGAAGTATCGTTATCACATGGAATGCAATATAATGTTCATGTCTATAAATAGATGAGGAAATTAAATCTTTGCATTTCACATTTAATTTCAGACGTTATTGTTTCATTGTTGATGATTGAGGGGTTAAAGTTAGGGTTTTGGTGGTTAATGCCACTTTCATCAATATTTCAGTTATATCGTGGTAGTCATTTTTATTGGGGGAGGAAACCGGAGAAAACCACCAACCTGTCGCAAGTCACAGACAAACTTTATCACATAATGATGTATCGAGTACACCTCGCCATAAGTGAGATTTGAACTCACAAAGTTAGTAGTGATAGGCACTGATGGCATAGGTAGTTGTAAATCCAACTATCATACGATCACGGCCACGATGGCCCCCAGTTTTTTTTGTGTACACACTTATTTAATACAAAAATGATTTTGTATATCTAGAACAAAAAAATTATGTTTTGTTTTTTTTCGTAATATAATTTTTTTTTAATGAAATAATACCACATTTTACCCAACCTTAAAATTATTTTATTGACCACAATATAATTCTATAATTGCTAATTAATTCATGTAGTCTTTTATAATTAGCTGAATTTTTTTATGAAACTTATATATTGCTGTGCACTGCTTGTAAATAAGAGTATACTATTTTGTATATAAATCATGTATGTAGGTCATCAAGAGGCATGTAGATCTAGGTCACTGCCACCAGTGTTTGAAGGTAATTCTGTCCCTAGTTATGGATCCCAGTTTTCTTTACTGCTAATATAGAGACAATCCAATCAGTTTGCTTTTCTGCTAATATAGAGACAATCCAATCACTTTTCTTCACTGCTAATATAGAGACAATCCAATCACTTCTTCACTGCTAATATATAGACAATCCAATCAGTTTTCTTCACTGCTAAAAGGGAAACAATCCAATCAGTTTTCTTCACTGCTAAAAGGGAGACAATCCAATCAGTTTTCGTCACTGCTAAAGGAAACAATCCAATCAGTTTTCTTCACTGCTAAAAGGGAGACAATCCAATCAGTTTTCGTCACTTCTAAAAGGGAGACAATCCAATCAGTTTTCTTCACTGCTAAAAGGGAGACAATTCCATAGGTTTTCTTCACTGCAAAAAGGGAAACAATTCCATAGGTTTTCTTCACTGCAAAAAGGGAGACAATTCCATAGGTTTTCTTCACTGCTAAAAGGGAGACAATTCCATATCTTTTCTTTACTGATAAAGGGGAGATAATCCAATGAGTTTTTCTTTGGCTATTCTAATCAAATTTATCTTTGTTTGGAAATACAATTCATAACAAATGTTTTTAGGGAACATCTAAAAAATTCTCATGCAATTTTAGACCTTCCACCTTGACATTCTTATTACAAAAGGGATATTGCCTAAAAGTTAAGAGGACTAAATACCACCCACCTACTACACAATGTTTTTTTTTTAATAGTAATAGTAAGAAAACTTTTGAGATGGTCCCTAAATGTATTCAATTATATATTCTGTCGATTTTAGCAATGAATTAAACTTTTTCAAATAATATAGCACATTAGCTCAGTTTGACCACTCCCTGCTATTTACTAACAGCTGTTGTGTTATTTTTGAAATTATGTAAAATTTTTGCATAAATAAATTGTTCGGATATGACTAGATCAAAGGTAAAAGATGTGCACAGTACAGATATACATGGAAGTTCATATAAGGTAGCGATATCAATGGTTTTTTTTTAAAGAAAAATAAATAGACTTTCAAATAAGATTTCTGTAAATTAAATTAAAAAAATCACTGGACTTAAATTCTCATCAATTGAACTTTTCAACTTTATACGTTTTAACCTGAATTTACTCTTCTCCTCGTAACAGAGAAGAGTGGTGTCTGTATCCTCTAATTACAGGCTAGTCCTCATTCTTCCTCATAAAACTATTCCTGTCCTCACTATATATGAGGGAGGGTTCTATATTCTCTAATTTCAAGCTTGCCCTCATTCCTCCTCATACTAGTTATTTACTGTCGTATTTACTTAGATAACGAGTCTGTTCTGTATTGCATGTTTACCGTACATTCTATTGTTTCTGACCAGACATATTTATAAGACAATTTACTGTCGTATTTACGTAGATAACAAGTTTGTCCAGTATTGCATGTTTACCGTATATTTCTATTATTTCTGACACAGACATATTTATAAGACATATATCCTGTTCCTTGTTATAGCTACCCCCTCTTCATCACCAACTACTATCCGTGAGTATTTATGTGTTTGTGTAGTGAAATATATTGTGGACGATTTTTGTTTACCTAAATTATGATTCAGTTAAAGTAGAGTACATTTATTTTTGGAAATTGTGAAGTCCTGTTTAAAAATATTTTATCCACAAATTTTGGTAAACCTTGAAGAAAAATTACTGCTTTTTCATGTAAAAAAATATGTGATTTTTGTTTCGTGTTTTTAACTACAGGGAAAAACATATCGAATGGGACATGGGTGACTGAGTGGCTTATTTCATTGACTCTTGACCTGGGTTCTCGGCCAGATACTCACCTTTTAGGTTAAGATTTTGAGACACCTAACAATGTTGGGCCAATTCACTGGTCACTTCATTATTACTGTCTGGGTGTTCTTCCCCTATTAAGTCTGGTAGTCAGAAAATTTACCAAATCATTCCTAACAGTGTCCTCAGTAACCCACAGCTGATCACGCTTCAATTTCTCATCACCCATGGATCAACTGGCAGAGAAATCCTCATGTTCATGTGATCGATTTAATAAAAGCATTTGTTAAATCCCTTTATAGCCAATCAAATTACAGCTTTTAAAAATATGGGAGTCTCTATTTTTCTGTATTGCTTTTTCACCTCAAAGAAGGAGATTAAGAATATCAAACGATGATTTTGATTGGTAACTATTAAAAGACTTTTTTCAACGGAGCGAGGATTTCTCTACCAAGTTGACCCACTGGGGATGAGTGGAGAGTAACCAAGCTGTGATTGGGTGTTGGTTACCAACAATGTTCCAACAGTTACATTGTTTGCACGGCAAAGTAATGTGACATATACAATGAAGAACTAACAATTACCTGAATCATTTTTTAAGGTATTTTTGTTGTATTTTTTGTGGACTAACTTTTGTTTATAATTCGGTTACTTTATGTTGCTATATTGTTTTGTGTTCTTTAGCTTAACCCCAGTAATTTAGCTTCATGGTCATGTCAGGTGTATTAGTTTTTTACATGTCTATTAATTAGGTTATTATGTTTTAAGATAATGTGATTTCATTTAAAATCTTGGATGCCGATTTTCGTGGTTTAAAGAAAAAATTTCATTTACATGGATACGTAAATTTTTGAATTCTCTGCTATTAGTCAGTACATATACCTATGGATACAAACATTCAATTAATTTTTTTGTTTTTATACTATCCACGAAATCCACAAAAATTGGTATACCACGAATAATAATGAATTCACAGTCAATCTGTTGATCAAGAATAAATTGTGATTGGCCATTTACAGGCAGTTTTATATAGATATAAATCACCATAATATAGTCGGAATATTTTTTTAGGACCGTAAAATTGACAGGATCTTGTAGCTACTCGTTAGCTGAATGAGGAACTAACACATCATCTGTCATGAAAGCCTGTTGTCATGATAATATTATATAGCTGAAACATTTCTGAAAATGGTATAAAATAAACATTCATCAATCAAATTTGGGACTTCGGACGTACACCATCATTGAAATAAGACGTCCAAAAGGTCAAAATTTGAACCATAAGACTAGTTTCAAATGAAATTAAATTTAATTGGTGAATTTTTAGGACCGATTGTAAAAAAATGGTCACATAATGAATATCTAGTAGATTAATAATGTTCATTATTTTATGTAGAAAAACTATTAAAACGTCATTTACTGATTGCTGAGGAAAGACAAGAAAAACATTGAGATGCAATTATGTTATGTTTTTCAATGAATATAATTTATTTGACTTTCCAACATTTTGACTTTAAGCATCACCTCATGAAGGTTATTCCAGTAAGCATGTCATGCTCACTAAATTTGATATCTACGTTTTTTAATTACAATCTCAAATAGTATGTGAGAAAAAATAGTAAAAGTTGCTACTAAGACGTAGGATCAGAAAAAATGTTCAAATGGTATATATGAAATTTTCTTATTATTATTTTTAAAGCGATGGAATCTTTGGCACACACGATAATGTGTTTGAGTAAAATGTATATGTAATTTTCTTAATTTTTTTTTTTTTAAGCAATGGAATCTCCAAAGCTATCTTCAGCACATACGACATTGTGTTTGAGTAAAAGTTGTGATAATCCAAGGAAATATACAATAGCAGGACTAGAAAGTTTGTCTCGGTCGTTCCGAGAACACGGTCACAAATTTTTACCACAAAATACGAGACGTGAATCAAGCAGCGGGGACAGTGATGATGTGTTCGATTTATCTGAATATAATTCTGAGGATCGGCAGTATTTGGCCTACTTACAAAAACTAGAGACAATTGATTCACATAGTGATACTTCACCAACGATTGATCCGGTAGAAAGGAAGGAGGTCGGAAGTTGGTGAGTACTTGTAAGATAGTACAGTAGTCCCCCTCTTATAGTCAGTGACTTGCAGCAGGTCAGTGGTTTTCTCTGGGTACTCCGTTTTCCTCCACCAATAAAACTGGTCACCACAATATAACTGAAATATGGTTGAAAAGTAGCGATAACTATGATTACACTACCCCCACCCCTCTTATAAGGCCATCACTTTTATGATGAATAAAATGGTCTTATTATAGGGGTGGTGACTCTACAGAGGACAATTTAGTAGTATTATGCTATGTCAGTGCATCTGAAAAAATGTCTGATAAGAGAGTGGAGACTTGATAAGAGCTTTCAATTTGGAGAAAGCATTTTAATTGCTGTTATACATTTTGCAGTCACACTAGGATCTTCGATAATGAGCATAGCACATGCCCTAAAAACAGTGTTAAATAACCCCTAGACTACAATTGAGTAGCATCACACATGCCCTAAAAACAATGTGAAACAGTCCTTAGCCTACAGTTGAGTAGCATCACACATGTCCTATAAACAGTGTTAAACAGTCCATAGCCTACAGTTGAGTAGCATCACACATGCCCTATTAACAGTGTTAAACAGTCCTTAGCCTACAGTTGAGTAGCATCACACATGCCCTATAAACAGTGTTAAACAGTCCTTAGCCTACAGTTGAGTAGCATCACACATGCCCTATAAACAGTGTTAAACAGTCCTTAGCCTACAGTTGAGTAGCATCACACATGCCCTATGAACAGTGTTAAACAGTCCTTAGCCTACAGTTGAGTAGCATCACACATGCCCTATAAACAGTGTTAAGCAGTCCTTAGCCTACAGTTGAGTAGCATCACACATGCCCTATAAACAGTGTTAAACAGTCTTTAGCCTACAGTTGAGTAGCATCACACATGCCCTATGAACAGTGTGAAGCATTCCTTAGCCTACAGTTGAGTAGCATGACACATGCCCTATAAACAGTGTTAAACAGTCCTTAACCTACAGTTGAGTAGCATCACACATGCCCTATTAACAGTGTTAAACAGTCCTTAGCCTACAGTTGAGTAGCATCACACATGCCCTATAAACAGTGTTAAACAGTCCTTAGCCTACAGTTGAGTAGCATCACACATGTCCTATAAACAGTGTTAAACAGTCCTTAGCCTGCAGTTGAGTAGCATCACACATGCCCTATAAACAGTGTGAAACAGTCCTTAGCCTGCAGTTGAGTAGCATCACACATGCCCTATAAACAGTGTTAAACAGTCCTTAGCCTACAGTTGAGTAGCATCACACATGTCCTATAAACAGTGTTAAACAGTCCTTAGCCTACAGTTGAGTAGCATCACACATGCCCTATAAACAGTGTTAAACAGTCCTTAGCCTACAGTTGAGTAGCATCACACATGCCCTATAAACAGTGTTAAACAGTCCTTAGCCTACAGTTGAGTAGCATCACACATGCCCTATAAACAGTGTTAAACAGTCCTTAGCCTACAGTTGAGTAGCATCACACATGCCCTATAAACAGTGTTAAGCAGTCTTTAGCCTACAGTTGAGTAGCATCACACATGCCCTATAAACAGTGTTAAACAGTCCTTAGCCTACAGTTGAGTAGCATCACACATGCCCTATAAACAGTGTGAAACAGTCCTTAGCCTACAGTTGAGTAGCATCACACATGCCCTATTAACAGTGTTAAACAGTCCTTAGCCTACAGTTGAGTAGCATCACATATGTCCTATAAACAGTGTTAAACAGTCCTTAGCCTACAGTTGAGTAACATCACACATGCCCTATAAACAGTGTTAAGCAATCCTTAGCCTACAGTTGAGTAGCATCACACATGCCCTATAAACAGTGTTAAACAGTCCTTAGCCTACAGTTGAGTAGCATCACACATGCCCTATAAACAGTGTTAAACAGTCCTTAGCCTACAGTTGAGTAGCATCACACATGCCCTATAAACAGTGTTAAACAGTCCTTAGCCTACAGTTGAGTAGCATCACACATGTCCTATAAACAGTGTTAAACAGTCCTTAGCCTGCAGTTGAGTAGCATCACACATGCCCTATAAACAGTGTGAAACAGTCCTTAGCCTGCAATTGAGTAGCATCACACATGCCCTATAAACAGTGTTAAACAGTCCTTAGCCTACAGTTGAGTAGCATCACACATGTCCTATAAACAGTGTTAAACAGTCCTTAGCCTACAGTTGAGTAGCATCACACATGTCCTATAAACAGTGTTAAACAGTCCTTAGCCTACAGTTGAGTAGCATCACACATGCCCTATAAACAGTGTTAAATAGTCCTTAGCCTACAGTTGAGTAGCATCACACATGCCCTATTAACAGTGTTAAACAGTCCTTAGCCTACAGTTGAGTAGCATCACACATGCCCTATAAACAGTGTTAAGCAGTCCTTAGCCTACAGTTGAGTAGCATCACACATGCCCTATAAACAGTGTTAAACAGTCCTTAGCCTACAGTTGAGTAGCATCACACATGCCCTATAAACAGTGTTAAGCAGTCCTTAGCCTACAGTTGAGTAGCATCACACATGTCCTATAAACAGTGTTAAACAGTCCTTAGCCTACAGTTGAGTAGCATCACACATGCCCTATTAACAGTGTTAAACAGTCCTTAGCCTACAGTTGAGTAGCATCACACATGCCCTATAAACAGTGTTAAACAGTCCTTAGCCTACAGTTGAGTAGCATCACACATGCCCTATAAACAGTGTGAAGGAGTCCTTAGCCTACAGTTGAGTAGCATCACACATGCCCTATGAACAGTATGAAGCAGTCCTTAGCCTACAGTTGAGTAGCATCACACATGCCCTATAAACAGTGTTAAACAGTCCTTAGCCTACAGTTGAGTAGCATCACACATGCCCTATAAACAGTGTTAAACAGTCCTTAGCCTACAGTTGAGTAGCATCACACAGGCCCTATAAACAGTGTTAAACAGTCCTTAGCCTACAGTTGAGTAGCATCACACATGCCCTATAAACAGTGTTAAACAGTCCTTAGCCTACAGTTGAGTAGCATCACACATGTCCTATAAACAGTTTGGAAAAGTCCTTAGCCTACAGTTGAGTAGCATCACACATGCCCTATTAACAGTGTTAAGCAGTTCTTAGCCTACAGTTGAGTAGCATCACACATGCCCTATAAACAGTGTTAAACAGTCCTTAGCCTACAGTTGAGTAGCATCACACATGTCCTATAAACAGTGTTAAACAGTCCTTAGCCTGCAGTTGAGTAGCATCACACATGTCCTATAAACAGTGTTAAACAGTCCTTAGCCTACAGTTGAGTAGCATCACACATGCCCTATAAACAGTGTTAAGCAGTCCTTAGCCTACAGTTGAGTAGCATCACACAGGCCCTATAAACAGTGTTAAACAGTCCTTAGCCTACAGTTGAGTAGCATCACACATGCCCTATAAACAGTGTTAAACAGTCCTTAGCCTACAGTTGAGTAGCATCACACATGCCCTATAAACAGTTTGGAAAAGTCCTTAGCCTACAGTTGAGTAGCATCACACATGCCCTATAAACAGTGTTAAACAGTCCTTAGCCTACAGTTGAGTAGCATCACACATGCCCTATAAACAGTGTTAAACAGTCCTTAGCCTACAGTTGAGTAGCATCACACATGCCCTATAAACAGTGTTAAACAGTCCTTAGCCTACAGTTGAGTAGCATCACACATGCCCTATTAACAGTGTTAAACAGTCCTTAGCCTACAGTTGAGTAGCATCACACATGCCCTATAAACAGTGTTAAACTGTCCTTAGCCTACAGTTGAGTAGCATCACACATGCCCTATTAACAGTGTTAAGCATTCCTTAGCCTACAGTTGAGTAGCATCACACATGCCATATAAACAGTGCTAAACAGTCCTTAGCCTACAGTTGAGTAGCATCACACATGCCCTATTAACAGTGTGAAGCAGTCCTTAGCCTACAGTTGAGTAGCATCACACATGTCCTATAAACAGTGTTAAACAGTCCTTAGCCTACAGTTGAGTAGCATCACACATGCCCTATGAACAGTGTGAAGTAGTCCTTAGCCTACAGTTGAGTAACATCACACATGCTCTATAAACAGTGTTAAACATTCCTTAGCCTACAGTTGAGTAACATCACACATGCCCTATAAACAGTGTTAAACAGTCCTTAGCCTACAGTTGAGTAGCATCACACATGCCCTATTAACAGTGTTAAACAGTCCTTAGCCTACAGTTGAGTAGCATCACACATGCCCTATAAACAGTGTTAAACAGTCCTTAGCCTACAGTTGAGTAGCATCACACATGCCCTATTAACAGTGTTAAACAGTCCTTAACCTACAGTTGAGTAGCATCACACATGTCCTATAAACAGTGTTAAACAGTCCTTAACCTACAGTTGAGTAGCATCACACATGCCCTATAAACAGTGTTAAACAGTCCTTAACCTACAGTTGAGTAGCATCACACATGTCCTTCTCTTTACTTCATTTGATTAATGCTACATCTCATTGTCTTTGTCGTTCCATTGTTATTTGATGTATAGAATTTTTTTTATTTCCAAATTCTTGGCATATCAACAAGAAAATAATATATGGGTGATAATTAAGTAAGTCTTTATGGTGAAAATATGGATTTGACAATGATATCACATTGTAAACATACCAAGGATAATTTTGCTAGTGTTCAAAAAAACATATGACAATGGTACAAAAATCATGTCTATATTTTGTTGTCCTGAAGAAAATTTGGTTTCTCAGTTTAATCAAAGTTACAAAAAAAAAATGATAAAGTTCACTCTGTTTATATTATTATAAAGGTTTTTAATTACTGTAGTTATTCTGGAGAAAGATGGGGGTTGGGGGTATGGTGTAATCTGAAAAAATTATTTATGAAAATTCCATTGATGAATTTGGAAAAGGGGAGTTAATCCAGAAATAAAATGTTAACTTAACCATGGGACATAACTCTAGATTACAAATCAGTGCAATATTTGTTTGATGAGTAATAAAAATCAATGTGTAACATATGGTTAAATTAAATACATAATGAAAATAATAGACCCGAAATAAAAGGTATCCATTGCGGGATCTAGATATAATATTAATGTAACCAGTTTTCGGAGGATCTTATTTTTAGTACATGTAGTTCATTGTCAAAAATGGTTCTGAATAAGAAGTTTGATTCAAAGAGGTAATTATGGGAACTCTATGTCAAAAAATTTGAAATCTTTCAAAATATGTTTGAAAATAAGGTATAGATTGACCTTTGTTTGAAACGTTTCTTTGTTTGTTTGATGGTATAACTGTTTAATGCCACTTTCAACAATATTTCAATTATATCGTGTTTGAAACATGTTTTGTTATGTTACATAAAATTGAACTTTCAATGGCCGTCCAATATGTTACTTTTTTAAATTTTATTTTCATGAGTAAAAATGTATTAAATACAGGGGTTTCAAAGTGGGCCGGTACCCGGTACTTTTACCCGCCTGAGATCGTGTATAGTACCGGCAGAAATTACTGAACCCCCCAAAATTAGCGGTGGTCAAAACCAAAAGTACGATAGGCTTGTGGAATATTTTTCATAAAAAATTAATGATCACGTCAATTGCTGAATTCTCGCATTCAAATCGAACAATTGCATCACGACCAAGTTGATGGGATATTCCCTGTTTAAAAATAACTTTACCTTAGAATCGTAAATAGCAGTTTGCGCATGCGGTAAATATATATTTTTTCGCCCCAATATCTTTTCATCCTTTTGTAAAACTTGGACCGGAACAAAGCTGACATCATTTCAAAATAAAAAAAATGACCGATTACAAATTATGTTCAAACACAATTTAGTGTAATCTCCAGTAATATAAGTATGCTCATTATGTATTATGAATATATGACTACACAATATTTTGTGCGATTTTTTTTATCCATTTAAAACCCAGGGTCGAATCATTCTGGGGCGTACTGTCTTGTTGCTTAACTCCGTCCATATTGTTTAACTTCCAGTATAAAAAAATAAAAACCTATGGCTAATTTATTTACATATTTTGACGGGGCCCTACCGCAGTTGTTCACAGAAATGAAAGTGTGCTGAAAAACATTTTTAAAAGGGGGTACGAGGAGCTAAGGGATAGAAAATTACTAGAAATCTTGAAAAAGGACCAGACATGGCTCAAATACGAATTACATTGTAATGTCAAAATGCCGGCCCCCCTTTTTTTTCAAAATAATTTAACTTTTGTGATTCAAATGTTAATAAATGTCTTCCCGCGAATCGTTTTTGTTCGAACATTTTTTTTGCACATATGTCGTGAAAGTAACAATATATATTGTTTTTGTTTAATTATATTTATTGATCTATTAAAAAAGTAAAATTTTTATTAAAGATTGATCATTGATATTGCAAATTAAATTTATATGTTTCATCAAGGACGTATTCTATATACCTCCTTGGTTTCATTAATTATGACACTTATATGTCTTGATCCTGCCAATGGTCTTTGATGAGTTTAATTACTGGTAATAAAGTAAAAAAAAAACACACAAGCCAAGGTATTGTGAAAAAGAAAAGGACAAAGCCAACAAAAGAATTTTGAGAAGTTTAAGCTTTGATAACAATGGCTTGGTCAAGCCTAGCTGAGGAACTGTAGCTCTTTATGGTCCTTTTGTTTATTTTTAAGATATGGCAGACTATCTATGAATAATCTTGGCTGAAGTCTGTAAACTGAAATATTCAATAAAGAAATTGGGGGGGGGGGGGGGGGGGGAGCATGGTCTTCACTCTTGGTGAAATCTGAACTCTAAAGTTAATGGTATTTTTCTTTCAAAAACGCTTAATGTTTTGCAGTCTCTGAAGTACATTTTTTGGTCCACAAAATGCTAGATTTCAGCAGCTTCCGCCCCCTGGACCCCTTACGGCCCTCAGCCTAATTTTTTAGGTACCTCCTAAAATTTAAGAAGTATTATAAATCTTTATAAATTATAAATTATAAATTATAAATCTATTATATACCTAATTTTTTAGGTACCTCCTAAAATTTAAGAAGTATTATAAATCTTTATAAATTATAAATTATAAATTATAAATCTATTATAAAAAACTTTGAAACCCCTGTAAATAGTATGTAAAATTCTGCATTTCAAGCCTATAAATGAGCGCTAGAAAGGATGTATGTATATTATTTTCTAATCTGGTCGCTCGATTTACTTATCCACTCCGTCTGTTTAATTATTTGTTCCCTCAGATAAGTAATAAATTCCTTCGGTTTACTAATTGTTCCCTTGGATAAGTAGAATCTGTTTCATCGATTTTCCTAGATCGCTACGGGAGTTGCATGCAAACGACTCATAGTCAGAAACTATTTCACATATTTAAGCCAAATCTTGCGTGAATGATATTAGGGTGGACCTCTACTAATTTTTAGTTTTCGGTGCTTATCTGAAATCAGATTTGGCGGCTACCACCGAACTTAGTTTTACTTGGCAGAAGTATTACTTCTTTGATCCTCAACATTTTATATGATTGAATCTAAATTGTACATGAATAATTATTTGATGGTCCCTTACAAAATTATAATGTTTGTGTTGATCTGAAATCCAAGATGGTTGCCACCTTAGGACAAACTGAAACCTCCAAATCATTTGACAGCAAACATGGAATGTTACCTTGGATAGTCCTTTGTATATGTATAAATTTTGTGTCAATCTGAAATCCAAGATGTCTGCCACATCCTGACAAATTTAACATTGAACACTGTGGAAATAATGCCTTAAAATTAAAATCCAAGATGGCTGCCACATCCTGACAAATTTAACATTGAACACTGTGGAAATAATGTCTTAAAATTATTCTGATCTGAAAACCTAAATCATTTGACAGCAAGCATAGAATGTTTCTGGGATAGTCCTTTGTATTTAGCCACTGCTGTAAGACAAAGCTTAAACATAGTACCCTATTGAGAAAAATGAAAATTAGATGCTAGAAACTAGGTTGAATCCAAACATTACATGAATTACATAGTTTGAATTTTGTTGTTGTTGTGTGGATCGGAAATCCTATATGGCATATACCACAGAACTAGGGGAATATAAATATAAACAAATTTCTCAAAAACTGCAAATATGCATGAACCCATACACTGAAATGGCACATGACTAACCAAGTGAGTGATTGGGTGAATCTCTAGTTAAAAACTCAGTCATTCGTGATTCAATTTGAACAGCTGCAATACTGTTGTGCATATAGTCAGCATAGAAGATTAAGATTTTATAATGTAGTAATCCATATTATTACATAATGATTTTATTTAAACAATTTTATTGGCTATCATGCTGTCACCTGACATTCCGTAAAATTTGATATTGTTTGATTAAAACTTGTATTGACTTGGTTTCACTTTCGTTTTCGTTTAATGTAATAAAACAATTACAGTCATTTGTATCAGTCAATACAAGTTTTTATGGACCTTAGAAATCAATATTCACCTCAGCCTAAAGGCTTCGGTGAATATTGTTTTTAAGGTCAATAAAAACTTGTATTGACCTCAACAAAAGATTATAATTGTATATTATTATATAGTAATAAATATTTTGCTATTAATTTCAATGGAATCTTGTATTTGCATGCTATATGTATATTTTCATCCTTCCCTCCCGCTATATCTACCTGCTGACTCCATAAGCAAAACTCGTATCAAAGTTCGTGTGAACTGAGCTGGACTTATCAACAGTGAGCAGGAGTTATCACCAAATTCTCCCAACATTTAAATGATAATTCCTGTGAAGATGACAAAAGTAAATAAAATTCAGCAACACCATTAGCTAGTTAACATTTTATTTTTTAAACATATATCAAATTAGAAACTGTCGTGTCAGCAATATCAACAAACATCGTCCTACAAAAATGTACTTGTCACAATTCTTGATAACCTCTGCTGAGACGTCATAAGCAAGGTCATGACCTTTATGTTTTCGAAAGTGGAACGGCATTGGTAAACAAAACCGGTGAATTGCCGACTTTGATGTTTGTAATAAAAAAACCCAATGAATATCACCATTAAAGGAAAAATTCAACAATCTTAACATTTATATAAACCTGTAAAAATGAATGATATATTTGCAATCTACTTATGGACTATGTTTTGGGGAATCATATTTTTAATATTTTGAATCATGCGATTTTTCCCGCAAATATACAAATATAGATGTATCTGTGTTTATGTTTGATTTAAGGATGATAAACATGTCATCTGAATGTGAATATGATTGATACGTATATGTTATCTGGATGTGAATTGATTGATACCGAAAATATCAGCATGCCGAGCCAGAATATGAAGTTTGTTGTCGACTGAGCGAAGCGAATGAGTCACAAACTTCATATTCTGTCGAGCAGGCTGATATTTTTCAGTATCAATCATATTCACATTCAGATGACATGTTTATCATCCTTAAATCAAACATAAAGACAGATACATCTATAGGTTTCGATATTTGTATTTTCGCAGGAAAAATCACATGATTAAAAATATTAAAAATATGCTTCCCCAAAACATAGTTCATAAGTAGTTTGCAAATATACCATTCATTTTTACAGATTTATATAAATGTTAAGATTGGAGAATTTCCCCCTTTAATGGCAATATTCATTTTTTTTTATTACAAACACAGTCAATATTTTCATTAAAGGTTTTGTTTACTAATGACGTTCCGGTTTAGAAAGCACAAACGTCACGACCTCGATTATTCAAAATTTTCATAAAATTTCAGAACTTGTTACTAAAATTTATTACTATATAATAAAAGGGTTATTCCAATAACCCTATACTACTAGACTAGGATCTCACATTAGACATTTTTTATTTTAATTTCTCATTTCACAATATTAAAGGAGTGGTCATGGTCGTGATGGTATGGTAGTTGGATTCACAACTACATGTATATATGCAGTCAGTGCCTATCACCACTAATGTTGTGGGGTGTTCTTTTGGTTGTCCCCTTTCCATCAACAACGATCGATAGTCAGGAATAAAATGACAATAATTTTACCCATGTTAAATAGTTATACAAACTATGGTTTACATGAATTATTTTCGATTTTGATAGACAAAATTTAACTTATTTTTTTAAGTGAAAGTCAGTAATGGAAATTCATGGCATAACACAATTCCAATAACATCCATGTTAACATTTGTTTTTTCTATCTTTAATAAAGAAATCAAGTTACTGATATTTTCAAATTTTGATGGCATTTTGATTTTAGCAACTTGTACAAGTAAAATGCTAAAAAAAAAAAAAAAAAAAAAATGTAAAATAAATCGGTAATCAGCATGTGTCAATGTCATTAGCGTCCCGACAATTTACAAAAGTCAAAGTCAATATAGTGTTATTTTTAATTTTTTGTGTGGAAAAAATGACTGTGTAAAGAAACAAAGCAAAAACTAAAAGTTTGTAAGCACAGTGGTCCATTATATACTCATGTGCAAATTAAAATATATCGGGAATTTTATCATGGCATTGTTTGTATAGTCAATGAAGGGCATCATATTAGAATTAAGAAATATTTTATGGCAACCATAGTTTGTATCCAGTTTCAACATGGCATTATTTTCATAAAATGTTATCCTGGGCGATAGCCTGTGCGAATTAAAATATATCGGTAATTTTATCACGGCATTGTTTATATAGCCAATGAAGGACGTCATATTAGAATTAAGAAATAATTTATGGAAGGGGTAAGTTTGTTGGAGATTTTAATATGGGTAACATTATCTGCATAAAATTTGCACAGATAATGTTACTCCAACAAACTTATCCCTTCCATAAATTATTTCTATTCTAATAGGACATATACGGTAAATGTTTAATCCACATACCTTTATAGTGTACCCATATTAAAATCTCCAGCAAACTTACCCCTTCTCATATTAAAATCTCCAACAAACTTACACCTTCCATAAATTATTTCTATGACGTGCTGTTTTGGCTTTGTAAACAAAAGGGTATAATAGAACAGCCAAATACGTCATGATCATTAGCGTGTGTAAGTCATAATAAATCAGGGATTTTTATACCCTTTTGTTTACAAAGCCAAAACAGCACGCCATATTAGAATTATCATTTTATTTTTTATTTATTAACAACATGTTTTAAATGTAGACAATGGGATGATAAGTACAGAACATGTGTTGCAATTTTTTCTCTATAGATTCAAATGTAAACTTAGTCAGTCATGTAATTTACACTTGATGAAATGTCAACTTCTATCATTTTTGGTAGCAACTGACATTCTGAACGTTAGAAATATTTTCTAGATAAGGAAGCTAATATTTTCAACATTTAAATTTCTAGTTTAATATTGAAATTTATTTTACTTCACGTAAAATTGTAAATGACATACTGAACATTAGAAATATTTTATAGATAGGATATACTAATGTTTTAAACGTTTTAAATTTCAAATTTAATTCAAAATTTATTTTACTTTTCATAAAATTGTAAATGATATTTTGAACATTTTTAATATTTCGTAGACAGGAAACTAAATTATAATGTCTACAACATTTAAATTTTTATTTTATTTGACTAAACATCTAATAAACATGACCGAATTGATAGTAATTCATTCATGAATACGGATTTAGTTCTATCCATATTCAAATGTTGAATAATTTGGAAGACTGAGTTTATTTGCATAATGCAATAGAAGAATAGATTTCAAAACACGATAAAGAGATTTATATACATAATTTGAACAATGACTTTTATATTGGATTATTTCAAACTACATGTGTTGGTAGATGAAGTGAATATGTTGAAGTAAGTTTATTATAGCTGTAAGTAATTCCATACATGTGATCTTCTGTGGAAGTAAATTGAGACCAAATATACCCTTCTGGGTGTTGAAAACTCCAGTGTTAATCACATTCAATCAAATTTTATAATTTTGTGTTTTCATCATCAAATTAATTGTTCTGCCGCCTCACTTTAAGTTAATCATAGTCTTCAGGTATTGGACAATTTACACTTATTCTTGTGATCAGCAGATTTGATGAATTAAATTCAGAATTTGTATAGAATATTCTATATTATGAATGGCACTAATTTGAGCAGTTCTAGAATAGAAACTATTTTTTCCCAAAATCATACTCAAACTTAACTTATTTTTTCTCTCAAAAATGTCTTGTTTATCCACAAATCTAAGAATAGCCTGGTTTTTTTTTCCAAAATGAAATTCAAAATTATCAATAATGAAACCTGTCTAAAACCCAACCTCATTGGGGCCAGCTTATTTGTTTGGAATAGACAGGTGATTAGCTTACACAGGCTAAATTAAAGATTTTTTACATTGGGACTTTATTTACCGTTTGATATATACAAGATTCCCCTTTAATCAAGATTTGGTTTCATTGGGTTTTTTTTCTGTCTCCAAAAAGTTTAGCTTATCCACATATTTCAGAAATGTTTGTGTAAATTTCCATCTTCAGTCGTAAAGATTCCCACAATAAAAAGTAGAAACGAAAATTCTACTTTTTCAATGTTTCTTTGATTGATTGATTGATTGATTTGTATTTAACGTTAATCTTAACAGTGTTTCTATAGTAACCAAGCAATTTTTTTTATGTTTTGTTGTGTGATTTTGTGTTTAACCCATGTTAGTTGTGTTAGTCAGAAGTCAACGACCTTAATCAATCAGTCGCACATGCACACCTCGCCCTCCCCCACCCTTTATTTATCTGAATAAAAACTAGAAATGTGAACATCGCCTGTTACTAAAAAGGACTTATTAGATTCATTATTTTCAAGATACTTTTTATAATTTATACCTCTGTAACTAGTTTTATCGGTATGTTTTAAACTTTGATTCCGGAAGAGTATAACATAATAAAATGAACACACTGTTCAAACTCGTTTTTTCAAACCCGAATGCGGCGTTTAGGCCAAAATAAAAAAAAAATACACATGTTTCTGCTAACCGTACCTATCCGTCACTTTTAGTACCTACCCTAAAGTTCTTATTGCCATTTTTGGACAAGCACTCTTCAAATCAAATCCTGATCCTGTATAATCTTACCTAGGTAAAAATTAAAAAAAAAGATCCAAAGTTTTACCTAGCTACCTACCCTATTTTTTTCCAAGAATGTTAACTGTATCGCATGTTGTTTTTTTTTTGCCTCTCTTGGATATCTTGAAATTAATGTATGGTTCATTTGTAGTACATTGTAGTAATTAAGCTAATTATTTTCATATGTCAACTTTTGAGAAAATTAATTGCTCTGTACCTTTGACTTTGACACAGGTGATGAGATTCATGGCTATTTCCTAGAATGTCATTAAGGCCAAAGTAAAAATAATACCTGTGTTTTTGCTAACAATCTTAAGAAATAGGGTAGAAATATCTTGTTCAAAAATGACAATAAAAACCATAGGGTAGGCACTAGAAATTAGTGTCGGTAGGCTTAGCAGAAGCACAGGTATTTTTTTTTGGCCAATGAAATAGTCCTTTTAATTATGCTGACCAAATTATTCTTAAAAATCTTGTCAACAAATGATATTTAAGATGTTACATAAATATTAAGATGATTGATAACAAATGGAGGATACATGTTTTTATTATTTTCAGCAGTTCTTTGTCCAGTGATTCAGCCATAGATAGAGGAGATGCTAATTCTGCTGAGTTAGCTGGACGTCTTCAAGATTTAGAAAAAGAACTCATGTAAGTTGTTCCCATAAAACATGCTGGACGTCTTCAAGATTTAGAAAAAGAACTCATGTAAGTTGTTCCCATAAAACATGCTGGACGTCTTCAAGATTTAGAAAAAGAACTCATGTAAGTTGTTCCCATAAAACATGCTGGACGTCTTCAAGATTTAGAAAAAGAACTCATGTAAGTTGTTCCCATAAAACATGCTGGACGTCTTCAAGATTTAGAAAAAGAACTCATGTAAGTTGTTCCCATAAAACATGCTGGACGTCTTCAAGATTTAGAAAAAGAACTCATGTAAGTTGTTCCCATAAAACATGCTGGACGTCTTCAAGATTTAGAAAAAGAACTCATGTAAGTTGTTCCCATAAAACATGCTGGACGTCTTCAAGATTTAGAAAAAGAACTCATGTAAGTTGTTCCCATAAAACATGCTGGACGTCTTCAAGATTTAGAAAAAGAACTCATGTAAGTTGTTCCCATAAAACATGCTGGACGTCTTCAAGATTTAGAAAAAGAACTCATGTAAGTTGTTCCCATAAAACATGCTGGACGTCTTCAAGATTTAGAAAAAGAACTCATGTAAGTTGTTCCCATAAAACATGCTGGACGTCTTCAAGATTTAGAAAAAGAACTCATGTAAGTTGTTCCCATAAAACATGCTGGACGTCTTCAAGATTTAGAAAAAGAACTCATGTAAGTTGTTCCCATAAAACATGCTGGACGTCTTCAAGATTTAGAAAAAGAACTCATGTAAGTTGTTCCCATAAAACATGCTGGACGTCTTCAAGATTTAGAAAAAGAACTCATGTAAGTTGTTCCCATAAAACATGCTGGACGTCTTCAAGATTTAGAAAAAGAACTCATGTAAGTTGTTCCCATAAAACATGCTGGACGTCTTCAAGATTTAGAAAAAGAACTCATGTAAGTTGTTCCCATAAAACATGCTGGACGTCTTCAAGATTTAGAAAAAGAACTCATGTAAGTTGTTCCCATAAAACATGCTGGACGTCTTCAAGATTTAGAAAAAGAACTCATGTAAGTTGTTCCCATAAAACATGCTGGACGTCTTCAAGATTTAGAAAAAGAACTCATGTAAGTTGTTCCCATAAAACATGCTGGACGTCTTCAAGATTTAGAAAAAGAACTCATGTAAGTTGTTCCCATAAAACATGCTGAACGTCTTCAAGATTTAGAAAAAGAACTCATGTAAGTTGTTCCCATAAAACATGCTGGACGTCTTCAAGATTTAGAAAAAGAACTCATGTAAGTTGTTCCCATAAAACATGCTGGACGTCTTCAAGAACTAGAAAAGGAACTCATGTAAGTTTGTCTTAGATATTGGTTCTCATGAAACATGCTGAATGTCTTCAAGAACTAGAAAAGAAATTCATGTAAGTTTGTTTTAGATATTGGTTCTCATGAAACACACTGAATGTCTTCAAAAACTAGAAAAGAAATTCATGTAAGTTTGTTTTAGATATTGGTTCTCATGAAACACACTGGACGTCTTCAAGAACTAGAAAAGAAATTCATGTAAGTTTGTTTTAGATATTGGTTCTCATGAAGCATGCTGGATTTCTTCAAGAACTAGAAAAGGAACTCGTGTAAATTTGTTTTAGATATTGGTTCTCATGAAGCATGCTGGATGTCTTCAAGAACTAGAAAAGGAACTCATGTAAGTGGTTCCCCATGAAACACGCTGGACATCTTCAAGAACTAGAAATTTAATTCATGTAAAATTATTTTTTATATTGTTACCCATGAAGAATGCTGGCCTTTTTTTTTAATAGAACTAGAAAATAAATGTGTGTTAGTTAGTTTTTAATATTATTTTCCATGAAACATGTTGGACACTTTTAAGCATGTTAAGCTTTACATGACTCTCTGAGGACCTAATTTGGTCAATAAATATATTCTATTCCATTCTATTACCAATAATTTAATACATATGTAATTATAACAAAAAGGCACTAATGGTTATTTTTGTAATTAAATTAAAATCAATCTCAAATTTCAAATGTAATTTCTAGCCCATGGGCAATGGAGAAAGATAAAATTTAAATTAACAATGTAATAAAACAGATTTAGACAAGATGACCTATACAATTCTATGATACTCTTGTCTCTTTGAACCCTGGATCTTCCCTTGTAAACTGGTTCCCTATAATTTTTTCAGTGGTTGGTAGGTAACCAGTTTAAGGGACTTGCATTTTGTTTTAGATTGTACCTCTTTATTTGAGATGGAGGGTCACTACTATGAGGTAAAACATTTTTCCTTTGTTACTTTTAAAGCAATTAGGGTTTGAAAGTTTCATGAATACATATGCAGACCTTTTTTGGCAGAAATTTTGTGAATTTTCTGTGGTAAATAACTTTATGTAACAACTACAGCCATTGATAAAAATTTGTTTTTCAAAAATCTTGTGGAACCTTGAACTAGAATAATAATACACCATATGTCAGAAAGTAAATGACCACGAAAAATTTATGAAAAATATAATACAATGCATTTAGTTATTCCAGGGGGCAGGCAAGCTATTAATACCACCAAGTCTGACGAAAGTTACAAGTATGATATACTAGTAGTTCATGGAAAGTTTAAAATCATGACGTGTCTATTGTAGCACTGCTGACTATTGTATCAAAACTGATGTTGATTCATCAGCATAAATAATAACAGCCAATAGACCTTTCTCACATTCCGACATGTTTATAAAATTATGCGTTTTCATACATTTTGAAAGGAGTTATTTCCCTGTAAAACAGGCAAAATTATCCCGAAGTTCAATGAAAATAACATAATATTTTTTCATAGTTTTTTTTTTTACACAATTAAAAAGTTTAATTATCTTATGAATTTTCATTTTGCTGTCAAACTGTCATCTGATTGTTTACAAGGTTCAAATATCTACAAAAACGCTTAATTTTAGAATCAAGAAGTCCTACTCTGATATGGCCACCCCTTCTGTAATGAAAAAGTGGCCTTATAATAGGGATGGGCACTCTTTAAGATGGACAATTTAGTAATATTTTACTATCTCTAAGCATCTGAACTCTGACCTGATAAGAGGGGAAACCTTGGGTGGGAGGGGCTTTATAAAAGATGGATGATTAAAAGAACTCTCTCAAATCGTGATCAGGGCGAGGTGTACAACATTATATGATAAAGTTTGTCAGTGACTTGTGACAGGTCGGTGGTTTTCTCCAGCTCCTCCGGTTCCCTCCACCAATAAAACTGACTGCAACGATGTAACTGAAATATTGTTGAAAGTGGCGTGAAACACCATTTATAAAACCAAACCAAACCAAACTCCCCCCGTTTTTTCAACTCTCCTATGTCCTTGATTGACATACATGTAATAAAAAAAATTGATGACATCTCCTGAAAATTAGTCAGTAGTTGTTATTCCCTGTATTGTATTGATTTCAATAATCTAAAGGTATATGGTGTTAGCCTGCCAGTGTAACACATGTGTAGCATGTAATAGGGGAGGTACAATGGCAGGATCAGTGTCAATTTTTTTTTTCTAAAATGTTACTGTCATTTGTGGATTCGTTGAGGTAAGAAATTATTAAACATTGGATGAAAATGAATTTGAAAATAGTAAGGAGGGGGAAGTAGGATTGAAAATTAAAAAAAATATGTTGCCTGCATTCTTGTTCTACTTTATCGGATTTGTTGTTTTCCGTCTGCTGTGAGGTCACATACAAACCTTTTATCCTGGAAACCATGCATATTTAAATGTCATAATACTGAGGGAGGGTAGGGTCGGGAGGATGCAAAAAAAGTTTTATGTCATGATAAATTATTAAGTATTGTATAAAAATGCATATGTAAATAGTTAGGAGGGAAATATATTTTTTTTTGCCTCCATTGTAAGCCTATTGATAAACAGTCATTGGATTTATTGTCGTCTGCTGTGAGATCATACCTTCTATTGTTTGCTAATCCTGGAGATCTTTCATACGAAAATGTCATAATACTGAGATTTGCATGTAGAGAGGGGAGAGGCGAGAGAGGTTCAAAATAGATATCAAGATTTTAAAAACATGAGTTATAGCCCTTTTAATATTTTTGCTTGGCTTAAAATAGTGACAGACAATAAGAAATAAGTGCATCTGATTTTTATTCTTGTATACCTTTACTCTTTTTTGAAGGAGTTAAGACATATACTGATCTACACCTGTCTATCGATGTGTCTGGCTGCCCATCACATTTTTTCATTATATTAAAAATTCTAAAACACAGTTTCTTAATACAAAGATGACATTTTTTCTCTGATCAGCAGATTTCATCTTTTTTTAGCGAAATATTTGGAAACAAAGGTACCAAACAGCTAGAATATGATGATTTTTGGGCACTGTAGAGGGGGGTTCCCTTATTTTTCATCAGTGGGTACTTTTATCTCCGCTTATTTTGCATACCAAGATTAGCTGTATGGTATGGTGCATTTTCAGAGTGGTGGTTTATCCACTCTGATAGCTGACCACATGAAATTTTGCTTCGTATTAAAATCACAGAAAAAAAAAACCGGCCATCTTTTTACAAGCAACAACAAAACCAAACTAATTATTTAGTATGAAGCTATATTGAGGTTATACAGTGAGATCCAGTTTCATGTATATTGATTATCTACTATTCATAGAACTACATGTATCAATACTTTTTTATCTGGCAATCCACACAATCGGTGAAATCCACTTACTCATAGCAACATGATGTATCAGGTAAAAGATCACATTTCAAAATTCATTTTCCAATCAGCTACAAAATCTTTAGGCATTGAGCACTTAGTAGTTTGCCTCCAGCAAAGTTTCACCTTTTGACCTTCTTCTCCTAAACCACCAAATGAAAACAAACTTTGTAGGACTGGATGGTCTTCAACAAAAATGTGTTTTTTGTTCCGATCCAAAAGCCACGTACGAAACAACTGGGCCCCAAGATGCCAAAAAGGTTGTTTTCTGTTTTTTATATATGGATCGTTTCAACCAATTTTTATTTTATTTTCTTTGTTTCTTATAAAATTCTCTTGATAAAGTATGTCAACAGATTTTGTTTGGTTTTTACCATTTTCAATGTACAACAGGGTCAAAATGAGTCCAATCCCCCAAATTTTGAATTTTAATTTTAAATATAATTTTGATAGGATTTTTGTCTAGATTCCTTTTGAAATTTCATTTCTGCTCTTTTCAATTTTTTGTGTAGAAAACAATAACAGTGAAAAGTACTTTTTGCACGTCTCTGTAGTTCAAAATAGAGTTGTGTCATCATCTGTTAGTAAAGGATATAGATTTAATCAGATTGTACATCACCATCTGTTAGTAAAGGATAGCATATAGATTTAATAAGATTGTACATACATAGTGTGTTGGTACAAGACTTTGTATCAGGTCTTGCCTGTTGTGTGAACCAGTTGTGATGCGGTTAGTTCACACAACAGGCAAGACCTGATATAAAGTCTTGTACCAACACACTATGTATGTAATAAGTTTATCTAACATTTCAATAAAAACGAATTTTAAACAAATAGCAAGGGTTGAATTAAAATGTGTACAATACTCTGAGGGAGACTACATTTTGTGTATGACGTCACGTTATTTTTTCCGTTCATTCACCAACGTCAGGTTACTGTGCTTTGTCTCACATTCCAATAGTATGATGTCATGTCAAAGAAGTTCGGCAGAGAACGTCTCGTGCAACGTCGCACCATTCTTTTATCACCACAGTGTGTTGATACAACATCTTGTATCAGACACATTGTATCAGACAGGCTGCTTTCCTCAATTCCAACGGAAAACGTACTTAATGTTAGATAATAATTGATATAAAAGCATAGATATCAAATTAAGTGTGTACAGGACGTTTCTAGAATAACATTCATCAGGTACACTCAAAGCCAATATATTTGAAAGCCAAATAACTAAATACTCTTGAGGAGCAAGAAAACCAAAGGGCCTAAACAGGATAGCCAACATCGGCTAAGATCACCTATGCCTGAGGGAGGAGAACAATAAAACCAAAGGACATAAACAGGATAGCCAACATCGGCTAAGATCACCTATGCCTGAGGGAGTACAACCTTAGTTTTAATAATAATTACATTATTTAGGAACTGTAAAATTCGATAAAAAATATATCTAATAACTAATAAATTGTGTCAGTGCCAACACACTGACTAATCTGTGGATGATACCCTCGGGGACTAATAGTAACACTGACTAATCTGCGGATGATACCATCGGGGACTAATAGTAGCACTGACTAATCTGTGGATGATACCCTCGGGGACTAATAGTAACACTGACTAATCTGTGGATGATACCATCAGGGACTAATAGTAACACTGACTAATCTGTGAATGATACCCTCGGGGACTAATAGTAACACTGACTAATCTGTGGATGATACCATCGTGGACTAATAGTAGCACTGACTAATCTGTGGATGATACCATCGGGGACTAATAGTAACACTGACTAATCTGTGGATGATACCATCGGGGACTAATAGTAGCACTGACTAATCTGTGGATGATACCCTCGGGGACTAATAGTAACACTGACTAATCTGTGGATGATACCCTCGGGTACTAATAGTAGCACTGACTAATCTGTGGATGATACCCTCGGGGACTAATAGTAACACTGACTAATCTGTGGATGATACCCTCGGGGACTAATAGTAGCACTGACTAATCTGTGGATGATACCCTCGGGGACTAATAGTAGCACTGACTAATCTGTGGATGATACCCTCGGGGACTAATAGTAGCACTGACTAATCTGTGGATGATACCCTCGGGGACTAATAGTAACACTGACTAATCTGTGGATGATACCCTCGGGGACTAATAGTAGCACTGACTAATCTGTGGATGATACCTTCGGGGACTAATAGTAACACTGACTAATCTGTGGATGATACCCTCGGGGACTAATAGTAGCACTGACTAATCTGTGGATGATACCCTCGGGGACTAATAGTAACACTGACTAATCTGTGGATGATACCCTCGGGGACTAATAGTAACACTGACTAATCTGTGGATGATACCCTCGGGGACTAATAGTAGCACTGACTAATCTGTGGATGATACCCTCGAGGACTAATAGTAACACTGACTAATCTGTGGATGATACCCTCGGGGACTAATAGTAGCACTGACTAATCTGTGGATGATACCCTCGAGGACTAATAGTAACACTGACTAATCTGTGGATGATACCATCGGGGACTAATAGTAACACTGACTAATCTGTGGATGATACCCTCGGGGACTAATAGTAGCACTGACTAATCTGTGGATGATACCCTCGAGGACTAATAGTAACACTGACTAATCTGTGGATGATACCATCAAGGACTAATAGTAGCACTGACTAATCTGTGGATGATACCCTCGGGGACTAATAGTAACACTGACTAATCTGTGGATGATACCCTCGGGGACTAATAGTAGCACTGACTAATCTGTGGATGATACCCTCGGGGACTAATAGTAACACTGACTAATCTGTGGATGATACCCTCGGGGACTAATAGTAGCACTGACTAATCTGTGGATGATACCCTCGGGGACTAATAGTAACACTGACTAATCTGTGGATGATACCCTCAGGGACTAATAGTAGCACTGACTAATCTGCGGATGATACCCTCGGGGACTAATAGTAACACTGACTAATCTGTGGATGATACCCTCGGGGACTAATAGTAACACTGACTAATCTGCGAATGATACCCTCGGGGACTAATAGTAGCACTGACTAATCTGTGGATGATACCCTCGGGGACTAATAGTAGCACTGACTAATCTGTGGATGATACCATCAGGGACTAATAGTAACACTGACTAATCTGTGGATGATACCCTCGGGGACTAATAGTAACACTGACTAATCTGAGGATGATACCCTCGGGGACTAATAGTAACACTGACTAATCTGTGGATGATACCCTCGGGGACTAATAGTAGCACTGACTAATCTGTGGATGATACCCTCGGGGACTAATAGTAGCACTGACTAATCTGTGGATGATACCCTCGGGGACTAATAGTAACACTGACTAATCTGTGGATGATACCATCGGGGACTAATAGTAACACTGACTAATCTGTGGATGATACCCTCGGGGACTAATAGTAGCACTGACTAATCTGTGGATGATACCCTCGGGGACTAATAGTAACACTGACTAATCTGTGGATGATACCCTCGGGGACTAATAGTAGCACTGACTAATCTGTGGATGATACCCTCGGGGACTAATAGTAACACTGACTAATCTGTGGATGATACCCTCGGGGACTAATAGTAACACTGACTAATCTGTGGATGATACCCTCGGGGACTAAGAGTAACACTGACTAATCTGTGGATGATACCCTCGGGGACTAATAGTAGCACTGACTAATCTGTGGATGATACCCTCGGGGACTAATAGTAACACTGACTAATCTGTGGATGATACCCTCGGGGACTAATAGTAACACTGACTAATCTGTGGATGATACCCTCGGGGACTAATAGTAGCACTGACTAATCTGTGGATGATACCCTCGGGGACTAATAGTAACACTGACTAATCTGTGGATGATACCCTCGGGAACTAATAGTAACACTGACTAATCTGTGGATGATACCCTCGGGGACTAATAGTAACACTGACTAATCTGTGGATGATACCCTCGGGGACTAATAGTAGCACTGACTAATCTGTGGATGATACCCTCGGGGACTAATAGTAGCACTGACTAATCTGTGGATGATACCCTCGGGGACTAATAGTAACACTGACTAATCTGTGGATGATACCCTTGGGGACTAATAGTAGCACTGACTAATCTTTGGATGATACCCTCGGGGACTAATAGTAACACTGACTAATCTGTGGATGATACCCTCGGGGACTAATAGTAGCACTGACTAATCTGTGGATGATACCATCGGGGACTAATAGTAACACTGACTAATCTGTGGATGATACCCTCGGGGACTAATAGTAACACTGACTAATCTGTGGATGATACCCTCGGGGACTAATAGTAACACTGACTAATCTGTGGATGATACCGTCGGGGACTAATAGTAACACTGACTAATCTGTGGATGATACCCTCGAGGACTAATAGTAACACTGACTAATCTTTGGATGATACCCTCGGGGACTAATAGTAACACTGACTAATCTGTGGATGATACCCTCGGGGACTAATAGTAACACTGACTAATCTGTGGATGATACCCTCGGGGACTAATAGTAACACTGACTAATCTGTGGATGATACCCTCTGGGACTAATAGTAGCACTGACTAATCTGTGGATGATACCCTCGGGGACTAATAGTAACACTGACTAATCTGTGGATGATACCCTCGGGAACTAATAGTAACACTGACTAATCTGTGGATGATACCCTCGGGGACTAATAGTAACACTGACTAATCTGTGGATGATACCCTCGGGGACTAATAGTAGCACTGACTAATCTGTGGATGATACCCTCGGGGACTAATAGTAACACTGACTAATCTGTGGATGATACCCTCGGGGACTAATAGTAACACTGACTAATCTGTGGATGATACCCTCGGGGACTAATAGTAGCACTGACTAATCTGTGGATGATACCCTCGGGGACTAATAGTAACACTGACTAATCTGTGGATGATACCCTCGGGGATTAATAGTAACACTGACTAATCTGTGGATGATACCCTCGGGGACTAATAGTAGCACTGACTAATCTGTGGATGATACCTTCGGGGACTAATAGTAACACTGACTAATCTGTGGATGATACCCTCGGGGACTAATAGTAGCACTGACTAATCTGTGGATGATACCCTCGGGGACTAATAGTAACACTGACTAATCTGTGGATGATACCCTCGGGGACTAATAGTAACACTGACTAATCTGTGGATGATACCCTCGGGGACTAATAGTAGCACTGACTAATCTGTGGATGATACCCTCGGGGACTAATAGTAACACTGACTAATCTGTGGATGATACCCTCGGGGACTAATAGTAGCACTGACTAATCTGTGGATGATACCCTCGAGGACTAATAGTAACACTGACTAATCTGTGGATGATACCATCGGGGACTAATAGTAACACTGACTAATCTGTGGATGATACCCTCGGGGACTAATAGTAGCACTGACTAATCTGTGGATGATACCCTCGAGGACTAATAGTAACACTGACTAATCTGTGGATGATACCATCAAGGACTAATAGTAGCACTGACTAATCTGTGGATGATACCCTCGGGGACTAATAGTAACACTGACTAATCTGTGGATGATACCCTCGGGGACTAATAGTAGCACTGACTAATCTGTGGATGATACCCTCGGGGACTAATAGTAACACTGACTAATCTGTGGATGATACCCTCGGGGACTAATAGTAGCACTGACTAATCTGTGGATGATACCCTCGGGGACTAATAGTAACACTGACTAATCTGTGGATGATACCCTCAGGGACTAATAGTAGCACTGACTAATCTGCGGATGATACCCTCGGGGACTAATAGTAACACTGACTAATCTGTGGATGATACCCTCGGGGACTAATAGTAACACTGACTAATCTGCGAATGATACCCTCGGGGACTAATAGTAGCACTGACTAATCTGTGGATGATACCCTCGGGGACTAATAGTAGCACTGACTAATCTGTGGATGATACCATCAGGGACTAATAGTAACACTGACTAATCTGTGGATGATACCCTCGGGGACTAATAGTAACACTGACTAATCTGAGGATGATACCCTCGGGGACTAATAGTAACACTGACTAATCTGTGGATGATACCCTCGGGGACTAATAGTAGCACTGACTAATCTGTGGATGATACCCTCGGGGACTAATAGTAGCACTGACTAATCTGTGGATGATACCCTCGGGGACTAATAGTAACACTGACTAATCTGTGGATGATACCATCGGGGACTAATAGTAACACTGACTAATCTGTGGATGATACCCTCGGGGACTAATAGTAGCACTGACTAATCTGTGGATGATACCCTCGGGGACTAATAGTAACACTGACTAATCTGTGGATGATACCCTCGGGGACTAATAGTAGCACTGACTAATCTGTGGATGATACCCTCGGGGACTAATAGTAACACTGACTAATCTGTGGATGATACCCTCGGGGACTAATAGTAACACTGACTAATCTGTGGATGATACCCTCGGGGACTAAGAGTAACACTGACTAATCTGTGGATGATACCCTCGGGGACTAATAGTAGCACTGACTAATCTGTGGATGATACCCTCGGGGACTAATAGTAACACTGACTAATCTGTGGATGATACCCTCGGGGACTAATAGTAACACTGACTAATCTGTGGATGATACCCTCGGGGACTAATAGTAGCACTGACTAATCTGTGGATGATACCCTCGGGGACTAATAGTAACACTGACTAATCTGTGGATGATACCCTCGGGAACTAATAGTAACACTGACTAATCTGTGGATGATACCCTCGGGGACTAATAGTAACACTGACTAATCTGTGGATGATACCCTCGGGGACTAATAGTAGCACTGACTAATCTGTGGATGATACCCTCGGGGACTAATAGTAGCACTGACTAATCTGTGGATGATACCCTCGGGGACTAATAGTAACACTGACTAATCTGTGGATGATACCCTTGGGGACTAATAGTAGCACTGACTAATCTTTGGATGATACCCTCGGGGACTAATAGTAACACTGACTAATCTGTGGATGATACCCTCGGGGACTAATAGTAGCACTGACTAATCTGTGGATGATACCATCGGGGACTAATAGTAACACTGACTAATCTGTGGATGATACCCTCGGGGACTAATAGTAACACTGACTAATCTGTGGATGATACCCTCGGGGACTAATAGTAACACTGACTAATCTGTGGATGATACCGTCGGGGACTAATAGTAACACTGACTAATCTGTGGATGATACCCTCGAGGACTAATAGTAACACTGACTAATCTTTGGATGATACCCTCGGGGACTAATAGTAACACTGACTAATCTGTGGATGATACCCTCGGGGACTAATAGTAACACTGACTAATCTGTGGATGATACCCTCGGGGACTAATAGTAACACTGACTAATCTGTGGATGATACCCTCTGGGACTAATAGTAGCACTGACTAATCTGTGGATGATACCCTCGGGGACTAATAGTAACACTGACTAATCTGTGGATGATACCCTCGGGAACTAATAGTAACACTGACTAATCTGTGGATGATACCCTCGGGGACTAATAGTAACACTGACTAATCTGTGGATGATACCCTCGGGGACTAATAGTAGCACTGACTAATCTGTGGATGATACCCTCGGGGACTAATAGTAACACTGACTAATCTGTGGATGATACCCTCGGGGACTAATAGTAACACTGACTAATCTGTGGATGATACCCTCGGGGACTAATAGTAGCACTGACTAATCTGTGGATGATACCCTCGGGGACTAATAGTAACACTGACTAATCTGTGGATGATACCCTCGGGGATTAATAGTAGCACTGACTAATCTGTGGATGATACCCTCGGGGACTAATAGTAACACTGACTAATCTGTGGATGATACCCTCGGGGACTAATAGTAACACTGACTAATCTGCGGATGATACCCTCGGGGACTAATAGTAGCACTGACTAATCTGTGGATGATACCCTCGGGGACTAATAGTAACACTGACTAATCTGTGGATGATACCCTCGGGAACTAATAGTAACACTGACTAATCTGTGGATGATACCCTCGGGGACTAATAGTAACACTGACTAATCTGTGGATGATACCATCAGGGACTAATAGTAACACTGACTAATCTGTGGATGATACCCTCGGGGACTAATAGTAACACTGACTAATCTGTGGATGATACCATCGGGGACTAATAGTAACACTGACTAATCTGTGGATGATACCCTCGGGGACTAATAGTAGCACTGACTAATCTGCGAATGATACCCTCGGGGACTAATAGTAACACTGACTAATCTGTGGATGATACCCTCGGGGACTAATAGTAACACTGACTAATCTGTGGATAATACCCTCGGGGACTAAGAGTAACACTGACTAATCTGTGGATGATACCCTCGGGGACTAATAGTAGCACTGACTAATCTGCGAATGATACCCTCGGGGACTAATAGTAGCACTGACTAATCTGTGGATGATACCCTCGGGGACTAATAGTAACACTGACTAATCTGTGGATGATACCCTCGGGGACTAATAGTAGCACTGACTAATCTGTGGATGATACCCTCGGGGACTAATAGTAACACTGACTAATCTGTGGATGATACCCTCGGGGACTAATAGTAACACTGACTAATCTGTGGATGATACCCTCGGGGACTAATAGTAGCACTGACTAATCTGCGAATGATACCCTCGGGGACTAATAGTAACACTGACTAATCTGTGGATGATACCCTCGGGGACTAATAGTAACACTGACTAATCTGTGGATGATACCCTCTGGGACTAATAGTAACACTGACTAATCTGTGGATGATACCCTCGAGGACTAATAGTAGCACTGACTAATCTGTGGATGATACCCTCGGGGACTAATAGTAACACTGACTAATCTGTGGATGATACCCTCGGGGACTAATAGTAACACTGACTAATCTGTGGATGATACCCTCGGGGACTAATAGTAACACTGACTAATCTGTGGATGATACCCTCGGGGACTAATAGTAACACTGACTAATCTGTGGATGATACCCTCGGGGACTAATAGTAACACTGACTAATCTGTGGATGATACCCTCGGGGACTAATAGTAACACTGACTAATCTGTGGATGATACCCTCGGGGACTAATAGTAACACTGACTAATCTGTGGATGATACCCTCGAGGACTAATAGTAACACTGACTAATCTGTGGATGATACCCTCGAGGACTAATAGTAACACTGACTAATCTGTGGATGATACCCTCGGGGACTAATAGTAACACTGACTAATCTGTGGATGATACCCTCGGGGACTAATAGTAACACTGACTAATCTGTGGATGATACCCTCGGGGACTAATAGTAACACTGACTAATCTGTGGATGATACCCTCGGGGACTAATAGTAACACTGACTAATCTGTGGATGATACCCTCGGGGACTAATAGTAACACTGACTAATCTGTGGATGATACCCTCGGGGACTAATAGTAACACTGACTAATCTGTGGATGATACCCTCGGGGACTAATAGTAACACTGACTAATCTGTGGATGATACCCTCGGGGACTAATAGTAACACTGACTAATCTGTGGATGATACCCTCGGGGACTAATAGTAACACTGACTAATCTGTGGATGATACCCTCGGGGACTAATAGTAACACTGACTAATCTGTGGATGATACCCTCGGGGACTAATAGTAACACGGACTAATCTGTGGATGATACCCTCGGGGACTAATAGTAACACTGACTAATCTGTGGATGATACCCTCGGGGACTAATAGTAACACTGACTAATCTGAGGATGATACCCTCGGGGACTAATAGTAACACTGACTAATCTGTGGATGATACCCTCGGGGACTAAGAGTAACACTGACTAATCTGAGGATGATACCCTCGGGGACTAATAGTAACACTGACTAATCTGTGGATGATACCATCGGGGACTAATAGTAACACTGACTAATCTGTGGATGATACCCTCGGGGACTAATAGTAGCACTGACTAATCTATGGATGATACCCTCGGGGACTAATAGTAACACTGACTAATCTGTGGATGATACCCTCGGGGACTAATAGTAGCACTGACTAATCTGTGGATGATACCATCGGGGACTAATAGTAACACTGACTAATCTGTGGATGATACCCTCGGGGACTAATAGTAGCACTGACTAATCTGTGGATGATACCCTCGGGGACTAATAGTAGCACTGACTAATCTGTGGATGATACCATCGGGGACTAATAGTAGCACTGACTAATCTGTGGATGATACCCTCGGGGACTAATAGTAGCACTGACTAATCTGTGGATGATACCCTCGGGACTAATAGTAACACTGACTAATCTGTGGATGATACCCTCGGGGACTAATAGTAGCACTGACTAATCTGTGGATGATACCCTCGGGGACTAATAATAGCACTGACTAATCTGTGGATGATACCCTCGGGGACTAATAGTAACACTGACTAATCTGTGGATGATACCCTCGGGGACTAATAGTAACACTGACTAATCTGTGGATGATACCCTCGGGGACTAATAGTAGCACTGACTAATCTGTGGATGATACCCTCGGGGACTAATAGTAACACTGACTAATCTGTGGATGATATCATCAGGGACTAATAGTAACACTGACTAATCTGTGGATGATACCCTCGGGGACTAATAGTAACACTGACTAATCTGTGGATGATACCCTCAGGGACTAATAGTAACACTGACTAATCTGTGGATGATACCATCGGGGACTAATAGTAACACTGACTAATCTGTGGATGATACCCTCGGGGACTAATAGTAACACTGACTAATCTGTGGATGATACCCTCGGGGACTAATAGTAACACTGACTAATCTGTGGATGATACCCTCGGGGACTAATAGTAACACTGACTAATCTGTGGATGATACCCTCGGGGACTAAGAGTAACACTGACTAATCTGTGGATGATACCCTCGGGGACTAATAGTAGCACTGACTAATCTGTGGATGATACCATCGGGGACTAATAGTAACACTGACTAATCTGTGGATGATACCCTCGAGGACTAATAGTAGCACTGACTAATCTGTGGATGATACCCTCGGGGACTAATAGTAGCACTGACTAATCTGTGGATGATACCCTCGGGGACTAATAGTAGCACTGACTAATCTGTGGATGATACCCTCGGGGACTAATAGTAACACTGACTAATCTGTGGATGATACCATCGGGGACTAATAGTAGCACTGACTAATCTGTGGATGATACCCTCGGGGACTAATAGTAACACTGACTAATCTGTGGATGATACCCTCGGGGACTAATAGTAGCACTGACTAATCTGTGGATGATACCATCGGGGACTAATAGTAGCACTGACTAATCTGTGGATGATACCCTCGGGGACTAATAGTAACACTGACTAATCTGTGGATGATACCATCGGGGACTAATAGTAACACTGACTAATCTGTGGATGATACCATCGGGGACTAATAGTAACACTGACTAATCTGTGGATGATACCATCGGGGACTAATAGTAGCACTGACTAATCTGTGGATGATACCCTCGGGGACTAATAGTAGCACTGACTAATCTGTGGATGATACCATCGGGGACTAATAGTAACACTGACTAATCTGTGGATGATACCCTCGGGGACTAATAGTAACACTGACTAATCTGTGGATGATACCCTCGGGGACTAATAGTAGCACTGACTAATCTGTGGATGATACCCTCGGGGACTAATAGTAGCACTGACTAATCTGTGGATGATACCCTCGGGGACTAATAGTAACACTGACTAATCTGTGGATGATACCCTCGGGGACTAATAGTAACACTGACTAATCTGTGGATGATACCATCGAGGACTAATAGTAGCACTGACTAATCTGTGGATGATACCCTCGGGTACTAATAGTAGCACTGACTAATCTGTGGATGATACCCTCGGGGACTAATAGTAGCACTGACTAATCTGTGGATGATACCCTCGGGGACTAATAGTAGCACTGACTAATCTGTGGATGATACCCTCGGGGACTAATAGTAGCACTGACTAATCTGTGGATGATACCCTCGGGGACTAATAGTAGCACTGACTAATCTGTGGATGATACCCTCGGGGACTAATAGTAACACTGACTAATCTGTGGATGATACCCTCGGGGACTAATAGTAACACTGACTAATCTGTGGATGATACCCTCGGGGACTAATAGTAACACTGACTAATCTGTGGATGATACCCTCGGGGACTAATAGTAGCACTGACTAATCTGTGGATGATACCCTCGGGGACTAATAGTAGCACTGACTAATCTGTGGATGATACCCTCGGGGACTAATAGTAACACTGACTAATCTGTGGATGATACCCTCGGGGACTAATAGTAACACTGACTAATCTGTGGATGATACCCTCGGGTACTAATAGTAGCACTGACTAATCTGTGGATGATACCCTCGGGGACTAATAGTAGCACTGACTAATCTGTGGATGATACCCTCGGGGACTAATAGTAACACTGACTAATCTGTGGATGATACCCTCGGGGACTAATAGTAACATTGACTAATCTGTGGATGATACCCTCGGGGACTAATAGTAACACTGACTAATCTGTGGATGATACCCTCGGGGACTAATAGTAGCACTGACTAATCTGTGGATGATACCCTCGGGGACTAATAGTAGCACTGACTAATCTGTGGATGATACCCTCGGGGACTAATAGTAACACTGACTAATCTGTGGATGATACCATCGGGGACTAATAGTAACACTGACTAATCTGTGGATGATACCATCGGGGACTAATAGTAACACTGACTAATCTGTGGATGATACCGTCGGGGACTAATAGTAACACTGACTAATCTGTGGATGATACCCTCGGGGACTAATAGTAACACTGACTAATCTGTGGATGATACCCTCGGGGACTAATAGTAACACTGACTAATCTGTGGATGATACCCTCGGGGACTAATAGTAGCACTGACTAATCTGTGGATGATACCCTCGGGGACTAATAGTAACACTGACTAATCTGTGGATGATATCATCAGGGACTAATAGTAACACTGACTAATCTGTGGATGATACCCTCGGGGACTAATAGTAACACTGACTAATCTGTGGATGATACCCTCAGGGACTAATAGTAACACTGACTAATCTGTGGATGATACCATCGGGGACTAATAGTAACACTGACTAATCTGTGGATGATACCCTCGGGGACTAATAGTAACACTGACTAATCTGTGGATGATACCCTCGGGGACTAATAGTAACACTGACTAATCTGTGGATGATACCCTCGGGGACTAATAGTAACACTGACTAATCTGTGGATGATACCCTCGGGGACTAAGAGTAACACTGACTAATCTGTGGATGATACCCTCGGGGACTAATAGTAGCACTGACTAATCTGTGGATGATACCATCGGGGACTAATAGTAACACTGACTAATCTGTGGATGATACCCTCGAGGACTAATAGTAGCACTGACTAATCTGTGGATGATACCCTCGGGGACTAATAGTAGCACTGACTAATCTGTGGATGATACCCTCGGGGACTAATAGTAGCACTGACTAATCTGTGGATGATACCCTCGGGGACTAATAGTAACACTGACTAATCTGTGGATGATACCATCGGGGACTAATAGTAGCACTGACTAATCTGTGGATGATACCCTCGGGGACTAATAGTAACACTGACTAATCTGTGGATGATACCCTCGGGGACTAATAGTAGCACTGACTAATCTGTGGATGATACCATCGGGGACTAATAGTAGCACTGACTAATCTGTGGATGATACCCTCGGGGACTAATAGTAACACTGACTAATCTGTGGATGATACCATCGGGGACTAATAGTAACACTGACTAATCTGTGGATGATACCATCGGGGACTAATAGTAACACTGACTAATCTGTGGATGATACCATCGAGGACTAATAGTAGCACTGACTAATCTGTGGATGATACCCTCTGGGACTAATAGTAGCACTGACTAATCTGTGGATGATACCATCGGGGACTAATAGTAACACTGACTAATCTGTGGATGATACCCTCGGGGACTAATAGTAACACTGACTAATCTGTGGATGATACCCTCGGGGACTAATAGTAGCACTGACTAATCTGTGGATGATACCCTCGGGGACTAATAGTAGCACTGACTAATCTGTGGATGATACCCTCGGGGACTAATAGTAACACTGACTAATCTGTGGATGATACCCTCGGGGACTAATAGTAACACTGACTAATCTGTGGATGATACCCTCGGGGACTAATAGTAACACTGACTAATCTGTGGATGATACCCTCGGGGACTAATAGTAACACTGACTAATCTGTGGATGATACCATCGAGGACTAATAGTAGCACTGACTAATCTGTGGATGATACCCTCGGGTACTAATAGTAGCACTGACTAATCTGTGGATGATACCCTCGGGGACTAATAGTAGCACTGACTAATCTGTGGATGATACCCTCGGGGACTAATAGTAGCACTGACTAATCTGTGGATGATACCCTCGGGGACTAATAGTAGCACTGACTAATCTGTGGATGATACCCTCGGGGACTAATAGTAGCACTGACTAATCTGTGGATGATACCCTCGGGGACTAATAGTAACACTGACTAATCTGTGGATGATACCCTCGGGGACTAATAGTAACATTGACTAATCTGTGGATGATACCCTCGGGGACTAATAGTAACACTGACTAATCTGTGGATGATACCCTCGGGGACTAATAGTAGCACTGACTAATCTGTGGATGATACCCTCGGGGACTAATAGTAGCACTGACTAATCTGTGGATGATACCCTCGGGGACTAATAGTAACACTGACTAATCTGTGGATGATACCCTCGGGGACTAATAGTAACACTGACTAATCTGTGGATGATACCCTCGGGGACTAATAGTAGCACTGACTAATCTGTGGATGATACCCTCGGGGACTAATAGTAGCACTGACTAATCTGTGGATGATACCCTCGGGGACTAATAGTAACACTGACTAATCTGTGGATGATACCCTCGGGGACTAATAGTAACATTGACTAATCTGTGGATGATACCCTCGGGGACTAATAGTAACACTGACTAATCTGTGGATGATACCCTCGGGGACTAATAGTAGCACTGACTAATCTGTGGATGATACCCTCGGGGACTAATAGTAGCACTGACTAATCTGTGGATGATACCCTCGGGGACTAATAGTAACACTGACTAATCTGTGGATGATACCATCGGGGACTAATAGTAACACTGACTAATCTGTGGATGATACCATCGGGGACTAATAGTAACACTGACTAATCTGTGGATGATACCCTCGGGGACTAATAGTAACACTGACTAATCTGTGGATGATACCCTCGGGGACTAATAGTAACACTGACTAATCTGTGGATGATACCCTCGAGGACTAATAGTAGCACTGACTAATCTGTGGATGATACCCTCGAGGACTAATAGTAGCACTGACTAATCTGCGGATGATACCCTCGGGGACTAATAGTAGCACTGACTAATCTGTGGATGATACCCTCGGGGACTAATAGTAACACTGACTAATCTGTGGATGATACCCTCGGGGACTAATAGTAGCACTGACTAATCTGTGGATGATACCATCGGGGACTAATAGTAGCACTGACTAATCTGTGGATGATACCCTCGGGGACTAATAGTAACACTGACTAATCTGTGGATGATACCCTCGAGGACTAATAGTAGCACTGACTAATCTGTGGATGATACCCTCGAGGACTAATAGTAGCACTGACTAATCTGCGGATGATACCCTCGGGGACTAATAGTAGCACTGACTAATCTGCGGATGATACCCTCGGGGACTAATAGTAACACTGACTAATCTGTGGATGATACCCTCGAGGACTAATAGTAGCACTGACTAATCTGTGGATGATACCCTCGGGGACTAATAGTAACACTGACTAATCTGTGGATGATACCCTCGGGGACTAATAGTAACACTGACTAATCTGTGGATGATACCCTCGGGGACTAATAGTAGCACTGACTAATCTGTGGATGATACCCTCGGGGATTAATAGTAACACTGACTAATCTGTGGATGATACCCTCGGGGACTAATAGTAACACTGACTAATCTGTGGATGATACCCTCGGGGACTAATAGTAACACTGACTAATCTGTGGATGATACCCTCGGGGACTAATAGTAACACTGACTAATCTGTGGATGATACCCTCGGGGACTAATAGTAACACTGACTAATCTGTGGATGATACCCTCGGGGACTAATAGTAGCACTGACTAATCTGTGGATGATACCCTCGGGGACTAATAGTAACACTGACTAATCTGTGGATGATACCCTCGGGGACTAATAGTAACACTGACTAATCTGTGGATGATACCCTCGGGGACTAATAGTAACACTGACTAATCTGTGGATGATACCCTCGGGGACTAATAGTAACACTGACTAATCTGTGGATGATACCCTCGGGGACTAATAGTAGCACTGACTAATCTGTGGATGATACCCTCGGGGACTAATAGTAACACTGACTAATCTGAGGATGATATCCTCGGGGACTAATAGTAACATTGACTAATCTGTGGATGATACCCTCGGGGACTAATAGTAACACTGACTAATCTGTGGATGATACACTCGGGGACTAATAGTAACACTGACTAATCTGTGGATGATACCCTCGGGGACTAATAGTAACACTGACTAATCTGTGGATGATACCCTCGGGGACTAATAGTAACACTGACTAATCTGTGGATGATACCCTCGGGGACTAATAGTAACACTGACTAATCTGTGGATGATACCCTCGGGGACTAATAGTAACACTGACTAATCTGAGGATGATACCCTCGGGGACTAATAGTAACACTGACTAATCTGAGGATGATACCCTCGGGGACTAATAGTAACACTGACTAATCTGTGGATGATACCCTCGGGGACTAATAGTAACACTGACTAATCTGTGGATGATACCCTCGGGGACTAATAGTAACATTGACTAATCTGTGGATGATACCCTCGGGGACTAATAGTAACACTGACTAATCTGAGGATGATACCCTCGGGGACTAATAGTAACACTGACTAATCTGAGGATGATACCCTCGGGGACTAATAGTAACACTGACTAATCTGTGGATGATACCCTCGGGGACTAATAGTAGCACTGACTAATCTGTGGATGATACCCTCGGGGACTAATAGTAACACTGACTAATCTGTGGATGATACCCTCGGGGACTAATAGTAACACTGACTAATCAGAGGATGATACCCTCGGGGACTAATAGTAACACTGACTAATCTGTGGATGATACCATCGGGGACTAATAGTAACATTGACTAATCTGTGGATGATACCCTCGGGGACTAATAGTAACACTGACTAATCTGTGGATGATACACTCGGGGACTAATAGTAGCACTGACTAATCTGTGGATGATACACTCGGGGACTAATAGTAACACTGACTAATCTGTGGATGATACCTTCGAGGACTAATAGTCCACTATAAGTGGTATAGTAATTCTTACTCACATGTTTTTTTTTAACTCTAGAAACTGTAGATACTAGCCTTCACTCTGTCTCGTACAACTCATATTTTATTATTCAGATCAACAAAATGTGAACTAGCCAAGGTAATGAACAGACAGTCTAGTTTCCAAGAATTACTGGTTCAGAGAGAAGACGCTATCAGGTTCTTAGAAGGACGATTAGATACTTCATCTACCGGGAAACTTAACACAACTGTCAATAGGTACGATAAAGGAAAGGAATTTTTTTTTTTTTTTTTTTTTTTAATAAGGAATTATAATTGTTGCTAATACAATGTACAGTGGAAATTTGTTATCTCAAACTTGGAAAAGTTTGGTTCTTGATCTGAGTTATAACGCCAAGTAAACAATATTTGGCTATATCATGTTGATAACAACTCACATTTCCATGAGATGATGATTATGTCCACTTTGTACTGGACCAACATGCTTAGTTGGATATTTATATTGCTAGATCACTGAAGTCCGCAGGAAAACATTTTGCTTCAATCGGACATATTATCCCGATTCTTACTTGTAATCAGTTAAATATCAGTTAGTCATCAACAGAAATCAATGGTTTATGTGAGAGACACAAATAAGAATAAAACATGAGAATGCATGTATTAAATAACTGCGATTAAATTTGTTAATTATGCTATTTTTACCTATTCTTTCTCTACATACATTCATTAGGTAATGCATACTTCAGTCACTCGTAGCAAGCTTTTGATAAAAGAAAAAACAGTTTTACACTTAGTTGTCCTATAATTTTAAGAGAAAACAAGAAATAATATTGCAATCTTTAAAGATTGATAAAAAAAATTTATTAATAATTTCAGCAAATCTGGAAATTCTTCAAAAAATGATAAAGATTTACAAGAAAGATTAAGAGTTTTACAGAATCATAACAGGTTCTTAAATGAAGAAGTCAGAAAATTAGCAAAATTACGAGAGACAGATCGTAACAGTTTTTATCAACAAGAGGAGTAAGTAACCATTTAAAAAAATTGCAAAAAAAAAGTTTGAAGATAACAAAGGTGTAATCAAAAGCCATAAATCAAAGAAGAAACAATGCAATGACCAAGAGAAAAGTTTGAAGTCAGATATACAAAGGTGTAATCAGAAGTCGTAAATCAAAGAAGAGACAAACAATGCAATGACCAAAAGAAAAGTTTGAAGATAACAAAGGGGTAATCAGAAGTCATAAATCAAAGAAGAGACAAACAATGCAATAACCAAGAGAAAAGTTTGAAGATAACAAAGGGGTAATCAGAAGCCATAAATCAAAGAAGGACAAACAATGCAATAACCAAGAGAAAAGTTTGAAGATAACAAAGGGGTAATCAGAAGCCATAAATCAAAGAAGGACAATGCAATAACCAAGAGAAAAGTTTGAAGATAACAAAGGGGTAATCAGAAGCCATAAATCAAAAAACAATGCAATAACCAACAGAAAAATGACAAAGGAACAAACTACGATCTACAAATTAATACAAAAATTCTAAAGATTGGGCAACACGAACCCCACAGAAAACCAGGGGTTGGGAAGGGGTATCAGATGCTCCGGAAGGATAAGCGTTCCTCGAAATGAACATTTGAATTTACTGGTCTGAATCAAATTCTAGAATTTTTATTAAAAAATATCTAAATAAATACTTTAAAATGACCAGGAGCAAATTTTTAATGGTCTTGGGCCGGAGAACCGGAGCTCATTAAATGGCACTCGTCGTGTTACTCTTGTCAAAAATCCAGTGGTAAATCATGAATGAGGACAGGACAGGATTGTGTTTACGACAAAGAGAACATATTCGTGTTTATTTGTGACACAGATATTCCATATCAGTTAACCAAGTCATGATGGTGACCATAAAAAATATGAAGTGATGACTTCAACTTAACCACTAGGACCCTTGGTTCAGTTACTTCCCAGAAATTCTTTTTTAACATCAATCAGATATTGCATGATTTTACATTATGAAATGAAAACAGTACTGTGGTTCAAAAATTTAGTAGTAACCTGAAAACTTGACAACTGTAACTGAGACATGTATACATCTACATATTTCTTTATATAAGAGGGGCCTCCATGGCTTTATTTGTTTGTTAACCTATAACCTTGGATATAATATAACAACAACAAAAATATTCCTGCGAAATTGAAATTAAGGTTAAAAATAATTTTTTTGACATGTATACATCTACATATTTCTTTATATAAAAGGGGCCTCCATGGCTTTATTTGTTTGTTAACCTGGAACCTTGGATATAATATAACAACAACAAAAATATTCCTACGAAATTGAAATTAAGGTTAAAAAATTTTTTTTTATCAATAAACAAAATCATGGTGATTTTCATTTACTACAAGGTTGGTGGTTTTCTCCAGGTACTCTGGTTTCCTCCACAATAAAACTGACCACCATGATATAACTGAAATATAACCCCACCATTACTGCAATACACCAAAATTTAAAATGATGTTATATCATTGGTTAATTGCCTATTGTTAACACCAATTTCAACCAATGAAATTACTTCTGATTATGAATGTCCCATAATGCACTAGTACTAAATTCTAATATAACAAGCCAGGACCAGGATTTCCATCATCATATGTTGTGGTGTTTCTTGTGTTCAGTGAGATCAGTTAAAATAAGAGGTGACTAACAAATTCTTAGTAGTCAGTTAACTACTAGCATTTTGCATATTCATTTATTGTAGAATGTACTGTCCATGATTATGTTGTCATTCATTTTAGTGATACTATGTGGTCTTTTAGAGTGGGAGAGAATCTGTGCAGATTTTTTATCATTTTTATATGCCCGTCTTTAAGACGGGACGTATTATGGTATACCAATGTCCGACTGTCCGTCCGTCTGTCTTACCGTCTGTCCGTTTCACATGTCGCGCTCTAACTTAAGAACCCCTTGGCCAATTCACTTCAAATTTCACAGAGTTATTGGAATTGATGGTCTTACGGTCTGTATACTTTATGGTGAAATTTAAATTTTTCATTCCAGAGTTATGGGACTTTATTCATCAAATTGTAGGCGATTTTTTGTATGTCGCACTGTAAATTGAGAACTCCTTGACCAATTCACTTCAAACTTTGCACAGTTATTGAAATTGATAGTCTTACGGTCTGTATACTTTTTGGTGAAATTTCGATTTTTCATTCCAGAGTTATGGGACTTTATTCATCAAATTGTAGGCGATTTTTCGTATGTCGCGCTGTAAATTGAGAACCCCTTCACCAATTCGATTCAAACTTCATACTGTTATTGGAATTGATAGTCTTTACTGATTTCTCAAAAAATGTTGTTTTCAATTGTATAAATATTGTATAAATGTTCCAATTCATGTTTATGGTGCAGCTGTTGGTGAAATTTAAATTTTTCATTCAAGAGTTATGGGAAAGAAAGTCTTTACAAATATTGTATGAATGTTGACGACGGGCGTATCATGCGCTCTTGGCGCAGCTGTTTATTTTATATATGTATTGCCGCTGGAGATCAAATTATGAAGATGGGGGTATCCCATTAACTAGTTTAACCCTGCCACAATTTACATCCTGGTCCCTTTTTGTGTTCAATGATTTGAGGTGACAGGTGATTATTTGTTCGGTTGATATTGGTGAAATTGATGACCATCACTGTTTAATCTTTCTTTTCATAAATATGTTTATTTACAGGAAGATAAGAACTCTAGAAGCAGAGATAGAGAAATGGAAGTTAGACTATGTTTTGTTGATTCAATCTAGTATAAGATTTCCTATGGGTGATAGCGTTGATGACTCTGAACTGATACTTTTTGGAGGAGACAGGGTAAGAAGTAACCCCCCCTCCTCTGGGATATTGTATGATGCAATAATATGGTTGTAAATCATTTGAAACTTGGATAAAGATAAGTGATTAAGAAACACTTCTTCATCTGTCTGTCAATTAAGTTCTGCAACTCGATACATTTACAGGGGCCTTGGCGGTGGAGTGGTTAAAATCATTGATTACAGACCACAAGCCTAACACCACCGATGTTAGGATCGTGTCCTGGTACCAACCTTAAGTGTCAAGATTTCCAGAAAACAACCCATGTCTTTACAGGTGGTTGAGTGGTTAAAATCATTGATTACAGACCACAAGCCTAACACCACCGATGTTAGGATCGTGTCCTGGTACCAAGCTTAAATGTCAAGATTTCCAGAAAACTACCCATGTCAGATCAGTGTGTTGTAACTCTCCATTAATTTCTGGGGTCTTGTGAAAAAAGGTTGTGAAACTTTGTTGAAGATAATGTATTTAAAATACTTTTCAGTGAAATATTCTTAATATATTATTATAATTTGCTGTGTCAAAGGTATGGATGGGTGGGGTTTGAGAATATGAAATTATACATTGTGCTGTAATTAAATTTTGGTTTGATTGATTGATTGATTGATTGATTGATTGATTGCTGTTTAATGCCAATTTTAGTAGTATTTCAACTATATTATGATAAATTTTGGAAGTATATTCTACCATTTTGAGTTGCAAATATGATTGCTGTTTATTTAAACTAATGCATTTTATTGAGCGATCATCTTGAAGAAATTTAAAAAAAAAAAACTTTTATATCAACCTTTTTCTACAATTATTATTCTATTTTATCATATTAAAAATTAGCATTATTTCAACAACAAAAAAACTGACAATTTCAAAACTCCAACAGACTTCCAAAAAATTATTAGCTTCTGAAAGCAAAGATTGATCGTTTAACGTCAAATGAGTTATGTATTAAGTATTTCGACTATCTTCAGGAAAAGAAAAAGTCTACACACAATAAATTTGTTGCATGTAGAAAAGTGTCATTCAGTGTAACAGGCCACCTATGGCCACTCCTAACAAACTTTTTCTTATTAGAAGCTATTACAAGTTGTCTTTCACACTTCAGGAGTTTGAGAGTTTGACATTCTCCATATTAGAGTCAAACCTGTCTAAGCCAACTTATATTTTTGGTATAAACAGGTGGTCAATTTATACAGGTTAAATTTTCAAAGATTTTCTACTTTGGGATTTTATTTAAAGTTTGGTTTGATACAGGGTTCCGGTTTATTCAAGTTTCTGTTTAGACAGATTTGACTGTGTAAGGAAATCATTTATATCCTGTCCGAAATTGTGTATTTGCAAGCAAATATACACTTCTATATATATATATATATATATATATTTATGTGTGTGTGCTTGTGTGAAAAAAAATAAGACATTAAAATTATTTCTCAATAATAAAACTAGAGCAAAACATTACTGTTTATCCCTAGTATTGTGAGATTCAACAGGTTACAATTTATTTCATGTTTTCTATTTTAGCACAAGATAAGGATTAAACGATTACTAGAAGATGCACGAAAGATCAATCCTGGATTACCAACATTTGAGAGGTACTTCAATAGATTCATTCCACCTATTACCACTTTTTAAAAATTCATTAGGGACCGACCATTTAACTTGCAGGGGGAGGGGAGGGGTTATGGGTTTTTGTTTACGTTCAGAATTTTTTTTTCGGACAACGCGAGAGTTAGAATATTTATTTATTTTGTTGCGCGAAGACAAAAACTCTGAATCAGATTATTTTTTTTTTTCTCTACCAAAATCAGAATATTTTTTTAGAAAAAAACCATAACCCCCCCATGCAAGTTAAATGGTCGGTCCCTTAAAGAAATCTAACATTTCAGGTGGGAATACCTGTAATTACTATATAAACATTATACAAACATTGGTATTAGGGTGTATAAGCACCAACACATTAACTTCAGGTAAACTCGTTGTGTCTAGATTGCTTACGGATGCATTTTGTTAGTTTTTTGTTTGTTTTTTTAATGCTCAAAATGAACTTCTTATCATGTCTTGCTCCTCAAACTTCGATGTGATATTACTTGGAGAAATCTATTTTCGCCAAACAATTCTAATGACTACACATTTTCAGGTTCCCTTGAGTTCCCATTATATACAGTTTTGACTATATACAGTTGACTCTCATTGTCTCAAATTTGGTTGAATCGAATTTCCGGTTGAGTCGAATTTTTATCGAAGTCCCGAACTTCGTTGTGTATAAATATATATAATTTGACTCCTGTTGAGTCGAATTCGGATGAGTCGAAATTTCGGTTGTCTCGAATAAAAGTTTTGGTCCCGAGATGTAGAAAGCCATATTATTTACATTTATTAAGTCGAATTTACCTGTCAAAACATGTGTATTACCTTAGGATTAAAATCGGATCACAGGTGAAACATCCGGTCATTGAATTTGACATTTTTACCTTAGGCTATTTCACATGTTTATTTCACAATCTGTCAAATTAATTAGTGATAATATTTGAATTGGCTTGGTATTATGACACAGGTTAGATGTGTACAATCAAAAATTATCGATTCATAATAAGTGCGCTTGGGTCGGCATACATCAATGATTATGAAAAGTACACAAAGGAAGTGTTTTATCTATTGAATTATTTGTCGGAAATTAATTTTGATTAAAGAAGAATAGGTTTCTTTTACACTTTATTGAATAATAAAAACACACCATTTATTGTAAATAAACAGTATTGCACAAAGAAAAATATGTCATGATGGATGAAGTTTAATGACAATGCAACAGGTGAAAAACATAAACAAAACGGATAAACATATTCATTCACACAAAAAAAGATATCTAGAAGTTATCAGTCGTTTCACAAGATTCAAAGAATTTAACGGAGAGAAAAAAACATCGAATATGTTTAAAATCGTTCCGAGAATAGGGACATGCAATGCTGGTTTTAGCTCTTCAAAATTTCGCTTGAGTTGTCTCCCTTTCGTTGTTAAACAAACCACACTTCCGGTATCTTCGTAGCTCCTCTTGAGTCGAACTACGGTTGACTCAAATTTTTTCCATGGTCCCATCGAATTCGAGATAACGAGAGTCAACTGTATTACAAAAATGTGGAATTATATTATGAAAAATATTTTTTATAGAGATTAACAAGAAATTTTAAAGAAAGTTCAAGTTTTTGAATTACATTTGTAGATACAATTTCTCTCTTTTCAGTTTAAGCAACAAAGAAGTACATGTAGATAGCTATGGATTCCGTCACAAGTTTGAGGAACAAAGTCTACTCCTTCATTACCTATGTCAAGAATTGGCCCAACATTATCTGTCTCAGGCAGGAACCTATGAGGAACATCAGAGACGGTGGACACATTTTATGAGGCAGCATGGGAAATCTATTGCTAACCATGTAATCATATATATTATATCTGTCTTATATTTGTATCTTATCAGTTTTCCAGGTACATCCAGGTTTCCTCATTCTATTAATGCCACTATATAATACTATTTGTATCAATTTTAAAGGATTTGCAGAAAATGAGATTTTTGTTGATTTTTTTATTTCGTTGTTTTAATACTTGTTAACATTATCACTTGTTCTATATACCTTCATCATACCCATGAAAACCACTCAAATTGGTATTCAAAGAATAAAAATGAATTCATGGTATTCAAGAAAAAAAAGGCAGATACAGTTTTGCTTTGTATTGGCTGAATGATTTATTATTGTTTAGCACCAATTTAGAAATTTTTCAGCCATATGATGGCAAGGCCAAGTTACATTCCGATGAGATGATGTCTGCTTTGCACTAGACTTGCACGCTTAGTTTTTTTTTTTACTGAAATAACAGTCCATGGGTTGACATGTCGCTCCACTTGGACACATTATCCTGATTACAAACCAACCAGTCTTTACTCTTATTCATTAATGCTGTGTGCTCAGTGGAGAAACAGCAAATACCAGTTTTATAATAGATTTTGTGTTTTGAATTTGGTTTTACTCTAACCCATAAACTACCACACTCGAAGCGAGTATTTAACCATTACACTTTCAATGTGGTTTCTTTTATGTACAATTTTTCAAATGAAACAAATAAAAAAAAATCTGTATTGCAAGTAAAATTCAAAATGTATGAGATGGCAGTACTGGGGTCACATGGGTGCTTGACATGTTTGCATTTCATGTGAGAAACTTGACTTTAATCATTGATGCTCTGTGATTTTCTCGGGGAACTCATGGCTCATTGTTACTAATTTTGGTTGACAATTTAATGATAAAATTAATTCAATCGATTAGTTTTTGTATTAACAGTAATCACACTCTTAACCCTTTCTGCAATAAGAAAAAATAACGGGGACAATTTAGTAGTATTTTAGTATCTGTGCATCTGAAATCTGGCCTGATAATAGGGCTGACCTTATAAGAGGGGAGATTACTGTACTTCATCTGAAATCTGGCCTGATAATAGGGCTGACCATATAAGAGGGAGATTACTGTACTTCTATTTTATTTCACTTGACTCACTTTTTCAGAAAGACCATATTATGTTGTACATTATGTTTTTTGTTCTTTTAGCCTAAAGAATTGAAGCCTTTGTGTAGAGGAGGAATTCCAGACAGGTTCAGAAAACAAGTTTGGCGACAATTGGTACATTATAAAGTTAGAGACATCATAGAAGAAAAGGGTCCACATTATTTCAGAAATCTGTGTAGTCACTTACCAGATTCACCTGTAAGTATACTGTATACAGTTGAACTTGTCCTATGTGATTTTCCAAGGGAGCATTGAAATATGGTCTCAATACACAGGTTGTGGTTAAATACAGGTCTAATTAATATGAAATCCACTGTAAAGTGAAATTAAAATTGAGGTCATCATAATACAAGTTATTGCTTAATTTGAGGTGGTCACTAAAGCAGGTTTTAATATATAATAAACCAAGAATATACTATAAACTGACTATCTTATAAAGTTTTAATGTTTTGACATGTTTAAAAATTTAGCTTCTCTAATTCAAATAATATATAGATAAAAAAGGTAGATATCTAATTTAGTGTGCACGGCACATTTCTGGAATAACCGTCGTCAGATACGCTCATAATCAAAAGATTGGAAAGCCAAATAATTTAAAAGTTTTTAGGGTAATATATATTACCCTATGACTAATGTTTTTCGCACGGTACAAATTTTGACCCCCAAAAATTTTTTTTTCAAAAATATCAAAATTAAAATCCCAAATTTTAATGTAATGAAATTTTAATCATGATTTGGAAAATTCAAAATGTGAACTACTGTTTGATGTTTTTTCTTGTGAAATCATGAAATTTGTAACACAACCTCCTCCCTCCAAAATAATCTATGATATGGTATTTCTGACAAAAATCTTGACTCCAAAGGTAATTATTATAGACAGGTTCTACTGTATGAATCGTGATATTTAACGGAAACCTGTGTACAACACACACCAGATATCTTGTTGAATCTCCAAAATAACGTTTTTCCCTTTCCTGTGACTAGTGCTGCGATAAGTCATCAGATTTTAATACAGTCAAACTTCATTATCAAGAACCTAGATAAAGCCCCTTTGGAATAATTTGAAACTTTTTATTCTTCAGATTACTAGAATGTTTTGTTAATATGTAGTAAGCTTGTTGATAACCTCAACTTAGAAATAATTTAATAAGATTATAGAATTGTCTATCTTACTATTAATGTATTTATATGTTTAACTTAAGGTGGTACCATACACTTCAGGTAAAATTTGATCTGCTCGTTTAATTTTCATATTTTTTTGGCAGTGTGTTTGAATATATCCACTGTAATAAATATCAAAATGTTAGCAAATTCCAACCAACAGACTCAGAGCTATAAATTCACTAGCCACATAGCAGCTTTTCTCTCTGTGGTTTTGATCACAGAAATGCTTGAAATCTGCATACAAACATCATATGATCAAAACATTCAACTGATTTTAAAGAATTATCTCCCTGTAGTGTATGGTACCACTTTAAATATGTCATTTATTGTTCTCTCTTGGCTGTCAATGTAAATGTATTGTAATATAATTTAATTTGCTGTGAATACTGCAATCTGATTGGCTGATCCGTCTGGAGCAACATTGATTATGCTTGATAATCTGGGTTGGTATTGTGACGTCGTCAATGTAATCATTCGCAAACGACTAATTCAAATAGTCCCATGAAATAATCGAAATTAAAATCGAGGGATCATTAAATTTTGTTGTAGAAATTAAATTGTAAGGAATAATTGAAATTTAGATATAGATTCTCCTTCAGTTGCCTGTGGGTTATGATATTTCTCCACTCAAGAGAGTTAAATTTAACTCTCGAGAGTGAAGAAATATCGTAACCCACATGGGCAACTGAAGGAGAATTTGTTTCTCTTATTATTTAACACAAACTTTATTTCAAAAATCTTTGGCAAACCTCTACACAATTCTGTTGCTAGGATGCGGGGAAAGGCACGAGACATTTTAATCCTCTTAGAGGATTACAGATTTTTCCACCACTGGTTCAGCAGGGTTAAAATGCCGTAATAATAGGAGAAAACAGGTTATACTTGTACCGTGTATGTAAATGTATTATAATGTTACTCTTACAGTGTAAAAATGTCAGAGTGATTAAATAAATATTGGAGAGAAAAAAAAGGAATTTTGACTATATGAGAAAATATCCCTTCTGTATTTTTATTCCAGCTGGCCTCACGTTACAGGAAGCAGATATCATTAGACTTAATGAGGACAATGCCAAGTAACATCAAATTTTCGACGATTGGATCAAAAGGGGTAAGGTTTTAAAATTAGATCAGTATTCCCCCTCTTATATTAAAGCCGTTAAAGGGGTAAGGCTTTGTTTTTAGAACAATAGTCCCCCCTCTTGTATTAGGACCATCCCTTCTGCAAGGAAATAGTGCCTTAATAATAGCTTTATATGAGAGGTGGCCTCTCTTTGAGAGTGAGGGATACAATTTAGTGATATTTTGATATCTCATTGCATCTGAAATCTGACCTAATAAATAAGGGTAATAACAAAATTACCAAACTACGAACAATCTTACAAAGGGAAAGTCAAAACTCATAATTATATAAACAGACAAAATCAGTCAACAACCGGAAAACTATGAAGACCGTAATGACCCTGACTTGGTACAGGGATGGTTTTTGTCGGGAGTGGCTCTATACCAGGAGGATACTGTATTGAATTAATTTGTTGTATTGGTGTAGATAATGTAAGAAACAAGTCGACACAATTGTGAGGACATTCTCTAAACACATGAGACACCCTTACATCCAGCAAACACCCCTTTAGAGGAACGGAGGGTTTGCAATGTAGAAGATAGGTACATCTATAGCTCCGTCTGGGTTCACTCCTGAGTCTGATTGATAATTTATATTTGTCTTGAATTCTTGGAAAAATAGTTCCCACTGAAGAATTTGATTGAGTCCATTTGTATTTTACTATGGAGGGAATTTTGTTCTTGTGAAATAGAAACATGGGAAGGATTTATATTGTTTTAAGCTGGACAAATGAAATTTCACTGTTGCAAAATTGCCCATAAATATGAAAACGATCAATATTTTTTTTTTATCTTAATGAAATAAAGTTTCAACCTGACTTTTCAAAAATAAAGAAACGAATAAAGGGTTCCATTTCAGTGATATTTTCAGATAACTTAACAAATATAAATAAATGATCACATTTCAGTGATATTTTCAGATAATTTAAAAGAACTAAATAAAGGGCTCCATTTCAGTGAGGAGAAAAATGCTCGGGGAAAAAAAAAAAGAAAAAAAAAAGGGCATAAGAATCCCATTTCAGTGATATTTTATGATCTTTTCAGATAACTTTAAAAAAAAAATGAATAAGGAATCCCATTTTAATGATATTTTGATGTTTTCAGATAACTTAAAATATGAATAAAGGATCCCCTTTCACTGATATTATGATATTTTCAGATAACTTAAAATATATGAATAAAGGATCCCTTTTCACTGATATTATGACATTTTCAGATAATGAACCTACAAGATGTACTACTGGCTTACTGTTGCCATAATCCTACCATTGGTTACTGTCAGGGGATGAACTTCATTGTAGGATTAGCATTATTGTTCATGGATGCCGAAGACGCCTTCTGGTAATAATTATATGTTCCTATGACGGGGGATACATGGTGGTCTATGGGGTGGGGGGGTCACAATCCTACCATTGGTTACTGTCAAGGTATGAACTTCATTGTAGGATTAGCATTATTATTCATGGATGCCGAAGACGCCTTCTGGTAATAATTATATGTTCCTATGACAGGGAATACAGGGTGGTCTATGCGGGGTCTGTAATGCAGACTACAGGTACCCAGATGTAGCCTTTATCTGCATGAGTAAAGAATACTGCTCAACTGCAGACTAGGGGCCATTTCACTCTCATTTTGGAATACAAGTTATGCTCATTGTTGAAGACCCTACTGTGACTGTGAAATGTAGAACAGCAATACAAGTGCTGTTTCTTTACTTCAATTTGTGTCTAAGTGTAAAGATGAATAGTCTCTCTTGTTCATTTACATCCAAATCCTTTCTACTAATTAATTTACAAAGTTTGTATCTCAAGTGAAAATTTTATAAGATGTTTAACCATGTCCTGTTGTTTTCTCATTGTAATGTGCACAATTTTTTCTTGAGTAATTCACCATCAAAATATATAACCAATCAATTCTCTTTATAATGGTGAACATTTTCAACTTTGTGAAGAAGAAAGGTTGCATCTTCTTAAAGGGATATTGTCTACCACAATCGTAATTTTTTCATACCCAAAATTATTGTCGTTTTCCGTACTGATCTTCATAACATGAAGATTAAACACCGAATTATTGGGGAATACGCTACGAAACGTTGTTTTTTCGATATAAAAAAGCTGCCCATCGTTACTGGAAGCTAATTAATTATTCACTGACCTGAGCGAGGCCAAATCTATTTTTATCTATTTTTATGCCAGTAGCCCGGATGCTGCAGCATGGATGTTAAAATTCGTGTTTGTTTACCTCGCAAATACGGCCGTTTTATGCTATTCATTGACAATAATTTGCTGTTGCCAGGTGCAAGATTACATATATTGAATAGTATCTACCGAAAATGATCATAGGCATCATCATAAATTCATAAAATATGAAAAACGATTGAGAAAAGAAGGAAAAAACATGTTCGGCTTAACTATCAAACAAAATATTTGCAAATTCAGCACGAGTTTGGACGCGTAGCACTTCCTTGAGTTCGTTCCAACGGTCCAACTGATCCCCTACATATATCCTGCATTTGTTCCATTTGGAAGATACTTCACTTCTATTCATCTTTCTCTCTGAATCCGTCAAAGTCCGCTTTCTTCCACACGTTGACAGTTTCTCTTTTGCCCAAGAACCACATGTTGTTTATTGTTTCTAAACAGTGTGCATGCTCAAGACGTGTTCACATAGAAGGCCATATGAATAGATTTGAATATTGTCATCCAGACAATAATTCTGATAACGATAGTTTTGGGTCTTTTTTGTCAAAAAATCGTATCTTTTGCAGCATAACTCGGTGTTAATCTTCATTTTATGAAGGTCAGTACGGAAAACGACAATAATTTTGGGTATGAAAAAATTACGATTTTAGTAGACAATATCCTTTAACTCTGTGAAAAAAAATAAAAAAAAATATTGTGCTGGTCAATGTGAAAAAGCACATCGGTGAGAACTACTTGCTGACCAGTAAGGAACCAATTTTTCCACATGTCTTTTTTTTAACTTTCAGGACATTAGTTGCAATAGCTGAAAAGTTTTTTTCCAACCATTATTTTGATCAGAATTTAATTGGTGCTCAGTCAGACCAACATGTTTTAAAGGATCTCTTGGCACACAAGTTGCCACTACTTAACCGCCATCTGGAAACCATTGATATTGAATTGTCCACGGTTACACTAAATTGGTTTCTAGCCGTCTTCTTTGATGCTGTTCCTTTTTTGGTAAGTAATACTATGATTAGTTTTGTATAATAGATGTACTGACTTTTTTGCCCCCCCCCCCCCCCCCCAAAAAAAACTTCTGGCCAGCCTTGGTGAGTGTTATGCACAAGAATACATAAAGCAAATTTGGTGAGTGTTATGAACAAGAATACAGAAGGTATATATACTTATATAACATTCGGTGCTTGAAATGTTAAGAGAAGGGAGAGAGAAAAAATATATGCATACTGTGTAAATCCAATTATGGTATACAGTTTTCCAGGTAATTTTTAGTTTTAAAACTACTTGTTATAAATGCGAATGGTACACATCCAATTATGGTATACATATATTTGGCTCCAATGAAAGGTCAGTTGTTTAAAAGTATCTACTGATACTTGTATCCAGAATCATGTGAATACAGTCAAAGAAAATTTGAGATATAAAATGAATGGAAACAAATGGTGGTTGCCCTATAATTTTAGACATACATGTACATGTACTAGTTTTGTACTATATAAGACACTGTGCAGTAATGAAAGGTAATCCTGAATCATATGAATTTTTAATTGACAAAATTAACATATTTTATATAGTTTTATCAGCTGATATTATTCTTAGGGAAATATATTAATTTCTGTTGATAAAAATGATATTTTTCAACCTATATTAACCGATTACTATTACTCGTTATCTGTAATAGATAATTAGTACATTTAATTGACTTGAAATATTTCATGTTGAAAAAGTCAGTTGAAATACTGTTTTTTCTAGACTATAAGCTAAGTCTATGTGAACTATAGGTGTAGTTATCAAATCTCTCCTCCCCCCCAAAAAAAAAAATAGAATGGGAAAATTTAAAGTAAAAAGGATTAGGGTTACTGTTAGATTATTAAATAACATTTTCCATGTCAGACCTGGTATAATGAAGACTTTCATATCGAACTGAGGGTTTTAGACTGAGGTCTGATGGATCGAGACGATATGGAAAATGCCATATAATGTACCTTTTATCACATAATTCAAACTGGAAATATATACTTTCATTGATTTGTTTTGTGAGAATGGATTGTTCAGAGCAATATCACATCACTACTATCACCTATCACCACTAATGTTGTGAGTTTCAACCCTGTTCATGGCGAGGTGTACTTGATACAACATTATGTGATAAAGTTTGTCAGTGACTTGCGACAGATCGGTAGGTTTTCTACAGGTACTACGGTTTCCTCCACTAATGAAACTCACTGCCACGTTATAACTGAAATATTGTTGAAAGTGGCGTTAAACACCATAAACCAAACCAATCAAGTTGTACCTGAAACAATTGTCTATTATTAGGTTACAGAAAATAAAATGGTTGATGCTCTTATTTGTATATTGAATTAAATATTTTATTGTCTACTTCATATATTGGGTTTAATTTTCATTGCACTATATTTTAACTGGATCCATTCATCTTCGTAAAAATTATACCACACCATTCCTAACCGAAATCGGCCATTGAGGTTGCTATAGTGACAGTGTTTATACCACCACCCAGCAGTATAAAACATGGCACAGTGTGAACTACTCCCATCATTGTCATGGTCATGAGTACTAAATCCCATTTCGTTGGAATAACTCAAGCTATCGGAACTGTTCCCATGGAAACCGCTTATATATAATTTGTAATTTTTGTCTTCACTTGCTATTGTAAAACGGTCATACACCACTGTCAAACAGGCGCCATTTATATCAATCATATCAATTTTTAATGTTGAATTTGAGGTAGTTAAAATATGAATCAGTTCATTGCCAAGCCAATATTCACCAGAAACATCACCAAAACCTTTCTTATAGTCCGTCCATGGTCGATCAAAGTTTTCGCTTCCGTCCAATCTTTTCTGGATTACAGTCCAACCAGTATCGCCGTCTTCAAGGTCACAGTAAACTTGAAGTGTTAAATTAGTGTTGATAGGGTTTATTATGTAGACGCCTGAATCTTTGTAACCACTTCTGTAGTAACCATAGCAATCTAAAGTAGAAAAAACACAGTTTTCTGTAGTTACCATCAAATTATTTTTTGTGAAGCATGGTTTTTAAAATACAGTGAAACCTGTCTAAACCAAACCCTGAATAAATCTGAATCGTGTATAAATCGAACTTATAATAAAATTCCAATGTAGGATACCTACATACAGTGCTGTTCCATAATTTGAGATGGCGGCATTCAAGCGTAACGGGTGTCACAATAAATTCCATTGTTGTATTTCATCCTGGGGAATAGATAAACATCTATTTTATGACAATGTATTTTTAAACCTTCTATTTTAAAAATAAGACCGGAAATAAACCTGTTGTCTGCTAAGTTAGGGCAAAAAGTTGATATTTTCACTCCCGGTTTTTAGTGTTGCTTAATCTTTAATTTTCTGTGTAGTGTGTTGTAGACCATTGTTTGCATACCTGTTAACCCTCCCCCTTTTCGCGGTAGTCTCCCGCGTAAGAGCCTTATCTCCCGCATGGACTGGGTCTCATGCGCGGGAGACATTAATCTCCCGCACACACCTTTTCCTCCCGGACGATCTCCCCCAACAATAAAATCAAGTACAATAAAATCTTGACCTACATTTTGCGATCAATATTTCTGGAAATTCCCCATTTGGAATTCCCGCGCTGATGAAAAACGCCGAGAGTAACAAATGGTAAAGGTGTTTAAATGATATCCGGTTATTGATCTGTTTGACACCTTTACAGGTAAATTGGGTCATGGAGATTAATTAAGGTGTTGATGATTATACAACAATTATCCACTGATTGACAGTTAATTGGGGATAAGGAAGTGGGTTTGTGGCACACGCTTAGATGATTAGAAGTGTGATAGCAGCAATTAAAAATAGTTATAAACCGTTGTGCAAACAGGAGTCGGACAACTTTTGATGCCGAGGAAAACTTCTTATTTCGATCAAACGTGCAATGAATTCATCTCGGATTGAGTTGTTATGGCTTGTTTGGGACCAAAGCCGATCAAAATATTATTTAAGGACTAAGTTCCAGGATGGAATTGATAAACCACAAAAATGCCAAAACGTATGCTATCACCCAACGCACCAGCAGCAAAGTGACTTTTTAATTTTAGTGCTCTATGACTTTATTTTTCAGAGCATTATGTCTTCATTGTTATTGCTTTGATTATGAATAAATTATAAATACAGTTTTTATCCTTCATTCATCATATGAAACACTACTAATAAGACAGAAATGTAAACTATATATTGAAATGGGATGCAGTTGGTTCAATACTGAAACAAACAAAAAAGAAAACATCAATTAACAATAAAAACATGCATCAAATACGTCGATAAAAAATCTCCAGTTATGAGACCAAATCTCCAGCCAAAAATTTACAAATCTCCAGTTGTAGCATAGCAACTCTTATCACATGTATGCAACTACAAGGTACAATTTTGTGCATTTAAAGGCGACGCACAAAATCTCCCCCTTAGAAGAGTTGGTAGGGGGGAGATCTCCCCCCTAGCAGTTCCCAGAGGTTAACATGTATGTGTTTGTCATTTTTCTTTTGGCCATTGTATTGTCTGTCCTTCTTCGATCTACGACTTCTGATGATCATTTTTCTTTTGGCCATTGTATTGTCTGTCCTTCTTCGATCTACGACTTCTGATAATGACTTTTCTTTTGGCCATTGTATTGTCTGTCCTTCGATCTACGACTTCTGATGATCATTTTTCTTTTGGCCATTGTATTGTCTGTCCTTCGATCTATGACTTCTGATGATCATTTTTCTTTTGGCCATTGTATTGTCTGTCCTTCTTTGATCTACGACTTCTGATGATCATTTTTCTTTTGGCCATTGTATTGTCTGTCCTTCTTCGATCTACGACTTCTGATGATCACTTTGGTATCTTCAAACTTTTCTTGACAATACTTCATCCCAAGAGGGTTCAGATTAGACTGGTTTCACTGTATTCATGATTTAAGGTGGTACCATACACTACAGGGAGATAACTCTTTAAAATCAATTGAACGTTTTGATCATATGATGTTTGTATGCAGATTTCATGCATCTCAGTGATCAAAACCACAGAGAGAAAAGCTGCTATGTGGCTAGTGAATTTATAGCTCTGAGTCTGTTGGTTGGAATTTGTTAAAATTTTGATATTTATTACAGTGGATATATTCAAACACACTGCCAAAAAAATAAGAAAATTAAACAAGCAGATCAAATTTTACCTGAAGTGTATGGTACCACCTTAAACACAAGCTTAAATTATTTGTCATGTATAGTACTATGATGGTATTGTGTTTTTGACATTCAAAAATCAGTTTTGTCTTTAACTTGTGATGTCTTAAGATTCTTAGATTATAGAATTATGTAGAAATTTATTAAACTACACTTAAATTCAGCTTTTGCTGATAATAAGAATTTACTTTGGAATCCAATTTTTTTTTTTTAAATATGGCTTTATATAAAATTGATAGTACAAAAAATTAGTGACAAATACTTTTTGCATATCTCTGTAACTATTCCAATTACATACCTTAAAAATTCTAAATAAATAAATCTGTTTAAACAGTTAGACACACAAAGAATACACCCAATGCCTGTACATATGAACGGAAATATCTATCTCCCCCCCACCCCGACTTTTCGTCATGGGGGCATATATATATAATCTCCTGTTGAGGGCAAAGCTTTCTGCATGGCAAAATATACACTATGGGGATAGAATTTATTAAAGACAGAATTTTGTGTATGTTATAAATAACCTCTGGTTAAAGACTGTTGTGAATTCATTTAAATTCGTAGATCCATACCAATTTTCGTGATTTGAGGCAAAAATATATTATCAAGGATACGTAAATTTGTGGATCCTTTGCTATGAGTCAATGTATATAATATGCTGAAATTATTAATTTTGTGGTTTTATGCTCTCCACGAAATCCATGAAAATTGGTAAACCACGAATAATTCATGGTTAGAAGCAAAAATGTATTTTCAAGGATACGTATATTGGTGGATCTATTACTATGGTTACAAATATTTGTCGAATTTTTAATTTCCGTGGTTTGGTACTATCCACGAAATCCACGAAAATTGGTATACCACGAATATTAATAAATTCACAGTATTGTTTGTTTGTTTGATGGTGTTTAAAGCCACTTTCAACAATATTTCAGTCATATCGTGGTGGTCAGTTTTATTGGTGGAGGAAACCGGAGGACCCAGAGAAAACCACTGACCTGTCACAAGTCACTGACAAACTTGATCAGATAATGTTGTACACCTCGCCCTGATTGAGATTCGAACTCACAACATCAGTGGTGAAAGGCACTGATTGCATAGGTAGTTGTAAATCCTACTACCATATGATCACGGCCATGATGGCCCCTAATTCACAGTATTAAAATTACCTTCAGGCAACATAAATTGGAAGAAATCAATCTGGTCTTGAAGGTAGGCGATTTTTGGAATTATTTTATCTATTTTGCCTATATCTTGTATGATGATGTTGATGACCTCACTCTGGTTTCTGTTAGTGGCAAATTCTTGATACAACTCTCGTCTGATTTGATTCAGTATAATTTTGACCATTTTGGAAGCTTCAGACATTTTCATAACTGAATTTTCTATTTGCATTATCTTAGCGTCTTGATATATGTCAGCATTTGCCTTCTTGCACTCCAACAAACTTTCGTTGATAATTTTCAACTCGAGTTTTGTGATTCTGTTTTCATTATATACAACTTGCAAGGCTATATCTTCCAAACGTGATTTCAGAGTTTCCATATTCGAATTTCCGTTGTCTATAGTGTGAACGTAAACTGGAGGAGGAAGATTCTGAGTTTTCTTATTGTGAATTTTACGATTCCAGTCCTCTTTCATATCTTGAACAGTATTGTTGAGCTGAATTAAATGAATTCGTAACAAACTAAACTGTTGATAGCTAAGAGATTGAGCATGAGAAATTTTCATTTCTAATTCCCTGAGAAAATTTGTGTTATTAAATAACATATTTGTAAGACCTGCTATTTGGTGCTGATTTACTTGTGTTGAATTCACGAGCTGACCACTCGCCATTTTCCATTGGTCCATAGTTAAAACATTTTGTGTAAAATTGATAAATGCTTCTTGAAGTTTTTCCATGAAATTCCCCAGTCTTATTTCTTGCAAACGACCTTCCATAACGGAGAGGCCGGTTTTTAAATTATCGTACATGTCTAATAAAGTCGTAATTTCAAGGTCACGTTCTTGAAGTTCTAATAATAGATCTCTTTTCTCTACGTAATCTTTATGGAAATGTTTAGAATATACCGGAATCGTCGCACCACTTCCCTCTTCTCCACTACCTACCTCTTTCCATAGTTTATTTTCTACAGAATTTGAAACGAGGAAATCAGATTCTATTTCTCCAAAATTATTTAAAGTAGAGCTGGATACTGGTGGTTGCCTAGATACATTAAAAATTCTATACAAATTTTCAAATCTTTGGCCTAAAGTCTTCTTTCCAAGTTTAGCCTGAAAATCAGTTTGATTTTGAAAGAACGTCTGCAAATTGTTTGTATTATTTTGTATGAGGGCTTTAAGCTCTGCTATATCAGAATTTATAATTAGCACACTTCCAGAACAATTATCCTGTGTCTTTAACAAATCTTGTGAAATTTTGCTGGTCTTTTCATCTACATTTCCAATTTTTGCTTTTAAACGTTTTTCCAGTCTTCGTTGGGATTTTCTCGTATGGTCTTTCAATTGTTTCCAATTTCCAATATCGGACTGTAATTGTTTTTGTATGAAATTCAATGCTTTCGATTCTAGTTGTAAATCTCCAACATTTTCATCCAGTATCGTGACTTTGCTTTGTAGTTCTGCACGCGTCTGCAAAAGCTGGAGGACATCACTGTGAAGGGTCACTGTTTCAGCATGTGTCAACATTAATCTCGTTTCCATTTCTGCATATTGAGATCTGTAAGATATGAATAATAGAATTATTTCCTTGATAGAGTGTTGCTGCTAACAAAGAAGCTACTGAACCAAGGGTTTCTATAAGTTTAGCTCAAGTCAACACTTTGAAAGTTTAATGGTTGCCGCCATGACTTGATTAAACGTTACGGAATATCTATATCACAAATGATCACAGATATATGTTCCGCTCGACGTAATCACTATTTGGTCCTTTCCTCATTCATGACTTATCACCAGGTTTGTAACTATAGTAACACGATGGGTGTCACTAGTGGAGCAGGAGCTGCTTATTCTTCTGGAGCACTTGAGTTGTTTTTGTTGGGGTTTGTGTTGCTCAATCTTTAGTTTTCTGTGTAGTGTTTTGTAGATCATTGTTTGTCTTATTTTGTCCTTTTTCTTTTGCCATTGTATTGTCTATCCTTCTTCGATTTACAACTTCTCATTACTCCTTTGGCATCTTAAAACTTTTCTTCCCCTAATTTGGTAGACATTGATAATGAGCTTGTGACTCATTATAAATTAGGAGGAAAATAAAAAAAGAGGAAATTTAGATAGAACAAATGAATAAGAAAATCACCCTATATTTCAATCTCATTATTCTCAGCTGCTGCAATGTGTCTTTTAAGAAAATCAACCCCCCCCCCCCCCCCCCCCTATTTTCTTCCACCAACGTCTTTTGTACTTAATGTTTAATATACAAATTGCTTTGATATACTTTACACTTGTATATCGGATTATTCTAGGCTGCTGCAAGGTGTCTTTTAAGAATATCAACTCCCTTCCTCCCCCACCCTCCCTGCCAGGTGTCTTTTAAGATTATCACACCCCCTTTTTTTTCTTTCCCTAACATCTTTGTACTAAATGTTTAATATTATTGGTTTGATATACCTTACACTTATAACAGTAATTATATTGTATAAGTGGTAGCCAGGTGATAAAGGAGCATCTTCTCTGTAATTTTTTTGTCATAATAAAGTGATCCTTCATTTGCAAAATAATTATTTTCAGAGTGGGAAGAAATAAAAAGATCCTAATCTGTGTGGTTTATGGGATTTTATTACAAATCTTCATTGCTTGGTTTCAATAAAAGCAGAGAAGATTTTCACATAATCTGCATGACAGGTGGAGTTTTATGTCATATTGAAAAATAAGTTTTTTGTATAGGTGTGCAAAACCCCCTTTTAAAACCTCATTTAAATTTTTTTTTCACACCTGTATCATGTGGACTAACTTTATAAATGACTTTGTTGCATGTGAACATTTCTTTCTTGATGTTTTGTAATTTTTTAAATGATTTTGGTTTTGTTATTATTTTTTTATTTACACAAAAAAGATTTAAAGAAGATAAATAATAAAAAATAAAAAAATTTTACTGTGAAAATTCGTTTCTTTATGTTTTGTAACTTTTTTAAAATGATTTTGTTTTTAATATAATTTTCTTCTATAAAAAGTTAAAGAATAAAATAAATATATTTTACTGGAAAATAAATGATTATATGAAGAAGAAAAAATTCTAAACATATACAGGTACAAGTGATTTAACTAAATTAAAAAATAATTACCATGGTATAATTTTGATATTTAAATTTTAAAATGATGATGAAATGTATAAATATATACTTACTTGTCATTTTTACTTTGTTTTTGAAGTTCTTCAATCTTTGTTTGTAAAGTTTTGACCATAACCTCTAAATTTGTCACCCTGTCTTCAGTTGTCTCATCTGTCTTCTGCTCCTTAATGGTCACATGACCACTCTCCTCAGTAGTCACCTGACCACAGACAGAAAACAGTAACTCCAAAAACAACAAAGTTAAAAACATTTTTTAAATGCAGGGAAAAAATATTACAACATATAATATTGTCCAGTGAATAAAATCCTAAATGATATTAATGTTTTGACCTTCACATTATCGCCCTGGTAATATTACCTGATTGATAGCTATAGTGGCCTCCATGGCTTGGTATTGGCAAACACTGTCACACTTGCATGCTGGGTTGTGACATGTGAGTAATGTTATGATTGCAGACAGTATCCTTTGATAATTACAAGGGGCTACTTAAAGGGAGTGCTGTAATATTTAAAAAAAAATTATATTTATATACTCGGCCTAATATGTTACAATTTGAAAGATGATGTCGTTTATTGGTCAGGACATAAAGGGACTTGAAATAGAAAAAATATTACAACAATAAGATTGAAAACAGAAGGTAAATTTTAAATATCAATTTTTAAATCAATGTTTTTTTATACTAACAGGTGTTATTTTAAAATAAAATATCTTTCCTGCATCAGTGATCCATAAAATTTAAGCTTTTTTTTAAATTAGCTTTTTTGAAGTTGTGGAGGTGAAAATGTCAATTAAAAAAAAATGTTCCAAAAATCGCCCCCTCCCCCAAAATAAAAATAAAGCCAATGACAAAAAAAATTCCTTACAGTGTCACCCTTCACAGCATGTCAAAATAAAGATTTATTTTGCTAAAGTCAACTTGGATGGGGGTTATAAAATTAACTTTTTGACAAAGAAATTCTCAACAGGAGCCATCCGGCATCACAACAAATGAGGTCTAATCTTATGATGAAAAGTTTAAATTGTGGGGAGAAAATCAATACACAGTCATACTTAATGATCAAAGTTTTGTTAAATCTTTACAATTGGATCGGGAAGTTACAAAATTAACCCTGATTAAATGTTTCAATAGTAGTATTGACTTTAGTTGGTTCAAATATTCAGTCTCTTTTTAACCCCCCCTCCCCCCTCCCCCCACAAAACCCCCCTCAAAACTAAAACAAACAAGCAAAACCCAAAAACACCCCCAAAACACAAATAAAAAAAACCCAACGAATATAAAAAAAAAAACCCCATAAAAACTGAAGATAATGATTATGTACTGTACTTATGTATAATATGAAGAAACATTGCATACTTATTTACACCTAATGTTATGAAAATAAAAAAAAATAAAACTGATACCCCTTTAAGTGTAACCTTTGATTTGACTTTTAACCCCAAATCAATGTTGTTCATTACCCAACATTAAAGTTGTTAAACAATTAAGCTTAAATTTTTTATTTCTTGTAACTCTGTATTGCCTTACTGAGATTGACCAATTAGAAGTGATTAACCTTTAAATAAATATATTAATTATGTTGTCAATTTCTGATAGGAAAATCTGAAGAGCAAACATTTCTATTTTGAATTGGGCAGAAAAAATGTTATGCAACAGAGAGCAAACACTCTTGTTTTGTATTATCTGAACTGTTATTTTGAGTTGGGCAGAAAAAAGGTTATACATGTATTATCCTTGAAATGCCTTTTCTGTGATTTGAAGGAAAAGTTGTGAGAAGTTTCAGACACATTGAAAATAGAATATGCCTTTCAGTAAGGGGCAGTACCAGGTACTTTTGTACTTTTACTCACTTAAAATGGTAATTGGTACCTCCTAATTTCAAAGAGTATTGCATGCATAAGATATTCATGAAAAATGTTAAAATTTTAATAAAAAGTACTGCTTTTAACTAGTGAAGTACTGGTGCACTTGAAAAATATTGAAAGCCTTGATAGAATGCAAAACTTTTTTATAGTCAAAATTATGGCATGTTCTAAAATAAAATTAGTACTGTTTTTTAAGTTGTTTAATCACAAGCTAGACTATTTTCTGTATTGAATAAGGAAAAAAAAAATAGGTAAATTATTTTCATTCAATTTTGAAATATTTGGTCCTGAGTTATTACATTGTACAACTGTCAAATATTACTGAATGGAACAGATTCAAGCCTCATTCAAATAGTTTTCAAAGGTGTCCTCTTCCAGGTTCTCTCTTTCTTGTTGCCGTTTCCAACTGTTCTCTCTACTTGCATTAGGTGCCAGACAAACTTTATTAGATCTGTGACTGAAATAACACTGAAGTTTATTTGACCCTTCTATTTCAACTGAACTATCGGTCCATTATATAAAAAGTACATTTTACCAGACCAAACCCATATTTGACCGGTCTCAAATTGTCATTATATTATTCTATAGAATTACTGCTATGACTGGATATAGCTATCCTTAACTGGATCAAACCAGTTTTTACTGGACTCTGCCCAATATCCAGCATACCTTTTCTGCTAGGGGGCCGTTGTGGTCGTGATCGTATGGGAGTTGTAATTTATAACTACCTATGCAATCAGTGCCTATCACTACTAAAGTTGTGAGTTTGAATCCCACTCATGGCGAGGTGTACTTGATACAACATTATGTGATAAAGTTTGTCAGTAATTTGCTGCAGGCCGGTGATTTTCTACCGGGCACTCTGGGTACTCTGGTTTCCTCCACCAATTAAACTGACTGCCATGCTATAGCTGAAATATTGTTGAAAGTGGTGTTAAACACAATAACCCTAATCCCCCTTTTCTGCTAATTCAATGTACTTGCGTTTGACTTTCACACTAGATTTGACTTTACATGTAATTGACTTGTGTATAGGGTTTCAACCAGCTAAAGTACAATGTAATTTGTATAATTCAAGCAGAAAATTGATAGTCTTATATTATAGGCTAATCATTATAATGTATAAGATATTATAAGGGCATTTTATCATAACTTATAATTACATTCAACATGAAACATCATATTTAAATGAGAGTTTGGGTGGTCTTGTCATATGACAGATAACCTTATTTTACAAATTGACCCAGCATGTACAGTAAAAATGTGATTTCTACACGAAAAATAGCATTGATAGTAGAATCTATTAATAAAGACAATATGGTTATCAAGATTAAAATGGTTAAGAAGGGCTAAAGGGAACCAGTGACTGAAATGATAAAATGAGACGAATGCCCAAAATACAGTGGGCTAGATAAACTCAACCGAAAGGGGACAACAAAAGCCGAATTAAAAAAATTGAACTTTCTTATTTTACATCCAATTTAAGGTGGTACCATACACTTCAGGTAAAATTTGATCTGCTCGTTTAATTTTCTTATTTTTTTGGCAGTGTGTTTGAATATATCCACTGTAATAAATATCAAAATTTAACAAATTCCAACCAACAGACTCAGAGCTATAAATTCACTAGCCACATAGCAGCTTTTCTCTCTGTGGTTTTGATCACAGAGATGCTTGAAATCTGCATACAAACATCATATGATCAAAACATTCAACTGATATTAAAGAGTTATCTCCCTGTAGTGTATGGTACCCCCTTAAATGCATTTTTTTTTGCAAAAAGGATCATCTTTATGGGTTATTGACGGACCATAAAAAAGTTTGCTATTTTATTTCGAAAAGGGATCTAAAAGGGGCATACATTCTGAAATTTCACATACTTGGAAGGCATATTTAACACTTGAAATAGTAAGACAAGACAAATGTTCAAAATACAATGGGCTCAGCAAATTACTGTGTCCAACATATTATTGTGTCCAGCAAAATTGTGTCAAACAAAATACTGTGTCCACACTTACTTTTAATATATACTTGCTCAACTTTCTCTGGTCGTATCATGCTTCGCTCTACGTAGCTCTTTATTAATTAATATATTGTATTTTTTTCAGACACTACTGAGGATTTGGGATTGCTTTTTACTGGAGGGACCAAAAGTCCTTTTTCGATTTTCGATGGCAATTTTAAAGATTCATGAGAAGGATATTATTCAACGGTCTGATACCATTAGTGTGATGAGACATATTAAAGCCAGTGCTAAACTTTCCTTTGATGTCGAAGGTTTAGTTAAAGTAGGTATAATTTAGGGAGAGGGGGGATGTGGTATTTAATGCCTCTTTCAACAATATTTCAGTTATACCACGGCCGTGGTATAATTTAAATCGATTGAAATATTGGTAATTTGATATCATTTTTGCGGTAGTATTTTAGGAGTAGAGGTACAGTGAAACCTGTTTAAACCGGATCCTGTATAAACCAGACTTTGAATCCTGTATAAACCAGACTTTGAATCCTGTATAAACCAGACTTTGAATCCTGTATAAACCAGACTCTAAATCCTGTATAAACCAGACTTTGAATCCTGTATAAACCAGACTTTGAATCCTGTATAAACCAGACTTTGAATCCTGTATAAACCAGACTTTGAATCCTGTATAAACCAGACTTTGAATCCTGGATAAACCAGACTTTGAATCCTGTATAAACCAGACTTTGAATAAAGTCCCAATGTAGGAAATCTTTGTTACTGGTAATTTAACCGGTATGAACCGAAACGCCTGTCAATTCTGAACACAAAAGCAGGTCCCAAGGAGGTTCGGTTTAGTTGTACTTTTATGCAGTTTTAATGATAATGGTGTTTAATGCCACTGTCAACAATATTTCAGTTATATCCTGGCAGTCAGTTTTATTGATGGAGGAAAGCAGAGTAGCTGGGGGAAAACCACCAACCTGCCGCAAGTCACTGACAAACTTTATCACATTAAGTTGTAACGAGTACGGCTCACCATGTGCGGGATTCAAACTCACAACTTATCACCACTGAATACATGGGTAATTTTAAATCAAGCTACCATACGATCACGACCACGACGTCCCCTCCTTGGGAAGGCATCTGTAAAATTTAACACTTGAGGTGAGTATCAGATGCGTACATTCATTGTACCGGTATATGTAATTTTATTGATATAAAATAAATGGAGATATTGTAAGAATTTAAAATGAAATTAAGATTGATGAAATTGTAAGAATATATTACAAGTGCAATAGAATCTTTCATATCTCCATTAATCTGAAAATTCCCACCAATTTGCTTTGATAATTTTGGTAATAGGAGAAACAGATTCTTCTTCTGCTACCTGTTGATTACGAATACTCTTAACTATCTTGAGTGGAGAAATATCGTAATCCACTGGTAGCAGTAGTATAATCTATACCAGTACATGTATATTATTTTTATTTTTAGATGGCATTTGACGACATAAAGCCGTTTCCAAAGAGACAGATAATAGTTACCAAACAAGCTTGTTATCTGAATACTTTGAAGGAAAAATACAAGAAAAAAGAATTACAAAGGCTTGCCTTTACAGAAAGAGAACATTTGGTAATACAGTACTAATAAGGTGTTATTGTTGAAAATCACTCTGCCAGTGTACCACTGTGAATGTGTGTGGATGAAACATTGGCAAATCACAGCCTCTATATCGTATAGGTGGTTTTCTCCGGGTACTATGGTTTCCTTCACCTATGAATCTGACTGCCACGATATAACTGAAATATTGTTGAAAGTGGCTTTAAACACCATAATCCTAACCTTTGTATATTGATTGAATAGTGGGTTGGTGAAAAACACCAACTTTAACCGTGTTTCAGCTATATGGTGGCATTCTATAGTAGATAAATACACTAACATGACCATAAATGTAAGGGTCATATCTGAAAAATACCAGCAATCACAGCGATAGCACAGTATAAATGTAATTGTACTTGGTATGAATTATTGTTGTGAAATGGAGAATTGATTTGCCTCCATTTATACATAATATGAGCAAAATATCTGTCATGACATAGATTTTGCCTTCGTTTAACCGCATCAGTGGTGTAATGGTTAGCATGCTCGCCTAGAGTGTGGTAGATCGTGGGTTCGAGCCCCGATCAGGTCAAACCAAAGACTATAAAATTGGCATCTGTTGCTTCTCCGCTAAGCATGCAGCATTAAGGAGAAAGAGCAAAGACTGGTTGGCTCTGAATTAGGATAATGTGTCCAAGTGGGGAGACATGTCTAACCAGAGACTGTTGTTGAAAGTTGTTGAATTGGCGTTAACCAACAATAACTCACTCACTCGTTTCTGTGATATTTTAATTGAATTTCGGAAGTGTTCTGATGGTGTGGTATTTTTCGTTTTATTTTATTTTTATTTTATTTCATTTTATTTTATTTTATTTTATTTTATTTTATTTTATCATCAACAATTAATATTTTATTGTTATTTTTTTTCATAAGTATATGGCAATGGAGGCAGAAACAGGAAATTTTATGGCCATAGGAACTGCTGAAGTTTTTGAAGAAGGTAGGTACTGTGATGTCAAAATTAATCATGGATTTTTTTTATGCCCCTGCTACTAGATGTGGGGTAAATGATTGAAACCTTACAAGAAAGTTTATTATCTTTTTTATATTTTAAAATATCCTCATTGGATGAAAACTGTCATGTGATTAAAAAACAAACAAACTGTTTTTTAAAAAATTGACGATCACATAGCAACCCTATTGTACCCTCCAGACATGTCAATTTCCCCTGCAAGGGAGAAAACTCTGTAATTTGTCTGCAAAACCTCAACAGTGGCGATCTAAAAAAATTAAGATGCATATGGTGCAATAATACGTCAACGCTGTTGTTTATTTCCAGAAAATGGGTTGTTTCATATATTTTCATATAAGATATGTGCATGCTACTGTAGAAAAAAATTAAACAATTATGGCCCTCATCTGAGGTTGACATTCAGATATGTCAACCCTCGACAAATTGTTTTCTCTCAGGAAAACAGCCTCTCTCGGGTCAGCAAATCTGAACATCTACCTCAAATTAAATTATGAATTTCTGAGACCTAACTTAATTGTTTACAGGCAAGGTTTGGTATTGCTATGGAGACCAGCATATTGGAAAAGTGTGCAAAGTGACATGTGAGGAGGGATTGATGTATGACATGCCAATACAGGTAAATAAATAGGGTTAGGGTTATGGTGTTTAACTCTACTTTCAACAGTTTTTCAGTTATATCATGGCTGTCAGTTTTATTGGTGGAGGAAATTGACGAAAACCACAGACTTGCCGCAAGTCACTGACAATCTTTATCGCATAATGTTGTATAGAGTACACCTTGCCATGAGCGGGATTCGAACTCACAACATTAGTGGTGATAGGCACTGATTGCTTGGGTAGTTATAAGTCCAACTACCCTACAATCAAGATGGCGACGGTAAATAAATAGATCAAAGGGAAATTTTGTAAAGTGATGTGCGAGAAAGCTTTAATATATGATATGTCAATACAGGTAAATAAAAAGATCAAAGGCATTACCCTCTTGGTCCACGATTAGGCTTGGGGACGCTCTAAGCAGCTCTGTGTGTTGAGCCCTGGGAACATCAACTGTCACCAGTAGCCAGTCTCGTCTTTACAGTCTAACCTGTATTAAGAGGTCACCTTTGAGACAAAGCAAAAGTGGTCTTTTAAGACAGGTGACCTCTTAAAAGAGGTTCAATTCATATGAAATATTCTATGACAGAACAAGAAAAATGTGACCCTTTAATACAGGTGACTATTTGTTTACTTATCTCTTAATTATTCAAACATTATGTACTGGTATGTATTGATGGTCAGTATTTGTTTTTTGCAGTTTGATACAAGGATCATGTGTATGTGTCGTGTCAACGCCAATGTGATTTTGATAGGTACCCTGTCTTGGGTAATTTATGCTTACAGTACACAAACAAGGTATGGAGTTATCTACCCTGATGATACTTATAACCTATGCTACATGTCATAAGAAACTAAATGATTTTATCCTGTGTATCGCTATCTGTAACAATATCATGCCACTACTTAAAGTTGAGTTAGTTAGGGTTATGGTATTTAACGCCACTTTCAACAATATTTCAGTTATATCATGGTGGTCAGTTTCATTGGTGGAGGAAACCGGAGTATCCAGAGAAAACCACTGACCTGCCGCAAGTCACTGACAAACATTATCACATAATGTTGTATCGAGTACACCTTGTCGTGAGCAGGATCTTTAAATTGACATTGCATCTCTTGTCAAACAGCTTTTAAAATTATGCATTCAGAATGTATGCTCAATACTAAAGGTGGTTAACATGGCACGATTTCCAACCAATTTTCACCTGAGACAAGATTTTCAACAAAGGTTGTGCCTTAAAAACAGAAAAATCAGATGTTGTTTGTTGTGTCAAAAATTCGTTTCAAAATTGTTTTGTTCCCTATTTTCATCTGACAAAATGACAAATGCTTTGCATGCTGCGGGCAATCAAATTGACCGAAAAAGGTTATAACCATATTTATCAAATCATAATATATTCATGGCTAAAACCTCTGTTGATACTATGATTTTAGGGAGTGCTTATGGAGTCTACGTCTGAGTGACGCCATTTTGTCACTGTGTGTGTACTGTGATGATGATTCACCCATGATTAGGATATTTGCTGGCTTGGCTGATGGAACATGTGCAGTTTTAGAGGTATTTTTTTTTATCTTAAATTGTTTATTGGTTATTGTTTAAATTATTAGTGTTTATCATCACTTTGAGCCCATGAAACTACTTTAACCCTGCCACTTTTTATTGAAATGCCTGTTCCAAGCCAGGAAAGAGAGTGGACAAGTATTTGTGTTTTAAGGGTATCACTTTTGCCTCTTTCTAAGATTTTCTATTGGATTTTGGAACTGTTTAGACAGTGTGATATTTTTTGTTTTCCATTTTATTTTAGCCATTTTTCAGCCATATTGTGACTATTAGATTTATTTGGGGAGGAAAGCATTGAAAGTTATAATGAACTGACTGATGAAGCCCACGGCCATGGGTAAGTATCTGGAAACCTCAACACATGAGGTGGGTACCAGGGTCAAGAATATGTATCAGAGACCCCTCAAACAAATGTTGATCCCACCATCTAAAAAAAACCAATAATTTTTGTTCCATTTGAATTTGTTTAATTCCTTTCAAGACTCTATATATTTTATATTTTATTCAGCAGCAAAATATTGAGAAGCCAGGTCCAGGGAATGATGTTATGTATATATCTATTGGTCAAGCTCCAGTAGCTTGTCTGCTGCTGTTGGATGAAATGTTATGGTGTGCCAGTGGTAACACAGTCTACATTATACATGCAAGGTAACATAATAATAATGATAGGTTAGAGTTATGTGGGGCAGGCACAACAATATCAAGATATCCAGCAGCCAAACAGAAATAAACAAACAATCAAAATACATTGTGTACATGTACCTGACTAGATTTGTTTTAATGCAAAAAAAGCTTTTTCACAGAAATGACAAAAAAATAAAATAAATAACACACCTTTAAATGTTAATGAATAGAATACAGCCATAGCATTTTCCATCTTGAAATTCCTTCTTTTTAAAATATTTCTCACGGGATAGAAGTTATATTCATTCACAGTCATGCACAAAAGTTATTTTTTTTTATACATACCTGTCGGTCAACCTGTAAATTTACCTCATCACCTGTATATAAGAATTTGAAATTACCTTTCAGAACTTTGGATGGTATGGACAACTTTAATGTGTCGGTCAACCCTTATGACCATATCTTGGCCATGGTATCCAGCGAATATGGTATTTGGATAACTTTACGAGGTTCTTCAATCTTAGAATTATGGGATCCACGTTCACTCAACTGTAAAATGTTGTATGACACAAGAACAGATCGTTATCCACAGCTGAGAAAGGTATTGTTATATTTTAAAAGAAAATTGTACAAGTGATTGTTGTGTAATACCAAATGAGTACTTTTTTCAGTTATATCATGGCAAGAACAAGTTGCTGTTGATGTGATGATAATGATGCCTCCTTGTACTAGACAGTGATGATAGTGTACCTCTGATTACAATCGTAACTACTCGGCCATTCTCGCTACCCTGCATATAACCTTGTACGTAGATAGTAGAAATTCTTCTTGAATTGTTTGCCAGAAGTTAACCCGCACAAGAATATAGTCCACGAAAATCCAATATGGAAGACCTACTAAGTAAAATCTAATCGTGCAAAACTAATTAAAACTTTTAACTTTTATCCATGAAAATAATTGAAATATAGAAAATTGTTTAAAATATAACTTTATCAAACTTTCATGCAACTGACATGTGAAAAGTAGTTCTATTTATCTGCAAAGTAGCTCTATTTATCCGCCACCTACGTACGAGGTTATTTGCAGGGTAGCGAGAATGGTCGAGTAGTTACGATTGCCTCTGATTAATGAATTTCCTCTGTTTTTAACAAACTATTTGGAAAAATATTGGGGAAAAACATCTACAAAAAGGAAGGTTTTAGAGAACTGTGTATGGGATTTCCTCTCTTTTCCATCAGTAATCACTCTCAATCTCTGACAAGACCAACATACACAGCTGGAATTTTACAGTGCAAGTTCACTGAAACATAAACATACCACAGGTAGGCCTCTTTACTTGACATTGAGCCAATCATTCTTTGATCTTACTCCTTAATGCTGTAAAAAAAATATGTCTTGTCCATGTATATTGTATATTAAAGCTATTGAAGAGAACATTTGTGTCTGACAGTAATGACCAAATTACTGTTTTACTGATACAGTATTAGTACTTAGCATTCATAGGAACTGCATCGGTAGTGTTAATAGTTAGCATGCTTGTCTCGAGTGAGGTATATCATGGGTTCTTGTCTCGAGTGAGGTATATCATGGGTTCTTGCCTTGAGTGAGGTATATCATGGGTTCTTGCCTTGAGTGAGGTATATCATGGGTTCTTGCCTTGAGTGAGGTATATCATGGGTTCTTGCCTTGAGTGAGGTATATCATGGGTTCTTGCCTTGAGTGAGGTATATCATGGGTTCTTGTCTTGAGTGAGGTATATCATGGGTTCTTGCCTTGAGTGAGGTATATCATGGGTTCTTGTCTTGAGTGAGGTATATCATGGGTTCTTGCCTTGAGTGAGGTATATCATGGGTTCTTGCCTTGAGTGAGGTATATCATAGGTTCTTGTCTTGAGTGAGGTATATCATGGGTTCTTACCTCGAGTGAGGTATATCATGGGTTCTTGCCTTGAGTGAGGTATATCATGGGTTCTTGCCTCGTGTGAGGTATATCATGGGTTCTTGCCTTGAGTGAGGTATATCATGGGTTCATGCCTCGAGTGAGGTATATCATGGGTTCTTGCCTCGAGTGAGGTATATCATGGGTTCTTGCCTCGAGTGAGGTATATCATGGGTTCTTGCCTTGAGTGAGGTATATCATGGGTTCTTGCCTCGAGTGAGGTATATCATGGGTTCTTGCCTCGAGTGAGGTATATCATGGGTTATCATGGGTTCTTGCCTCGAGTGAGGTATATCATGGGTTCTTGCCTTGAGTGAGGTATGTCATGAGTTCTACAGGGATGATTCTTTTCGGTTATATAACTGATTTCAACTATTTTCCTCTGAAAATAGTCTTCTGATAATTGCTGGACACTGTTAGAACAGGTAAAAAATAACCATTTTGAATGGGGGTGTAAATGGTTTCAGCTATTTTTCATTGATTTCAGTTATTTTATTTTCTACCCAGGATCATCCCTAATTTTAGGCCTGGTCGGGTAAAAATCAAAGAGTATTAATTCGACATGCAGTTATGTGCCAAATTCAAACAGTTATTTTTCAACATGTTCATATTCACTTGCAGTTATTAGCGCTATGTGCAATACGGTATGCTGGGGGAATAATTAGTTATAGCTGATCACCAAAAAAAAAAAAGCGGTAAAATAACACAGTTATTTCTTACTGTGATATTGGAGTAAAGTAATAATAATATAAAATAATGTGTGATGGACATATAATTATTCTGAAAATACTTTTTTTTGGTATAAACATATTTATTTATGATGAACTGGTATAATGTTACAATACACACAAATTTTGTTTTAACATGACAGGATTCGGAAACAAGCTAAGCTTATACTAATCCGTCTCCTATTTTTTTTAGGAGGATGATACATACTTCAACAGGTCTAGAATAACTGCCATCATGGACATGGGACATTCTGTTTGGATTGGTACAGGCGAAGGCAATATGATTGTATATGAAGTCGCTGAACACATTAACTTTAAAACACCGACTGATTTATCCCCGTCTGTAGACACACCATCTAGTCGGTCGGGGAAATTGTTTTTATCACCTAGTCCGAGAAATAGTTCTTTGGGTTCAAGAGGAAGAAGGCCAAGTGAACGAGAAAGGAGTCGGAGTAAGAGCCCTCGTGATAAGACCGAAAAACCATTTTCTTTGGTCGAAATCGATGATGGTTCCGGAAAGTGCATAGACAAAGTTGACAAGAAACCATTAAAACGAAGTCTGTCGAGTGAAATATCTGTTGCTCAGTTAAATGAAAAAATACTTCATTCTGATTCAGCTTCTACTGGCACTTTAACACCAAATGTTCCATCTCCCCGGTTAAAACACCAGGAGAAGAAATCGTCGAATGAAAAAGATATAACGGAAGAAATCGATAGTCCAAATGACAGTCCGTACGAAAAGGAAAGAGAGAGAAAAAACAGTGTTATAGAAGTTCCTCAAAATGGAGATGTTCGTAATGAAGTTGAAAAAGATTTGAATGATTCTCTGCAAATAGGTGATGAGAAAAAAGACACATTGGCTAAAAAATTGTCTTTTGAATCGGAAGAAGAAAATTCAAAGTTAGATGAGAATGTTGAAAAGAAAAAGGAAACTGAAGTTGGAAATGTGTCAGATAAAGATCAGAAGAATCGACCTACTGACCTCAAATTAAAGGTCAATAATAGACAAAAATGGTTGTTGTCACAACAGGGCAAAGGTCATAACTTTATAGATGAACTTGATATTGCACTAACACAACTTAATGGTGTAATTGACAAAGCTAAATCTAGAAATGGGTGTGTTTTGCAAGGTCAAAAGGTTAAAGGAAAGGATGATTTAGTATCTAAGAACCAAAAGGAAGGAAAAGAATGCAATGAAAAAAGTACCGGTAACCAAAAATCAGAAATTATTGGAATTGAACAAAATGGAGTGACATCTGACAAAGATATCAACAGAGTAGACCTTGAACTTAATCAATGTAATGGTTTATCAGATGCAGAAATACATTCTCCCACAGAGGAGACCACTTTTAATAACCTTGACATTCCATATGACATCAAAGAAATGTCAAGACATCACAAGGTCAACACATGGCTCAGTTCACTTGAGGAGACTGAAAAAATGGAAGAGTCTATTAGTGAAAATGGGGGAGAACAGGATAGTGTAAGTTTAAATGAAAGTGGATTTTCTGACTCTAGTGTAACGCAATCTTCTGAAAATCACCAAAATAATACTCATATTTCGAAAGATATTTTGATTGACAAAAACAAAGAAGATGTCAAACCACAAGAAAAGAAAACTAATTCTCCAGAAAAGGTGAAAGTTGGTTCGCCAGGAAAATTAACTCTGAAAAAACAAAATAGCAACCAGTCTGAAAATGGTGGCATGATAAATGTCAAAAATAATGATATTTCGCCACAGGCATCTTCTCAACCTAAATCTGAAATTTCTGATGGTAGTTCAAATAGTCATGGTTCTAGACATCACTTGAGAAGACTCTCAGAGCGTATGTTGGCTTACAACAGGCAAAGACCACCATTACAAAAGGGAGAATCATTTCAGTCAGATTGTGGAAGTGAAAGATTATTACCTGCTTCAAAAGTTGTGTCAAATGACCCAGATGTCCAGTATAGACTGGATTTTTCTGGAATGTATGTAGAAACTGATTCTGAACTAGATCTAGCTCGGCAGTCTAGATCAGATTCATTGAGTGAATTCAGTATGTTTGAATCTCGAAGACAAAGTGCCATGGAGGAGCCATTTACTCCATTGATAGATAAAAAATTTGAGGCAGAACTGAACAAATTTGAGATGTGGACAAACAGTGCTGATAATTCAGGGGTGACAACTCCTGTAGACAATAAAATGTTTGAGTTAATGCAGACGCCTAGTTTGATGAGTCGGCACATTTCTGTAAACAAAGTATCCCGTGAACGTCAAGATTGGAGTGATCTTTCAAGTAATCGAATGTCGTCTGCTAGTGGCAGAAGTTCTCTTGACTATAATAAAGTTCAAGAATTCCTCCGCACACCTAGTATTAGTAGTAAAGCCAGTTCTGTATGGTCGAGTTATGATGAAATATCAACGCCATCTGTCAAAGAAGATGACGAAGACGTGGATGGATTTGGGAGAAAAATACAGACTCTTAGTGGATTAATCTCACACACGACAAGTAATTCCTCGTTATGTAGTATGGTGGATTCCTTGTACACTGTGGATGTTACGTTACAAGCAAAAGTTAAAATATCAGACAAACCAGTTAGAAGTTTTGTCAAAACAAGGTGAGTTACAATTTTGGACATTTCACTGACTACCCATACAGGTATTGGGGCCTTTGTGACCCGTGATTGTATTATTGCCTATAACCATGAAAGTTGTGATTTCAATTCCCGACTGAGGCGAAGTGTACTCGATATAACTATCATGTGATAAACTTTGTTACATGTGAAATGTTGGTGGTTTTCTCTAAGTAATACAGTTTCTACTACCAATAAAACTGATGGCCACAATATAATTTAAATATTTTTAAGAGTGGAGTTAAGGGGGTACCATACACTACAGGGAGATAACTCTTTAAAATCAGTTGAACGTTTTGATCATATGATGTTTGTATGCAGATTTCAAGCATCTCGGTGATCAAAACCACAGAGTGAAAAGCTGCTATGTGGCTAGTGAATTTATAGCTCCGAGTCTGTTGGTTGGAATTTGTTAAAATTTTGATATTTATTACAGTGGATATATTCAAACAAACTGCCAAAAAAATAAGAAAATGAAACGAGCAGATCAAATTTTACCTGAAGTGTATGGTACCACCTTAAACACACATAATCCAATGAATGAGTGACTGCTTTATGCCAAGCAAGAACAAGTTACATTTCATTATGATGTTGTGTATGTCTCCTATGTACTAGACCAACACACTGAGTTGGGTTTTTATTGTGCTAGCTATCACCACTTACGCTCAGACGACGTGTACTCGATACAACATTATGTGATAAAGTTTGTCATTGACTTGCGGCATGTTTTCTCTGGTACTCCGGTTTCCTCCACCAATAAAACTTGACTGCCACGATATTACTGAAATATTGTTGAAAGTGGTGTTAAACAACATAACCGTAACTCTATAGTGCTAGCTCACTAAAACAACAGTCCACAGGTAGACATGTCGTTCCACTCTGACACATTATCCTGATTTTGAGACAACCTTTCTTGGCTCTTATTCCTTAATGCTGTATGCTTAGCAGAGAGGCACCAAATACCAATTTTATTGTCATTTGTTTGACCGAACTGGAGCTCAAACCCAGACTCTACCACACTTAAAAAGAGTTTGAAGATACCAAAGAATCCGTAAATTGAAGGACAGACAACACAATGACCAAAAGAAAAAGGACAAACAACGATCTGCAAAACATACACATAAAACTCAAGATCAAGTAACACGAACCCCACTATAAACCAAGGGTGAACCTAGGTACTCTGGTGACCACACTAACCTTTATACAATTTATGATAACATACCTATTATAATGAAGGATCCTTCTTTTGTCTTCAGAAATCCATTACTGTCTTCCTGTATATTCTGTTGTGAAAACTTATATATCCTTGTTTATTTTGGGATTTTAACAGGTACTGAATGGCTTAAAAGTCAAAATAATGAAAAACGGTACATATTTTTATGCAATTTGCCTGTTAACATATATATTAGTTTTGTGTGTTAGAATTATTACTCCCAAAACTTTAAATTATTTAGCTTTCCAATCTTTCGATTTTGAGGGTACCGGATGACGGTAATTCCAGAAAAGTGTCGTGCACACTAAATATGATATCTATGCTTTTATTCGTAATAACACATGCACAAACAGGTACAGCATGTGTTGCAGAAATCTATCTTTGTATGAAAATCATAGAATAGAATTTAGCGATTTCATTAATTACAAGACAGTTATGAATCCGTTTGTTTGTGTTTTATTTTTTCAGAAATTGTGGTGAACCATGTGTAATCAGTTTCTCCGGTTGCTATGGTGATGATGAATCTGTTTTGAAATGGAGAAAAGAACCAAATGAGGTAAAGTACAGAAAATAGTTCTGTTTTTATTGTTTTTTTGTTGGATTGCATTGTTTTCCTGTCTTTTGACTTAGTATGTACCTGATGAAGGTTATTTTAGAAATGAGTCATGCACACTAAATTAGGTTTGGGTTTGAATTGTGGTGTTTAACGCCACTTTCAACAATTTTTCAATTATATCATGGCGGTCAGTTTTATTGGTGGAGGAAACCAGAGAAAACCATGGACCTGTCGCAAGTCAGTGACAAACTTTATCACATAATTTTTTGTGATAGGCACTGATTCGCAGGTAGTTGTAAATCCAACTACCATACGATCACGGCCATGACGGCCCCTAAATTGCATCTAGAATACAATCATAAAATCTTCATTTCAAGCAGACTTGTTATTTGTTGACATTATTATGACATTAAACTTTCTTTTCATAATTTACTTTTTAAAATGTGTTAAATTTATACTTTGTAGCGATTATGGACTAACGAACCAGTTTTAGTGATGTGTCCTAAAACCAAACAGACAATATTGCCTTCCTATATGAGAGGCAGACTGTCGAGTGCTTCAAGTGGAGGTAGTGGTGCTAGTTCAAGGAGTGGATTCAGTTTTCATAGTGCTAATTCACAACTGGGAAAGGAAGGGTAAATAACAGTGCTTAATTATTTAACATGGTGTATAACAATGCTAAATTTGTGTGCAATTCACCCTTTAAGATGAATATTTTATACTTTTTCAGCCTTCCATTGTAAAAGACATCATTTGTAATACCATTATGCAATACTTTGCAATAATTCTGTAAAGTACGGAATAATATGTGCAATGCTATTTTTCATGCAATACAAATGTATATATAGCATGTTATGCAATTAAAATTATTGTACTGGGGTATTTCTTATTATAATTTAGCTTTTTTTTATCTGTGATATTTCAAAATGTGCAACTTCTCAAATTAATTTTTAATCAATTAAATAATTTGTAATAAATCAATTTACATATTTTGTTCAATTTCAGACAGAATAATAGACACTGTCCTTTTTTCAAACTTTTGTACATGTATTTCCAAAACAATATATATTTATAATTAGCTTATTGAGAATATATCATTGTATGTAATATTTATACCACGGTTTTCCGGTTAAACAATTGAACGCAAAGAGTGAGATTGTTTAACAGTTTAACTCAGAAAATCATGGTATAAATGATTTGTAACATGAAGCCATGCAATATTACATCTAGGTCGTTGATTATTGCACGGCTCTGAGAATAATAAAACTACAGCCCAGATTTAAAGTGTGCAATATCTCGTATCTGCGTGGATTATTTCATAGTTCTTAGCTGTTGCTTATATTCTGGTATATAAACCATAAAAAGATCAAAGGAAAAGAATGCATCCATGTTACAATAAACATTTAGTCTAGAATATATATCAAGGATATATTTTCCGCATAGACCTTGGCCCAGAAAATTCCAAACCCAATTTTAATCAAGGCCTCTTTAAGTTATGTAGACTTAAACGAGTGTTATTTTGTCTTCCATATTTACAAATTTGTTCTTTAATACATTCCATATATTAGTTATTATTGGTATAATACAAATAATTTCTGTTTATTTGTGCAATGAGTTGTGAGGGTGTCCAAATTTACATACATTTTAAAAATGATGCAATTTATATGTGCAATTCTTGCTTCTTGACTTATTTATTGAAAACATTGTTTCATATTGTATTTAGATTTGTTTTGTTATGTCACATGATTTTTAGGATTGTTTTTGTTGTCACATGATTTGTAAAATTGTTTTGTTATGTCACATGATTTTTAGAATTGTTTTGTTATGTCACATGATTTTTTAGAATTGTTTGTTATGTCACATGATTTTTAGAATTGTTTTGTTATGTCACATGATTGTTTTGTGATGTCACATGATTTTTAGAATTGTTATGTTATGTCACATGATTGTTTTGTTATATCACATGGTTGATTTGTTATGTCACATGATTTTAATTGTTCTAACATGTTCTTTTACATTTTGTATATATTTTGTAAATGTTTCCTACATTTATCATGTTTATTGTTATTATTTTTATTATTAAAGTTTTCTTGTTTGAACAGACAGTGAAAACGTTTCTGATAACATATGTAGAAGTATATTAATAATACGCAAGTCCATACAGAAGAATTATGCTTCTCCATTATAAGCATACTCAAATAATTTAAGTTTTTTGTCAAATAAAATTCCCATTAGAATATCAGCATATACTTTAAAATCTATTCTAAAATTCCAGTTTCAATTTTTTACGGTAAAATTTTACAATAATAAACTTCAAGCAAAGAGATATTGTACATTAGTGCAACTATATATTGTATGAATATGGTGATGGGTATTAAACATTGCTTCGTGATGCAGGCACCGTTGGCAATAAAAAGTGTAAAATAGGATCTCAGTTTACTTAGAATGAAACTTTCATTACACCACACATTTAGTTTAAAAGTTCAATAATTAGTGATGCAAAACAAGAATGTATGAGAATATAAATTGTTTTTAATAGTATTTTTTTACCCAAAAGGTGGAAAATCTCAAATTTTTGATTATGTAAACTTTAGTGTAAATACCTCTGTTATTTCTACACAAATGTTTAATATAATAATATTTTTAACACACGATGAATTTTTTTTTCTAGTCATTTTTCTGTTGTGAAGAAGGATTTTAATCTGTGTTGCTTTCAAATTATTTCTTTGTACATTTTATATTCTGATAAACTTTTAAGAAATGTCTGTTTTATTCGTTAATGCTAAACCCGTGTTATTTTCTGAACAACATTATCAAAGTATATATGTTACAGTAAATAAGTGTAAACAGTAATTACAGGTAATTACTAAACATTTCAGTAAATACTCGTAATAACTGATGGATTAAGGAATTACACGTAATTCCTAATTTGTCAGTAATTACGAGTAATAACTAAAATAATTGGATGATTTTCGTTTTATTTACTGGTTGCTAATTTTGAATGTTTGGTAACAGACAAGACTCACCCAACCAATATATGAAATGCAAATAGAATATACTTTACGCTGATTCTAAAATATATTTATTTTAAAAGACATGAATAAGTAAAACATCATCTATTTACATGTAAAATAAGAAATTATGTGTCCTAAAAATCAATATCAAAAAGTTCATGACTTATTTTGGCACGAGTTATTATTATGACACCTTGAATTACATAAAACATTTGATCTCGCACATTTACAAGTTTTTCTTGCACAACCCGTTTTGAAACTGCATTTATCAAAGCATTGTTCGTCTCCTATTGATTGTAAGCAGGCTGCCTCACGGACGCTAATTTCAGTGTTCGAATCGACCTCGGCTTGAACAGTGTTCCTTTTAAGAAGTATAACATTTTAAATACCAAATTAAAAACGTGAGTAAAATAACTAATATCCCTATTTTTTTTTATATTAATAGATGCTTAGAACATTGTTTACAAGATGTAATGATCAGTCAGTAAATAAGCATAAAACTTTAAATGTTTGCTAGTAATTACGTGTAATTCCTGAACAATTTGAGTAAATACATGTGATTACTAAGGCAATTAGGGATTACGCGTATTTACTGTTTTTAGCTCATCTGGTCATAGGCCATGTGAGCTTTTGTCATGGGTAAGCGTCCGTCGTCCGTCCGTCCGTTAGCTTTTCACATTTAAATCTTCTTCTCTGAAACCGCTGAACAGATTTCAACCAAACTTGCCAGAAATGTTCACTGGATGGTCCTCTACCAGCCAATTGAATTGTGACTTTGCAGGAATGATCATTGGGTGGTCCTGTACTAAACTTGTGAATCGTTTGCCGATCGGAAATTCAAGATGGCCGCCATGACTCGACTTAGTTTAACATAGGACCCTATGAGAATTTCACATTTTCATCTTTTTTTCTGAAACCACATAACAGATTTGAATCAAACTTGGCAGAAATGTTCATTGTATGGTCATATACAAGATTTTTGTTTTTGGCGCTGATCGGAAATCCAACATGGCTGCCAGGGCCCATAATGTGTTCTGATTGGTCGAAATTTTAAAAATCTTATTGTTAGAAACCACTAAGCCAATTGAATTGTGACTTTGCAGGAATGATCATTGGGTGGTCCTGTACTAAACTTGTGAATCGTTTGCCGATCGGAAATTCAAGATGGCCGCCATGACTCGACTTAGTTTAACATAGGACCCTATGAGAATTTCACATTTTCATCTTTTTTTCTGAAACCACATAACAGATTTGAATCAAACTTGGCAGAAATGTTCATTGTATGGTCATATACAAGATTTTTGTTTTTGGCGCTGATCGGAAATCCAACATGGCTGCCAGGGCCCATAATGTGTTCTGATTGGTCGAAATTTTAAAAATCTTCTTGTTAGAAACCACTAAGCCAATTGAATTGTGGCTTCGCAGGAATGATCATTGGGTGGTCCTGTACTAAATTTGTGAATCGTTTGCTGATCGGAAATTCAAGATGGCCACCATGACTCTACTTAATTTTAACATTGGACCCTATGGAAAAAATGTTTAAAAGTCTTCTCCTCTGAAACCAGTAAGTCAGTTTAAAGCAAACATGGCATGAATGGTCCTTAGGTAGTCAACTTTCAAAATTATGTCCTGTGACCCCGACCTCCATCCAAGATGGCCGCCATCAGAAAGCATATTTTTAACATAGGACCCTATGGGAAAAATGTTTAAAAAAAATTTCCTCTGAAATCAGTAAGCCAATTTAAAGCAAACATGGCATGAATGGTCCTTAAATGGTCAACTTTCAAAATTATATCCAGTGACCCAAAACTCCATCCAAGATGGCCACCATCAGTGGACATAGTTTTAACATAGGAACCTATGGGAAATATGTTTAAAAATCTTCTTCTCTGAAACCAGTAAGCCAATTTAAAGCAAACATGGCATGGATGGTCCTTAAGTGGTAAATTTTCAAAATTGTGTCCAGTGACCCTGACCTCCATCCAAGATGGCCACCTTCAGCGGACATACTGTAGTTTTAACATAGGACCCTATAGGAAAAAATGTTTTAAAATCTTCTCCTCTGACACCAGTAAGCCAATATAGCAAACATGTCATCGATGGTCCTTAGGTGGTCAACTTCCAAAATTGTGTTCAGTGATCCCGATTCAAAATGGTCGCCGTCAGCAGACATAGTTTTAACATAGGACCCTATGGGAAAATTGTTTAAAAGTCTTCTCTTCTGAAACCAGTCAGCCAATTTAAAGCAAACATGGCATGGATGGTCCTTGTGTAGTATACTTTCAAAATTGTGTCCGGTGACCACGACCTCCATCCAAGATGGCTGCCATGAGCAGACATAGTTTTAACATAGAACCCTATGGCAGTATGGGATTTGAATAGTAACTTAGATGTATTCGGCATGCAGACATTCTTAAGAGGACTTATTTATGTCAGATGAGCGATACAGGCTCACCTGAGCCTCTAGTTTCAGTTATTACATGTAATTACTGGTTATGCTTATTTACTGTAACATATATACCAATAACATTTTGAAATCAGTTGTAATTAAGTAAAATTCAAGTAAATTTCCAAATGGAATATACACCTCTGTGATGTGTTAATTCTTGTAAAGGGAGATAAATCTGGTAAAAGTTCAACCAAAAAACTGCTAAGGAAGATAATTTTATATGAATTCAACCAAAAAGTAATATTTTATTTTTTGGTATCCCTCTGTTAATTCTTGTAAAGGGAGATGAATCTTGTTAAAGTTCAACCAAAAAACTGCTAAGGGAGATAATTTTGTATAAATTCAACCAAAAAGTAATATTTTATAGATAATTGTTGGGTTTGGATAAGGGGGTACAGTTGTTTTGATTTTTGAAGAGATTTTAATTATTTTTATAAAATTTACAAAGAAGTAAGTGACAGTAAACAGAAGAATGTGATGAACATATTGTATGTGATATTGTTGATGCATTTGTTGATTGTTTTTTTTTAGAATCAAAGATCTGGGAGTACTGTGAATCTCATTGTTTCAGCTTTTATAAATGTACATTAATGATTACTTGTAAATGGAAAATTTTTTTGTTCTAGTTAAAGAAAATTATAATGGTTAATTTGAAAATCAATACAGATAAATGGGATTAAATATAAGAAATTAACTGAATAAATAAACTTACTTTTTTGTATTGAATTTTAGTTAATCACTTATGTTAAAAATGATAATCACGTTTTTTCACTTTTTAAAAACATTTTTGTTGGAGGGGAGAGGGAGGGGTATTTGAATTAATAAACATATTGTAATAACAGATAAACAAAATATATCTTTTTTAATAATAATTTATTTCCTTATTTATGTTTTGGTTTTCGTTTCTTTTTGTCTTTTTTTTTTTACGGGGAAAAAGTAGAGGGAGCATTTTGAATGAATTACTAAGCATATAATAATAATATATTTGAAAAAAATAATATTTGATTTCAATTTCTAATACTAAAGTTGAGATTGAACAAAATAAATTTCTGATTTAGGTATTGTAATTGTGGATAGTATTTCCTGATCTGTTGATTCTTTAAATTAAAGGGAATGATTAATTGTTAATTATTATCTGTCATTCCAACTGTTATCATTTAGTAATAAATTTAAATAAATTTATGTTGTTGTTTTAATGCAGTCAAAGCTGTCTATGTTATCACTTCTATTAAGCAGTCACCTGTATTAAAAGGTCACCCTTTTCTTGTCCTGTCATATAAAATTTCATATGAATTGAACCTCTTTTGAGAGGTCACTTGTCTTGTCACGTTTTCTTTATCCCAAAGTGATCTCTTAATACAGATTTGACTGTATATTCTTGAAAAGCCAGATTTACCAAGAAGAGAAAACAGCATCTGTGATGTAATGTTTAGCGTGCTCGCCTCTAATGCAGTAGATCGTGGGTTCGAGCCCTGGTTGGGTCAAACCAAAAACTATAAGATTGATATTTATTGCTTCTCCACTGTGCATGCACTATTAAAGAGTAAAAGTAAAGACTGTTTGGCGCAAAATCAGGATAATGCGTCAGAGTGGCGCGACATATCTACCCGCAGATTGTTGTTTCAGTGAGCTTGCAACTAAGCGTGTTCGTCTAGTACAAAGTGGACGCCATAAAAATGTAACTTGTTCTCGCCATGATATATCTGAAAAAATTGCTCAAATCAAAATGGTGGTATAATGTGATCAACTACATTGATCAACAAACTACATATCAGAACCAAATATTTTACCAAATATGAAAGCTATCAGACCAACGACCTCAGAGGAATTGCTTTAACAAAGTATAACTATATTGAAAGTGCATGAAAATGTTCAGGTGCCTTTTCTTCTACAAAAATTGTCGATTCAAAATGGCAGGATAATATGATCAACTACATATCATAAACAATCGTCCTACCAAATATGAAAGCTATCAGACTAACAACCTCAGAGGAGTTGCATTCACAAGATATAACTATATTGAAAATGCATGAAAAACTCCTACAAAAACTATCGGATCAGAATGGTGGGATAATATGATCAACTATACATCATGACCAATCATCCTGTGCGCCACACGGATTTGTTAAGGTACATAACATCTCTGAATCCTGTGCACTGCACTGCATTGATCTTTCCAATGAATAGCTTGTGCTATATAAGCTCCAAATACATGAATCCTGTGTGCTGCACAGAGCTCGTCAATGAATATGCTGTGCACCGAACAGATTTGTTAATGTACTAAATATCTCTGAATCCTATGTTAATGTACTTGTCACATCAATTCAGTGCACGGCACAGATTTGCTAAGGTACAAAACAGCTCTGAATCTTGTGTGTGGCACAGATCTTTTCAATGAATATGCTGTGTAACAGACAGATCTGTTAACTTACTTAATACATCACTCCTGTGCACAACACAGATTCTTTCATTCAATATCCTATGCGCTGTACATATTTGTAAATGTACTACACCAATTTGCATCTCACTAACGTTGTGAGGTCAAATCCCGCTCAGCCACAACATTATATTAAAGTTTGTCAGTGACTTACAGCAGGTAAAGATTTTCTCCCCGGGTTCTGTGGTTTCCTCCACCATTAAACTGACCGCCCCAATATAACTGAAATATTGTTGAAAGTGGCGTTAAACACCACCAAACAAACAAACAGATTAGTTAATTTACTTAACATGTCAATTCTGTGTGCCACACAGATTTTTTATTGAATATCCTGTGCATCTCAATTTTTATAATGGCAGTGAAATAAATAGCAAATTACAATTGGACATTTTTTTAATCAGGCATGTGATTATAATACATGTTTGTACACAAGAAGCTAAAACAACACAATCAGTAGTGACCAGTCAATAATATCACACAATTACCATAATTTACCACATATAGTATGCAGTTTTTTTTTACTGTAATTTACCACATATAGTATGCACTGTTTTTTACCATAATTTACCACATATAGTATGCAGTTTTTTTTACCCATAATTTACCACATATAGTATGCACTGTTTTTACCGTAATTTACCACATATAGTATGCACTGTTGTTTACCATAATTTACCACAAATAGTATGCATTGTTTTTTTTACCCATAATTTACCACATATAGTATGCACTGTTCTTACCATAATTTACCACATATAGTATGCACTGTTTTTAACCATCATTTACTACATATAGTATGCACTGTTTTTTTACTGTAATTTACCATATATAGTGTGCACTGTTTTTACCGTAATTTAACACATATAGTATGCACTGCTATCGTAATTTACTAAATATAGAATGCACTGTTAGAAAGTATCATCCACATAAAAAAATGTATTGTCTCCTTTCCTTTGAGGAACCAATGATATCACAAAGACTTTCAAAATTACATCCAATTTAAACAGTTTGCAAATTAAATTTTATTATCAATTAATAGAGAAACACATTAAAAAATTGAACTTTTAACAATACAATTCAATAAAAGAATAACAGACGTTTTGGTCTTGTCCACACATTAAAAAGTTTTTTTTTTTTTTTTATGGTAAATGTATTAAATGTATATGCAAACATTAAATTATCATATTTCAGTGATAAAAAAAAAGATGAAGAAAACTATGTAAAGATAAAATCTTGTGACATTTTTATTTGTCAATAAATAATAATAAAACTGTTCCTTGTGTAATTTCAAATCTTTATAATAAATTATAGGCTAAAAATATTACATAGGTGTGAACACAGCAATATGTACATATGTAAGATAGTCAAAATGGAATTTAAAAATTTAAAACAAAATCATCCCTCCGTCAATTTAAAGTAACTATAAAGTGATATTTATGAAGTAGTTTTATCGGTTAAATGAATATTTACAAAACAATTAGTATTTAAACAGACATAAAAAAACATTTAAGAAATTTTCTAACAAAAAATGTGTACCATCATTTCTTTTCCAAATGTAAAGTACATTATGGTGTGGAGACCATCTTTAGATTTCTAGGCCATGTTCTAATATTGTGGTTTAAAATTTAGGAATGTAAACTTTGATATATCTAGGGGGTATATATATATATATATATGTATATATAAAGGGCCTAAACATGACTCCGCAATTATCTCATTGAGATTGCAGGATATTAATAGTTGATGTCGAGTATTTATTTTGTATTGAAGTCACATATTGCTTTTTTTAAAGGTTGATTTTTATGCCCTAAAGGCTAAAGTCAACCTTAAAATTGCCCAAAGTCACAGGTCGGACAAGACCCTTCTGGGGGTATGCTGTGTTTTGTTCATGTTCTTCCTAATAAATATAGTCAAACCTGTATTAAGAGGTCACCTTTGGGACAAAGAAAAAGTGGTCTTATAAGACAGGTGACCTCATAAAAGAGGTTCAATTCATATGAAAATTTCTATGACAGGTCAAGAAATAGGTGACCTTTTAATACAGGTGACTGCTTAATAGAGGTGACCACTTGGGCAGGTTTGACTGTATTTGAAACCTGAGATGAAGTAAGTTTAAGCTTTAAATTTGCACACTCTATTTTGACTACCTGTAAAACAAACTAAAAATATATTTACAAAGACAATGGCACTACCTTTTAATATTGCAAATAACTTAGCTCAACAAATTTGTTCTTCAATACAAATTATTAACAGATGATCTGAAATTTTTTGTATCTAACTAAGGACAAATTAACATATATGACATAATGGTACATGAAAATAACACACTCATTTTCTCCTAAATTTTTTTTTGTTCATTTCAATTATTTATTATTGCACATAAACCATTCTAAATATAATGATGCTTAAATGTTAAAAATGAACTTGTTTACTTTCTTTATCTGAAATAAACTATAAATAGAGTTATAAATGCCACGCTATAAATAGAATCAGCATCTGTGTATGCCTTGCTGATAACAAGCTGCAGATACTGATTGTGCCAGGGTGATTTGTAAATTTATCTCAAATTTACACATACATTAGAAAATCATAATTATGGGCTATTTCTACACATATTTTCTGAAAATATCCTATGAATTTTTTGTTAAGGAATAAATGAGGAACAAGTTTGTGAAGAAAAAATTGCATTATATTAATTAGTTACCCACTTATGAAAATGCGAGTGTGGCTTCAAGTTCCTTTCTTGGGGGGAATTGAAGAAATCCGCAGCATATTTGTTTGTTTCCCGGACAAGGACATCGTCAATAAATTCATCCGAGATGAATAGCCTAAAAAAAAACCAACATTTGACTGTCCTCCCCCATGTCAACATTAATCTTTTTCTCCCCTCGAAATTCTGGACAATTTACGTTAAGATTTCCTCTGACCCACGTGTCCACAAATGGCATTGTCCCCTCGTCATTTTCCAAGTTTTCGGGATCAAACCCCAAAAACTCTTCTTCCGAATCTTCATTCAACAATATTTCTCTGAAAATATCCCTGTTTTCAGGATCTACTTGATCTAAAATAGTGTTTCCATCGACCACGTTCTCAACAACATCCATTTTGTTTATCCATCAAACCACGTGGCATGCGTCAAAGTTTCATTTCTATAAATATTTTATTCCGTAATTTCTTTAAAAAAAAAATCAACCAATCATTACTTAGAATTGAAGGAAAACCTTCTATTTTAAGTTTTTGGGCTCGGACTAAAGGGATTCCCACGATTTCATTGGTCAAAATCCAATAGAAATTACCTTTTATACAAAATCGATTTAGTGAGGACCGGCAGTGAATGGAAAACATAGCGGACATCACTATATCGACGATCGGCAGTGAGAGAGATTAAACTGGGTCGTCACTATATCGATGACCGGCAGGTTAAGAAGTTCTCATGAATGCAAAAAAAAAGAAAAGAAAAAAAGACTGTTCAAACTGTATTAAAAGATAGCAAACAGAGGACTAATGTCTAACACAGTTGACTTTACTGTTGTTACTTTACATCCCAAACAGCTGTTCTGTCATTTATTTTATCATGGACAAAATGGCCGGTCACATCTGTAAAGCAGGCACTTTTTGTACACATGACAACATTATTAAACGAAAATAATTCAGTGTAACAATACAAGAAAAACAGGTCTCTCATACTGTAATTTACACTACAAGTTAATGTTGACAAAAACCCACAAATATATTACAACACTTAATTTGGCCCCGAAATAACTACAAAAATCTTATATAAAAATTATTGCATTATAAACTTCTTATGATTGCATATGGAAAAACTCATATCAATAACACTTGCCTTATTAACATTTCGTTCTTGTAGTTAAGATTTTCAAGAAATAGCATTTCAAACATATTCAGAATTTTTTTATGTACATTTTTTCCAAAAAATCTATAAAAAAAATTATTACAATTTTTTTTCTTTTTTTTGTTTTATATTTCACAATTACGAGCCTAATATTTCTCTCGATCTAAAGTCAATTATTCTATATAAATCTGTGGTGGGGTCAACAAGGTCATGCAAAAAACAGGAGGGGAAAAGTGTTGATTGTGGATCCATCCGATCTACCCTCAAATCTCTAAATAATTTAATTTCAAATTTACCTTTTATATAAAAAATCAAACTTTCAAAATTGCAGACTTTTAGCATTTCATAGATAATGATAATAAATGAAAATTGACATTATTATTGCAACAATTGCCATTATTACTGTAACAATTGAAATTATCATCACAATTGACATTATCGCACAAATTGACAATATTATCACACCAATTGCCATTATTATTGCAACAATTGCCATTATTACTGTAACAATTGCCATTATTACTGTAACAATTGACATTATCATTGCAACAATTGCCATTATTATTGCAACAATTGACATTATTACTGTAACAATTGACATTATTATCACACCAATTGACATTACCATCGCAACAATGACAATATTATTGCACCAATTGACATTATTTTGAAACAGATGACATTATTATCGCAACAATCTATAACATATTGATAAAGACCAGCTTTTCATTACAATTTGAACAATTTGTTATTTAGACAAATTCAGATTACAATAATCAAATAGCATATAAAAATGGTAAAATTGTTTATAACCCATGTGGACAGTGTGAACAACAACAAATGTATTACACATAAACAAAATGTGTATTAGTGTTTTAAAAATATCACCAAGGGGTACTTGGAAGTTTTTTTTATCAATAAAATGTAACATGTATAAAAATATGTGCATGATTAAATAAGTGTATTTTGCATATTAAAAACAAACTACCGGTATAATTGACCATGTTGCATTTATTTCTGCTTAAAGTGCATAATGTTCCTTTCATACGTTTTTTTAAAATATTTTACATTTTGTCAACAATTTCGTATGTAAGACCTAAATTGTTTATTTTCCCACTTACGGCAGGTTGGTGGTTTTCTCCTGGTACTCCTATTTCCTCCACTAACAAAACTAAGCGCCACTACCGTTAAACATTATAACCCCCCCACCCCCCTTATTTTCCCGATAAGTACCAAGGACAATGGACAAAACTTACTTCTCAATGGGGATAGAAAGTGAACAATAATTACAATATGCAATTATGTTTATTTGTTAACTAACTACAAAATATAAATACAAATGTAAAAATAATGTGCCAAGGTACAAATGGGGGGAGGGGGGTGAAAGAGTTGGGCCGAATAACAATAAGTTTCAAATGTATAATTTCTTTTGAAGATATATTTTACAGAAAGCAATTGAAAATAAATATTATTACCACTTGACCAGCTTTTCACCAGACGCTGCCGGTCTTTAAATAATTGCTCGAATTATCCATTAAAAACAGGTTTTATGTATTTAATTTAATATAAATTTCAAAATATGGCCGACAGCATCTGGTCACAAAACTCGCAAATTTTTAATAATATATTGATTGATTGATTTTTGGTGTTTAATGCCACTTTGAGCAATATTTCAGCTATATCATGGCAACCAGTTTTAGTGGTGGAAGAAGCCGGAGTACCCGGAGAGAACCACCGACCATGGGCAAGCAACTGGTAAACTTTTATCACATGCGGCTGCGAGTTGAGTGCACCCTTTTTTGTAATTTACAAAGCCAGGCGCAAACCCACGGCGTATTGGTGATAGGCTTGTATGAGTTGTAATCCAACTACCTAACTCAATGAGCCACCCGGGCCCTGTTTATAATATATATACAGTGGAACCTGTCTAATCCGACACACCAAGGAGCCAGGGAAATGTGTTGAATTGTACAGAATGTTGGAATACTCAGGTTTTATTTTAGTTAACAGAAATACTTTGGGACAATAAATTTTTGTCGGATGTCACAGAATGTCAGAAAACTCAGTTATCGGATTGCACAAGTTCCACCGTATTGCAATAGATTCCTCTCAAAAATAACATTGATACATAGAAAAAAACATAAGCTCAGTTGTTTTCTACTGATCTAAACACTACAATCTACATATATCCCAGTCCAGCTGGAATTTGGTCTTTAAATAAATTATATAAGCTTAATATACAAGCAATATCAATCAATACATCTTAACATACAAGTAGTCTTCGCATTAGCCCACTTGCCCGAAGCCCGGGACAACTAAAACAGGATTCGGACAAGTGAAAATTATGAAAGAATTTGTTTGAATAAATAGAAAATTTTTCTAAATTTGGCTTTCAGGCAAGTGGGTGAAAAAAATTAAGGCAAAGACCGCATACAAGTACAATTTAGTTCATAGTATCAAAATGTTTGATCTTGAACAATAATTCTGAGACCATGTGACCATATAAGCCAATTGTTCTTCTTTCGTGTACCTGAGTTGCTAAAAGCACGTATTTGCATAAAAATACTGACTAACCGACTTCCTTGCTTAATTTTACTCCTAAGTAAGTAATTTCTTGATCTACTAATGAAAGCAATTCAATAATATAAATATATAGCAGAGAATAAAATCAGTCTCCTTCTAGATATTTCTATACTAAGTAAAGAAAGTCAATTAAAAATAAATTATGAACCAAAAGACTCAGAATATCACATTTTACATCCAGAGCAGACAGAGTAACAAAGTCATTAAAACTCTTGTAAAGCATGTCATATATAGCACCTTCTGAAGCTCATTGCTGATCCAGATTCTCAAAAACTTTGTCATTTTCTTTGACTATTAAATATGACCTTGACAATGAATATCTTGCCTTTGTGACTCAATAATGCTATAATTTTCACATCACGACTCGGGTCTTGGTTCTTTCTTTCTTACAACTCTTGGTTTAATTTTTTCTGATATTTGCCATAAACTCTCCTCAGAAAGACAGTCCTCAAAGTTATTGAACACAGATAATATTCGTTCACTCTTTTTCATCTCATATTTGCTGTAAGATAAAAGAAACAATAATCAAATCATCTTATATTACACATGTCACTGATTTTATTCTATATAACCAAAATTTTATACGTTTTGGGTTTGGTTTGGTTTATGGTGTTTAACGCCACTTTCAACAATATTTCAGCTACATCGTGGCGGTCAGTTTCATTAATGGGTGAAATCGGAGTACCCGGAGAAAACCACCAACCTATCGCAAGTCACTAACCAACTTTATCACATAATGTTGTATCGAGTACACCCTGCTGTGAGTGGGATTCAAACTGGCAACTTTAGTGGTGATAGGCAGATTGCACAGGTAGTTGTACATCCAACTACCATATGATCACGACCACAACGGTTTCTTCAATCATATATAGAAATTAAGGAAAAGATGGGTCAACTCGGTCAACAACTTTTGACTATCATTGAAAAAGTATGGAGAGTCGTGTAGAGATGAAATTTTTCTAAATCTAAAAGAAGTCTTAACATTGCAAGTAGTGTGGTATCTTATTAGTATATAATGTTTTAATCAGGGTTAGGGTTATGGTGTTTCATGCCACTTTCAACAATATTTCAGCTATATTGTGGCTGTCGGTTTTATTGCTGATGGAAACCACTGACCCGCCACAAATAATTGAATTCATGCCACTTTCAACAATATTTCAGCTAGATTATGGCTGTCGGTTTTATTGCTGATGAAAACCACCGACCTGCCACAAATAACTAACCAACTTTATCCTATATATGATTTGGATGTCTCATCATCATTCTCTGTGTTATTATTATTTTTTTTTTTACGATAAGTTCTATTTGATCGATGCTTCTGAAATTTTAACACAATGATCATTGAAACAGAATAAAGATGCAGATTAATTCTGAGGATTCTAGCACTATCAGTTTCAAAACAACAGGCTCAGATGAGAGGTAGTTTGTCACATTTTTGTGACCGTATCAAGTCAGAATCTGATTTGGATTTCCATCACCATGTGTCATGGTCGTTTTTGTTTTCAATAATTCGAGGCGAGCAATTAATTGTTCATTTTTTCATTTCTCTGATATTATTGGCCATCGCTGTTCTGAAAAACATTCTTTTCATAAATAGCAAATTATGTTTTAAAGTAGATAATACAAACCATTTCTTGAATCTTCTCATACTGTCTAGTATGTGGAACTGTTGCCATCGTTTGGCAAAGTTGATATTTCCGTCTGGTAAGAAATCTTGATTACCAATGTTGATAAATGTTAAATCTTGTAGAATTAAACCACTGAAAAAAAAATATATAAAATATATCTCCAAAGATTTCAATTACTTGTACATGAGTAATTCCCTAATACAGTGAAACATGTCTAAACCCAACCCTGAATAAAACGAAATCTGTATAAACCGAACTTTTGGTAAAGTCTCAAAAGTAGAAAATCATTGTTTTTTTAATCTGCAAAAACCTGTCTATTACAAAAAATAAAAGTTGGTCTCGAGGAGGTTCAGATTAGATAGGTTCCACTGTATATGTATTAAAGTCTTTCTTTTTGAGTGAAGCAAACGTCTGTACAGACAAACTTCATTAATAGTGAAAATCTGTGTAGTAAAAAATAAAATTTTATCAAACAATACATTTCAACTAGATCATGCTAAAAGATACCAGACACTAAAATATACAATGTAAGATTGTGCTGTTTGATTCAAAATGTCATAATAAAAAAATAATTCACAATAACACAGTTTTTGTATTCATTTCCCACTCCCTGTAGGAAGCATTTCAGCCAATCAGAAACTATTAAGGTTTAAATCTGATACTAGAGAAACTTACATGTATGGTATACAGGGTGGTTCTGTTTCAGCTAAAGCTTGTCTATAACATCTAAATGACAAGGAACTATCTATAAGCTGGCAAAATTCTTTCAATGTCTGAAAAAAAAAAAAATCATATATGTAATTTTTAGACATTGAAAATAAAACAATTGCATCCTTTTTCAGTACACTAAGTTCATTCTATCAAATATGATATAAAGGGTTACCCCTAGCAACAATCTGTGATTACTCGATACAACATTATGTGATAAAGTTTGTCGGTGACTTGCGACAGGTCAGTGGTTTACTCCTGGTACTCTTGTTTTCCTCCACCAATAAAATTGACTGCCACAATATAACTGAAATATTGTTGAAAGTGGCATTAAACACCATAAACCAACCTGACATTACCACATCAATAAAAAGATACATATGTAATCTAATGTGCTTGACACATTTCTGGAACAATCTTCAACAATCAGTTCATTTTAAGCACTTTTGGGCCTCTTGTTTGGAAACAATTTTTTTTTTTATAGTGGTTATACTTGAATGTTGTCTCTGCTATGCAAACACCATGAAAAATAAGTTGTGGTAGAATTTCCATTTTTCTTTAAAAATTGGAGCCATAGTTTTAATTTACAGTGATTTGTCAGCGACAGGTCAATGGTTTCCTCTGAGTATTCCTGTTAACACCCACCTATAAAAAAAGGTTGCCATGATATAATTGAAAAAGTTGAAAGTGGTGTCAAACACCCAACACAGGCCTGGAATGGATTTCCAACATCATATGTCATGGTATTTTTTTGTGTTCAATGGCGATTGTTTTGTTAATATTGTTGGAATTGTTCACCATCACTGCAGTCCTCACGGTGAGCACTGGTCCTCTGGCCCAAGACCAATAAAATGTTGTTCGGACAAGAAAATTTTTCAGTTTTTATTTAGAACTATTAAAAATTTTCATTTCAAGGACTGTCACTGTTTAAACCTTCTTTGCATATCCTTATAAAACTACTACCTCTAAATTAGGTCGCTGCCACTCCAATCTTCTAATGGGCGATGAATCAACGGCAGACAGTATTGCTAGATAGGAATTAAAGTTATTCAACTTTCTAAGATGCTGAAATAAAAAACAATGACAATATATTATATAATTTCTACAAAATATGGAACATGATATTTTTGAAAAATTCTAAAGGAATGGAAAAAAATAATGTATTGCCTGAAAATATAACATTAGGATTGTTTATGTTCAAATATCACGATCACAAATTATAAATCTTTCCAAAAAGATAATTTATTTAAAAAACTATTGGATATTGTAAACAAATAAGAGTGTTGGGATCCCATTAACCAGTTAAACCCTGCCACATTTTTGTGTCTGTCCCAAGCCATGACCTGGATTTCCAACATCATTTGGCATGGCTTTTTTTTGTATTCAGTGAGCTCAGTTAAGATGAGAGGTGATTGTTTGATTTGTTGATATAGGTGGAATGGATGACCATCACTGGTTAAACTTTCTTTTCATAAATATATTTACTTCAAACGAAAGGTTATAATAAATGAACAAATTATTTTACTTCAAATGATTGAGTATTTCAAAGAGGAAAAATTAAACAACAGTTGATAACGTTCCGCTTTTTGAGTGTCAAACTGTCAAATTGCAATAATAATTGTTGAATTACACATATTTAAGGCAAACTAAATTATTATCTTAATCTATTAATAGTTAAACTAAAGTGTTATCTAAAACTTTCTATCACTTTCAGATAAGGTGCTTTTTTGTGTTTTTTTTTTTTTACTTTTAGCACTAATTTGACCTAGTAGAAAAGATTACAAAAAAATTTTCTAATACATTTTAATTAAATATAAAATTGTATATGTATCCACACAGAAATAATTACAATTATTTGGTTTTATGACCATCTATGTCTAAACTTACTCTCATTATTTTTATAAACTTCATGAGATATTTTTCTCTATCTTTTGGTTCTTCTTGGGTTAAAATTCTGGTGCGTACCCTGAAAACAGAAAAATATGAAATAAAATAAAGTAATATAATAATGTAAGCACCAATTTAAAGTATTTATTTCAATTATAGTCCTTGCACTGTTGATAAAATCTTCAGCATCTATTCAATGGGAATTGAGTGATTGTTGTTTAATGCCAACTCAGCAATTTTTCAGCTATACCATGACGAGAACAAGTTAATTTTCAATGAGATGATGACGAGGTCCACTTTGTTCTAGACCAACACGCATTAGTTGGATTTTTATATTGCTAGCTCACTGAGACAGTTCGTGGATAGACATGTCGCCCACTAAGACACATTATCCTGATTCCGAGGTATCCAATCTTTGCTCTTTCTCCTTAATGTTACGTGTTCAGCAGAGAAGCAACAAATACCAATTTTATAGTCTTTGGTTTGACCCAATCAGAGGTCATACCTACAATCTACCGCACTCGAGGCGAGCACACTAACCATTACACCACCGATGTGGTTAGCTGGGAATATATACTCTATACATGCTTCACATGGTGGTAAAAAACTTCCCGAAAATATTTTGTTGGATAAATATTGAAATTTTAATTTCTTTCATGTGTCTTCAATCAAGGATGTCTTATCAAAAAGACATTAAATAAATTGTTTGAGTATGTAAGGAATGTGGTCAGAACTCTGCCACCCCGGCTCCTTAAACTGTTTGATCACAAAGACAACCGTACAATAGACAAACAAAACTTACCAGTATGACATTTTATTAAAATGTTCTGTAAAAGTGGTCAAATTTGGACTTCTCTCTTCTGATTGTTCCTTAGCCCATAATAATACTTCTGGTATCTGTAAAAAATTAAATTAAAACAATTGAATTAGTTGTCTTCTTTATGCTTAGAGAGACCCAGAATGATTTCACTTTTGTGAAATAATTGATTTTTTTTTAACCATATATTTTTTTAAAGAAAACTATTTTTTGTAACACACCTGTGAAAGTATGTTTTGTCACCTTTTAGTTTTGACAAGACTTTCTGTGTGTTAAATACCAGTTACAAGAATACACTGTGTCTTTCTTTATTGTGAGTGAGTGATTGTTGTTTTCCACCACGTGAGTAACGTTTCAGCTATATCATCATGAGGACAAATTACATGTCAATGAGATGATGTTACACTTTATACTAGACTAACACGCTGAGTTGGATTTTAATAGTACTAGCTCACAGGAAAGAAAGATCTGCAAGTAAACGTGTCATTTCACTTGACCACATTATCCATTCTGATCCAATCAGTCTTTGACGCTACTCCTTAATGATGCATGCTAAGGTGAGAAAATATAAATACCAATTTAATAGTTTTTGGTGCGACCGGATCAGGGCTCAAACTTACAATTTACTCCACTCAAAGTAAGCATTCTAACCATTATGACAATTAAGAAAGTATTGGTTTATTTTATAATGAAGTAAAACAAATATTGACAGTAACAAAACCTTTTTTTTAAGGAAAATGGAAAATAAAATAAAGCTTACCTCAATTTTTTGGAAAAGTTCGGCATCCAACAACGTCATTTGTTCAGCTACATCATGTGACTTCACATGCAGCATATCTGATGGACTGAAAAATATATCGTTGGATATTTATTTTGAATCACAGTAGAGCCATGTTAATTCAAACTCTGACAATTATCACTCGTACAGTAACAATGCAGTAAAAAGAGTGAATCCATCGTTGTTCGGCTTCGAGTGATTGATTTTTGATATTTGGAACAACATTTCACCTTAAGTGTCTTACGAGGAAATATTACCCCAGTTCCTATCCTGGTCAGGCCTTTCTCCATCCACTAAGCATTCACTTAAGGCACAATACTACTGAAAACTATTCATGCTTTTTACTCATAACAGTCTTTATACAAAAGGTTCAAATATATAGTAAAACATTTATAAACAGAACCTGATTGGGACCAACTTTGGAACAGACAGTGTTCAGTTTAAATTAACAAAGATTTCCTACATTTGAAACTTTATTTTAAGTTAAGTTTATAAGGGGTTTTGGTTCATTCAAGGTTCAGCTTAGACAAGTTACACTGTGACACAAAATTTTACCTAATTAATGCATTAAGGGTTAGGGTTATGGTGTTTAATGCCACTTTCAACAGTATTTCAGTTATATTGTGGCGACCAGTTTTATCAGTGGAGGAAACCAGAGTAACCGAAGAAAACCACCGACCTGTGGCAAACTTTACCACTTAGTGTTGTATCGAGTACAACTCGACATGAGCGGGATTCAAACTTACAATTTTAGTGGTGATAGGCACTGATTGCATAGGTAGATGTAAATCCAACTACCATGCCATCACAACCATGACTACCCCTTAATGCATTGATGAAACACTTGAATTTAATATATGAAGAGTCTGAAGATACCAAAGGGGTAATCAGAATCCACAAATCGATGAAGGACAGACAACACAATGGCCATAAGAAAAGGGATAAAAATATTCCATTACGGTCAACCAAGTGATGGTGGCGACCGTAAGATATACTGTGATGCTTTATTGACTTACCTGGTTTGTAAAGATATAGAGGACATTATAGTCATAGAAGGAAAGATATCAGCTATGCCTTGCTTGGATTCACATTTTTCGATGATTTTTTTCCGTAACACTTTGGCTAACATCAAATCACCTTGACATAACAGTTCAAACACTAAATCCATTATTTTTTTTGTAGTGTCATCTTTTAATTCATTGCACCTACAAAATACAAAATCAGAATAAAAAAAAAAAATCTATATTTTCAACCACTTTTTTTCAACAACTCGACTTGAAAAGGTGGGAATAATCCAGATATTTGAACATTATCAAGTTCCTTGAAAACTGTTAAAATGCAAGAAATAAATCAAGCACAAGCTGGAAGGAAACTTATTCCTTAGATCAACATTTTTTTTAAAACATACAGATAAGTTTTCCATCACCAAACAATGTTTCTTTTTTCACATTTGGAAAGTTTTGTCTCCCGACGATTTTCTTTTATATATTTTTTTCTGTTCATGCACCCACGGTAAATACTTTAAATTAACAGGGTCTTATTTCTAAGAGTCTTCTAGGTAAGAAAATTACTTTATAAAATTTGTTCACACCACAATATAGCTGAAATACTGCCTAAGTTGGCATTAAAAACCAATCAATCAATCAATCAATCATAAGGTCATGTAGCAGACTTTTTCCAAATGCAATACTGTTTTAGAAATTCCTTATATATATATTGAGCATTACGACATTCATTGATGTGACATACTTATGGGTGCCACTTTGTGCCCATTGCCACACCTACAGTGGAATTTCAATTCTCCATGCATTTGAGTGGATGACCAAATTGACTCCACAGCATATTCACCAACGAGACTCCACCCTTCATTCCCCACTGTGAAGACAGGTAGTCCTGTGATAAAACTGTCCAATTATACTTGCCTCACTTCGTCAATTATACGTATAAGCAAAGCAAAGCCATTGCCTGCTACTTTCTTCTTTTTGTCAGGAGCATGATGAAATTTTTGGAATCTGTATAGAAGCTTGTCAACTAACTCCATAGGAGTTATAAATGTTCTGTACGTCGTTAAAAATGCTTCTTGAAACAGAAATTCTACAAAAATGATAATTTAGAAATTAAATTCAATAATACCAAATACTAAGAATGGTTATTTTTCTTATATTATACTTTTCAATAGTTAATAGATTTTTTACCTGTATTAAGTGGGAAATTGGCCAAAAAAAAATCACACAAAAAAACCAAACAAATAAAGAAATATTCAGCTATTTACTTTTTTTAAGGGTCAATAATCCCTTTTAACTAGAATTTTATCATATTTGGGATTTTATCCCATAATATTAGCTATTACCAGTTAAGTTCAAAATCTGAAATTTGATAAAATGGACTTATTTATATAAGGTAATTACCCAATTAATAAAAACCAAGTTATCAATATTGTTTTGACACAGACAAACTTTGTTATGTCAAAGTCTAAGGAACCAATGATTTCACTTCGAAATATCCAATCCAATTCAAGATATCTGGGATAAATTAAGTCGGAAAAAGCTACTACGAAGAGAACACATTTTTACTTCTAGAAAATAACTTATAAGAGATGAAAGAGAAATCTCATAAAAAACTGGTACAGTACTAGCAAGGTGTTTCTGTTGAAAATCACACTGCCTGGGGATTTTTTACAGTTGTGTCACCATTGCAAATGTAAGCAAAACACCATAAAATTACATCTTGTATATTACATAAAAATACACCCACAGTGTGGTAAATGTGTCTGAAAAACACCAGCAATCACTACATGGTAACAGTGTTCCACTGTGATTCACTGATATTAGATCACAGTGTTTTCAGACAAAAACACCTCGCTAGTACTGTATGTGTCAATTACCAAATAATAATACCCTTCAACAACAATAAAAATGAGGAACAAAAAATATCTTAAAATAAATTCAATTAATGGCTACCATTTCATGCTATATTATGACATATTTTCCACCAGAATATATATATAATATACACAATGCAAATGTCACAGAGCGTGCAAGTATAAATTTTATACAGTCTGTCAAAAGGGAATGTGCAAATCTTAAAATTTAACTTTGTCAATGTCATTTTAAAAACAGATTTCAAATCCATTTTACTGAAAATTGGTTGCAGTAAAGTAAAAAAAGAGCAAATATTCCCATTTTACAGGCTTCTATTATTCATGTTGGAAACAAATAAAAAAAATTGTATTTAATATCTCAAAGATGTTTTTTTTTTTAATAAAAAAGAAGAAGAAACAAGTACAAGATCAACTTCGAAATAAAATAAAACTCAAGACCTTGTAGAAATAAAAAATTAAGAAACAATGCTTTTATTAATGTTCTTTTTATTACATCATCTCCCATGATTGTGATACAAAAATAAGGTTATTCCATGCTATATGAAAATATTAGAAAATGAGAGTGACCTCCCTTTAAAATTTGCAGGCTCCACTTTGACAGATTATATAGACACATATAATTCTATTTCTAACATCAACACATTTTTTTTCAAATTTCACAAGATGTAAGAGATTTGTAGGCTAGCTATGAAAATTTGAGATCACATTTAAACTATGCCAAGATAGAAGAAAATATGGCTAAAATATACATCGGCATGAAATTCCATCAAAAGAAAATATTATTTATCTTTCAATAACTGAATGTTCCAACTGATTTTAGGGAAATCTTTTGAATAAAAGAAAGATTACAAATCCAAAAATTGGATTGAAATGAACTGATTTGGGGAAAATCTTGTGAATAAAAGAAAGACTACACCAACCAAATCCAACAAATTGATACAATATATATAATTTTACACTCTACAGCATGCACTATTAATATATGAAATGGCTCAACAATCTTATAGTTACAGCTTTAATTTGTTTGATTGTCAACATTATACTCCACCGCAAAATTGCAAAAGAACTGGCCACCAATAAGCTGCCATTTTTTGGTAGTGATGCTGTAATCCCATGAGGGGTGTTGAACAAAGCTTTTAGTATTTAGCATACCCTTCTTCATATAAGCTGCCTAAAGCACTTTTCACCCCGGTTTTTAGCCAATTTTAGCAGTATTTCAGCTATATCTTGGCGTGAAGGATGGAAAATGACATGAGGTTACATTCAACATGTAACAAAACAATCACTTATGATGACGGAGTATTGAAATATGACAAATTGATCTCTTTGTGAAGGAAATACTATGTAACAGAAAAGAAAAAGTCATTCGATGAATTCTTTTTTCTCCGAAGAAATTAATGGGTTTTCTTAGAGTCAGATGCATGCCGACTACTTTCAATCGATATGCAATATGTCAAAATTGAAAAATTGCATAAACTTGAATAGGCATTTGGAAACCTATAAAAAAATCAATATCAACGAAATAAAATAAGAGGTACACATCAGTCTTCTATTCAAATAAATTCTGTAAGATTTGGTTGAATTGTTTGGCTATTGCTAAATTCTGTCAGGCTTGGTTAAATTCTGTCAGGTTTGACTAATTTCTGTCAGATTTGGTTAATTTCGACCAGGTTTGGATAAATTATGTTAGGTTTGGCTAATTTCTGTCAGGTTTGGTTAAATTCTGTCAGGCTTGGATAATTTCTGTCAGGTTTGGTTAAATTTTGTCAGGCTTGGCTAAATTCTGTATAGTTTGGTTAAATTTTGTCAGGTTTGGCTAATTTCTGTCAGGTTTGGTTAAATTTTGTCAGGCTTGGCTAAATTCCTTCAGGTTTGGTTAAATTTTGTCAGGTTTGGCTAATTTCTGTCAGGTTTGGTTAAATTTTGTCAGGCTTGGCTAAATTCCTTCAGGTTTGGTTCAATTTTGTCAGGCTTGGCTAAATTCCTTCAGGTTTGGTTAAATTTTGTCAGGTTTGGCTAATTTCTGTCAGGTGTGGTAGAAAATTTAACAATAGTGTAATGATGATGTGGACAATATTGGATGTGGATGACACAAGACAATGGATTTGTGATAACTAAATGTTGACTATTGCTACGCATGCAATAAAAAGAAAGAGCAGAAGAGATATAACAGTTCAACGGTGCAGTAGGAATGTGAGCCACTTCAGTCAATACAAGAAAGGAAACAAACAAAACAATCCACACTTTCTGAGAATAACATTACAACAACATATTTATACTGTTTGGCTGACGAAAAGGTCACGCTAAAATTGAACTTACCCTCCTGATTGACAGAATCACTTTCAGAGCCTTTTTAAAATTGAAAGTAGTATATATTGGACAAAATGAATTTGTTTAATTATTACAAAAATAAGTTTCCATATTGTGTTGTTAAATATGAAAATATATTCCACTGATTATCATTATTTGGAGAAAGTGAAATATCAAATAAAATGAACATACTAAAAATAAAAAAAACATTTTCTGTCAAAACTACAAATTCTAGTAAAACATTCCATAATTATAATGTTTCATAAATGGTACATTCTTGGTATAAATAAACATTCCTATCTTAAACCCACAACCATTGTCAGGGATTTTTCTTTGGTTTTTTTAAGAATTTTTTTTTTTAATTTATAAAATCTTAGTGTATAAAACTTTACAATCATGTAAAATGATCATCCATGTTTTGTAATAAGACCATTTGCACATTTCGAACTCGATTCTAAAATTATACGTTTTTACACATCTTTATGTAAGTTATTTCCCTTTAAGCATGCCAAAAGTCCCAATTTATTTAAAATTAAATAACATATTTTTTTCCAAAAGTTGTACAAAACTTTAATTCTGCAAAGACTTGTGAATTTTCTAGTTGCTATAAAATTATCCTCTGATTTTTTACAAGGTTCAAATATCTACAAAATATAGGAAAATTATATTCAAATTCTTTGTCCTTCCTGTTGCTCTGCTAGAACAGGCACCATTTTGCCTGTCGTAAGGGAAATAAATTCTATACAAGTACAACATATAATCTTAGAATCAAATCCGGAATGTGCAAAAGGTCTTGTTGTGGTTCAATTTATTTTTAAAAGATCAGAGTTTGTATTTTGTTATGCAAGGTTGTGCTTACCTTGAGTATCAACGGGTACTACAATACCTGCCGAGTCAGCAAATTGTTTTAAGTATATACACCCCCAAAAAACAAGTCTTACAAACTCTATCTTCGTAAAATGGAAAACAATGGAATATGTCTACCAGTATTAAATCTTCCGAACATAAAAAACACAAAATCACTCACACAGAATTAGCATAAAATTAATTTCCAATCAATGAAACGAAACAAAACAACAAATTAGTGGTTACTATGATCGTAATTTGTTTTGTAAACACAGAAATATCCCTGTTATTCATTCAATAATATTATCCTAATAGTAATGGGATATTTACCATTTCTATTAACTGCTGAGGCGTGGACAATCAAAGCATCGATCGCACCTCCCCGTATAGTTGGTCCATCTTCATCCTAAAATATAAAAGACGTAACATTATATGAAATGTCCCAATTGCTTTTAATGCTTTCCCTGCAAACAAAAAAGTATCTGATTTTTTTTTTTGCAATTCTTGGCCAGGTGCGCTCTACTTGTATGTGAAAGATGATGCATACAAATATAGCACACCTATTAATGTTGTCGTCGTAATATGTGATATATTGTTTTGAAATTAATCTGTACATTTTTATGTGTGGATGTGGGAATATCTATTTCAAGAGGCAGTTCTCCTTGGATTTTTTACACAACTTGATTTCTATCAACTGCTGTCATTTTTTTTTTAATTTCTTAAGTGTTTTGAAGAGAGATTATTGTTAAAATATCAAACAAGCATTTTTTTTTAGCTATCTAATGGCCAGAACAAGTTACATTTCGATGATTTCCACAAAAAAAATGTGTCTGAGGGGAGCAACAAGTCTCCACCCGAACAAACTATTCTGATTCCAAACCAACCAGTATTTGTTCCTACTTATTAATGCTGGATACATAGCAGAGAAGTAACAAATACCAAGTTTGTTGTAACAGTATCTCTTGTAATGCATAATAGGGGCCGTCGTGGTCGTGACTGTATGGTAGTTGGATTTACAACTACCTATGCAATCAGTGCCTATCATCACAAACGTTGTGAGTTCGAATCCTGCTCAGGCGAGGTGCATCCGATACAACATTATGTGATAAAGTTTGTCAGTGACTTGCGGCAGGTCGGTGATTTTCTCCGGTTTCCTCCACCAATAAAACTGAACTCCACGATAAAACTGAAATATTGTTGAAAGTGGCATTAAACACCATAACCCTAACCCATGTAATGCATAATAAACATACTTCTTTTTTCTTAACTAACTGATCAGAGACATCAACATCATCTAAAGTATTTATTTCAGCAAAGTCGGAATCAGCATCTCTTGGCATCTCTGGTTTTGATTGTTGTAAAGCAGCTTCCATTTTCTCCTTCAAATGACCTGGTGGTGCAGACGACCTCTTTAATTCTCTGAAAAAATGAGCAACTTTTATTAAAACGAATTCTCTAAAATCAAGTCTTATTAAACATACAAACTTTTATCCTTTTGATCACAAAAAAAAACTTAAAATTTAAAACAAAATTGTGCTAGTCATTCAACATTATTTCATTCCGCTTTATTTCAGTTTATTAGTTTGGGGTCAAGCTTGGTCATCTGATATAACAACAAAAAACCTGCACTACGAATTGAAAACAAAGGGGAGGATATCTATAAAGAATGATATTTTTTTTTATAATCCAATTCCAATATATATGCATACATTAATTTACAACACCAGGAACCAGCATGATGAAATAAAAAACAAATAGAGATTGACAAGTTTAGATTGGTGGTGATGGCTAGTTCTTATTTATCAGTTAATAGATAATACTACTTAGTTGTTGACACTAGCGATGAAGTTTGTATTAATTGACTGATTCAATGTCTAGAGGGTTGGGAAGTGTCATTTGTGTTTTATTGTCACTTTCAGTAATTTTCAGCTATATTGTGACTTCCAGACTAAATACTTACACATCACCAGATGATCCTGTGTTGGCCCCTCTACCATACTAGCAGCCTCTTCACAAAACAATTCTAACTAACCCCCTTTTAGTGCCCCATACTTACACATCACCAGATGATCATGTGTTGGCCCCTCTACCATACTAGCAGCCTCTTCACAAAACAATTCTAACTAACCCCCTTTTAGTGCCCCATACTTACACATCACCAGATGATCCTGTGTTGGCCCCTCTACCATACTAGCAGCCTCTTCACAAAACAATTCTAACTAACCCCCTTTTAGTGCCCCATACTTACACATCACCAGATGATCCTGTGTTGGCCCCTCTACCATACTAGCAGCCTCTTCACAAAACAATTCTAACTAACCCCCTTTTAATGCCCCATACTTACACATCACCTGATGATCCCTGTGTTGGCCCCTCTACCATACTAGCAGCCTCTTCACAAAACAATTCTAACTAACCCCCTTTTAGTGCCCCATACTTACACATCACCAGATGATCCCGTGTTGGCCCCTCTACCATACTAGCAGCCTCTTCACAAAACAATTCTAACTAACCCCCTTTTAGTGCCCCATACTTACACATCACCAGATGATCCTGTGTTGGCCCCTCTACCATACTAGCAGCCTCTTCACAAAACAATTCTAACCCCCTTTTAGTGCCCCATACTTACACATCACCAGATGATCCCTGTGTTGACCCCTCTACCATACTAGCAGCCTCTTCACAAAACCCCCTTATAGTGTCCCATACTTACACATCACCAGATGATCCCTGTGTTGGCCCCTCTACCATACTAGCAGCTTTCTCTCTAGGATATTCCAGTGAAGTATCAGACTGGATAGATGACATAGAATCACGGTTTTCACTATACTTTCTCTTGGTTGGCAACGGTGGTATTGGCAAACTGCTACTCGAGAAAGACGAGTCTAAACTTAAGTCGGATATCACACTTATTGTATTGGACCGTGGATATGGAGTCTGGATTTCAAATTGGTGTTCATGCCACTGGGACTCATAAAAGTTCATAGAATGCCGAGAATATATACAATCAGAAATTGTTGTTTGTGGCTGTGAGTAGGACCCAAATGTCCGCATGTATTCTTGTACTGAAAATATAAAAAATGTAAAAATAATTAAAAACAAACTGAGTAAGACCCTAATGTCCTCATGTACTCTTGTACTGAAAAATAAATTAAATAAATGTAAAAATAATTAAATACAAATATAACATCAACATTAGTGGTGATTGGCACAACATTATCAAGTCATATGGAATGTGATTGGCACAACATTATCAAGTCATATGGAATGTGATTGGCACAACATTATCAAGTCATATGGAATGTGATTGGCACAACATTATCAAGTCATATGGAATGTGATTGGCACAACACTTTCGAGTCATATAAATGTGATTGGCACTACACTGTAGAGTAATATGGAATGTGATTGGCAAAACATTTTCGAGTCATATTGAATTAACACTAAAGAATAATTTTTGAATTTTAATCAATTTGTAGATATACTCATAAATTCATTTTTTGTGTCTTTCGTTGGAATTATAAACCGTGAAAAGTTGAAATTGCACTTAGAGATTTATGTAGAAACGTTTTCCATTGTCATTTGGATTATGGCTATGGTGCTTAACACCACTTTCAACAATATTTCAGTTATATCATGTCAGTCAGTTTTATTGGTGGAGGAAACTGGAGTACCTAGAGAAAACCACAGATCTGACGTAAGTCACTGACAAACTTGATCACCTATTGTTGTATCGAGTACACCTCGCCATGAGTGGGATTTGAACTTACAACAGACTAATAGGTTCTTACACCAGTCCATATTGGAGATCAGTGATATCTTCCTGAGTGGAATGCAGCAGAACGAGGGAAAACTATGCAGAATAACACATATATCAAAAGAAACACATGTCCATAAATGGCACAAAATCACATGAATCATGTGTCGAATCGATAAATGGCACAAATATCATAAGAAACATATATCAATATATGGCACAATTATCACAAGAAATGTACATACATGTCCATAAATGGCACAAATTTCATAAGAAACAAGTGTTAATAAATTGCACAAATATCGCAAGAAACTCAAACATGTGTAGAATTGAGTTAATAAACGGCACAAATATTACTACAAATCCAGTCAATGACTAGTATAAAATATCATAACGTGTCGAATTCAGTCAATAAATAAAAAAATTTATGCATCACAAATTTGTTTAAAAATATGTATCAAGTCAATGATTGAAACATGAACTTTGAACTTTTATAGACCCACCTATATAATAAGTGTATTTATACAATTATAACACAAATTATCATATAATCTATGAATCATGTTTGACATAATTATTTTTTCATATTACACATTTTTTCATGTATCAATTGGACTTGGTCAAGAAGTGATGACATAAGGAAGCTATCTCTTTCCACTTCTGAATGGTTCACCATCTACAGTAAGCAAAGATATAATATACGTTGTTTGTAGAGGTATCATAGTTGACCAACGGTCGATCACGTTCAACTTAATCACCACTCATCACCTGTTGGTCAACTGACTGAGAAATCCTCATAGTCAAGAACTATTTGTGAGTCATTTAAATTTTTTTCTATTTCTACTGACAAACTGTTTAACATTCAATCAAATCATACACACAGTTTTTAAAAGGGAAGGGAATTCAATGTAAATTAACATTATATAGAGAAAATGAACGGGTGGCAATTACCCTTTGTTTATCGACAATAAATGCTATATCTTTCCATAATCTGTTAAATAAATCTAATGGGAAAATTTTTACAGTTGGGATGCTTAACAATATTTCAGATATATCATAGGGGTCAGTTTTATTGGTGGAGGAAACCAGAGTAACAGGAGAAAACCACCAACCTGTCACAAGTCACTGACAAACTTTATCACATAATGTTGTATCGAGAACACCTTACCTGGGTGGGATTCGAACTCACAACGTTTAGTGGTGATAGGCACCGATTGCATAGGTAGATAGAAATCCATTTACCATACGATCACGATCACGATGTCCCCGGAATTTTTTTTAGTGATGTTATGCTTTTATGGAAACTACTAAACACAGATCAGTTAGGGAACAAACATGAAAAAAATGTTTTTCATATAAACTGACCAAGGGTGATAAATGGAGTTGTGGGTTAACACAGATGTTGTTGTTGAGGTAGATATGAGCTTTTATGGACCTAAGAATTCACAAGTTAACAAGGCCATGTTAAATGCTACAACAGCAGGATATAAACCTTGCAGAATATATGTTAACTTACTGTGTTTTTTCTTTGGTGGTAGTGGTGGTGGTTTTGGCAGACTGTCAATGCTGGAGTGACTGTTACTAGAGAATGCCTCTGAACTTGAACACGTCTCCTGCGAACTTGTTCTATGTGTATATGATACTGAAGTTGTCTTTTGAGAAATTGAAAACCCTGAAAATGACTGTGAACTACTCGTGGAAGATGATGACATCCTAGCTTCCATCCGACTCGATAGATTTATACCACTATCTGTAACGTTATCATACATAGACTGTTGTCGCTGAGTTCGTTTCTGTGGCAACGGCGGTGGAGGATTTTCTCCATTCTGATTGGTTAATTTTGCAATTCCTTTGGTCATTTCGTCAATTTTTGATGTTAATTCATTGATCTGGTCTATTGTTCCATCAGACTGCGAAGCACTTTTACTCATAGACGTACATTTTTGCATACCCCTAATACCCGATTCTGAATGTACTCTTGAGAAACTATTTGTCCGACTGCGTAAATTAGCACTATGTATTAAATCTTCAGAAGATTGGTTAAGTCCAGATCCCATGCTACTCACAGGCGATCGGCTTAAAGGTGAAACACTCAATGGTGAATTTGAACTATCCATAATACTGTAAAATGAATCATGTGAACTATTTATAATCATACTGTTGTGAGGTGATTGGTTGGATGGGGTAGAAAAATCTGATAAGGAAAGCCCAGATTTTGGTGTACTAGTGAAAAAATCTTGGCTATTTGTAATTGATGGACGTCTTTCTTTTTCAGGTAACGGAGGCGGCTCGTTTCCATTTTCTAACCTGTCAGAGGTTGATTTGGTTCTCAATTTTATAATTCTACAATAAAAGAAAAAGGTTATAAATCAAAGAACAATCATATTGTCTAGTCGCAGATTAGCAGATCCATGTGCAACTTTCATATGTCAATGTGATATAAAGTACTGATATCTACGATTTCATAATGTTTTGGTTTGGTTTATGGTGTTTAACTCCACTTTCAACAATATTTCAGTTATATTTTGTGGTCAGTTTTATTGGTGGAGGAAACCGGAGTACCCGGAGAAAACCACTGGAGAAATGAAAGAATTAATATACGAGCAACAAGTCACCTTAATATAGATTACTGTATGTAATTCAAATATATTAAGCTATCATATTTCACTATTATCATCAAGATAGCGTTAGCAAGCAAAAAAAAAATTTCGTTGAGTGGAATTTGAAGTCAATGATTGATTTAAAATGTCTTGCATATTCAAAATAAACAGGTACCTGTGAACAGCAGCAGTGTCATTTGGCAAAGGCGGCTTAGGAGGGGGAGGTAACTCCTCCTTGGGATCTCGACTATGACTTAGAATACTATCAGATGACTTTGATCCTGTGAGATGTGCATTATCGTAGAGACCCATTCCACTAGTGTTATCCAAGATTTCTTTCTCACGAGGCGTCAGTGGAATGTCTGGGAGTGATGCTCTTTTTTGTCTGTAAATGTAATAAAAGAATTATTAGTACTGTTCAAAAGACTGTGATGCTCTTTTTTGTCTGTAAATGTAATAAAAGAATTATTAGTACTGTTCAAAAGACTCAGTTGTTTGCTCCAAAAAACTTGAATTGACTGAGTAAATATTATATATAAGAATTGAGAAAGCCATCTTCCTGCAAATTTTGGTTTTAATCAGCACCAAAAAACTTGAATTGACTGAGTAAATATTATATATAAGAATTGAGAAAGCCGTCTTCCTGCAAAGTTTGGTTCTAATCAGCACCAAAAAACTTGAATTGACTGAGTAAATATTATATATAAGAATTGAGAAAGCCATCTTCCTGTAAAGTTTGGTTCTAATCAGCACCAAAAAACTTGAATTGACTGAGTAAATATTATATATAAGAATTCAGAAAGCCATCTTCCTGTAAAGTTTAGTTCTAATCAGCACATTGCTTTAAAGGAAATAATGAAAATAAAATATGATAATGGAGGAGGGAGTGGTGGTGTTTAATGCCACTTTCAACAATATTTCAGTTATATCGTGGCGGTCAGTTTTATTGGTGGAGGAAACCGGAGTACCCGGTAAAAATAATCGACTTGTAACAAGTCACTGACAAACTTTATCACAAAATGTTGTATCAAGTACACGTCACCCTGAACGAGGTTCAAACTCACAACTTTAATGATGATAGGCATTGATTGCACAGGTAGTTGTAAATTCAACTACCATACAATCACAACCATTTTCCATTTTAATTCTGATAAGCTCTATAGACCACATAATATAATAATTATGCAGAAAATACAGTATTTGTCATCAACATTTTTAGTGGCTTCGAGACTTCCATATGCCATTCCTGTTGAATTTGGTTCTTATTGCCACAATGGTTTAAAGGCAATAATAAAAATGAAATATGACAATGAAGGACAACAGACGCCAAGAGAAGTAAAGTTTCACATGGCCTTTGCTCAGGTGAGCAATAAAATACCTAAAAGATAGTCTTTATTGTCAAGACAGTAAAACAATTTTAGTAAAATGAGTACGAATAATAATTTGGCTTAAAAAATAATTACCCATCATGCCTCTGTAATGGATCAGGTGACGTAGGAGGTGAAACATTATTTTTTCGGTCCTGTAATTTGTCCATACTCATTAGTTTCAATTCCTGTAAATAGACATTCATCTTAATATATGTACATATATACAAAATAATGTACATTACATTTTTCCAACAAAAAAAATTTCCAGACATCTTAATAGTTAACATTTTACCAAAAAAACCCAAAACCAACTTAGATGATTGATTTTTGGTGTTTAGCGTCACTTTCAGCAATATTTCAGCTATATCATGGCAACCAGTTTTAGTGGTGGAAGAAGCCGGAGTACCCGGAGAGAACCACCGACCATGGGCAAGCAACTGGTAAACTTTATCACTTGCGGCTGCGAGTCGAGTGCACTCTTTTTTGTAAATTACAAAGCCGGGCGTGAAACCACGCCGTATTGGTGATAGGCTTGTATGAGTTGTTAGGTAATTCAACTACCTAACTCACTGAGCCACCCGGGCCTTTAAAACCAACTTAGAAATCTAACTTAGTGAGCAAAACACGTTTCTAGAATAACCTTCATCAGGTGCTCAGAGCTAAAAGATTGGATAAGCCAAATAATGTATAAGTCTTTAGGAGTAATAAAACCAAATGGCCTAAACACAGACCTGATTTTACGAGGACAACAAAAAAGCGGAAATCGGCAATCGGAAGTATTGAATATACTATAAATAAGGAATAGTAACGGTAAAATCCGGAATAAAAAAAGTGGAATTCCGCTTTAAAGCGGACGAAAATCAGGTCTGTAAACAGAATAGACAAATCAGCTACATTTCAAGTTGTATTTCGATAAAATACATGATGATGATGATGTTTGCTTTGTACTAGACCAACATGCTTTTAAAATTGGATTTTTATAGTATTAGCTCACTGAAACAACAGTCTGTGTGTAGACTCATAACCAAATAACTCACTCATGCATTGCTCGGATTCATGAGTTACTGCGTTATTTGCTCATTTGTGACATATTTTTGAAAATGAAACTCATCAATTAGTTATAGCATTAATATTTTACCTCTATCCCATCAGAAAGGGCTGTAATAACATCGTGTGCCATGGCCTTGTTCAAGCCTTTTTCTCCATTTAAAAGGATGTCGTCTGCCCACTTGATGAATACTGCCAGACATTGACACACCTTCTTGTGGATGGAAGGCAAAACATTCCTGTAAATAATCAAAGTCACATTTTTATTTTGTCTTTTTAATAAAAATATAGCAATGCAATAGCAGCTATGGTCACTTTACATTATATTGGTGGAGGTAACTTAGCTACAAACTATAGTACCAAGAGAAAACCTCCGACCTGCCGCAAGTTACTAATAAAACCACTGACCTGCCGCAAGTTACTAATAAACTTTATAACAGTGTTAATTTCGAGTACACCTCGCCACAGTCCTCACGATAAGCAGATCAGTAAAACTTTGTTCGAACCTGTAGATTTTTCAGCTTTTATTTCGATATATATATAAATAAATTCAACAATTTGATTCGGATCAGTAAATTCAAATTTTCATTTTGAGGACTGTCGCCATGAGTGGGATTCAAACTCACAACCTTAGTAATAAAGTAGTGATTGTCACTGATTGCACAGGTAGTTGTCAATCTTACTACCCATGAGTGGGATTCAAACTAACAACTTAAGTGGTGATAGGCACTGATTGCACAAGTAGTTGTAAATCCAACTACCATGACCACCTCTGTTATTATCAGTAACCATATCATACAAAAAGATGTTCATCAAACATAAATGAAGATATCACCCGGAAGCTATTACTTTAGGATGGACGGATGGGATGATAATAGGATCCTTGAATTTGTTTTTGCACCACTAAAAAAAATGTGTAAGAATAACAAACTATGGAGGTTTCTATTGCTGATATGGCATATGATGAATGTAAAAATATCCTTACGTGTCTTTTGTCAGGAAGAAATGACTTAGAAGATTAAAGACATCCATGACCGTTTCCAAGACAACAGTTGCTGTGGTGGGTATGACTTGTAACTTCTCGTGGTCAACAACAGCCTTGATGTAGTTAAGAGATCGATACACTTTGTTTACTTCTTCTTGAAGTTTGTCAACATCCTGAAATAAAGAAGAAATCTGTCAATAATACATTGTTTAAACTGAATCAAGGGCTATTAAATAGCAAGAAAATCTGCATTTACCATATGGTACATAGCAAGAAAGAAAATCTGTTAAAATTGTACTGAATGTGCTTGATGTCACATGTGAGAACATGATTAGTGTGACGTAAGCTGTATGGGTCATACCTTCCGCTATACCCCTGCAGAAATGCATTTATCAAAGTAAAAAAAACCATAGAAAATAATACAAGTTAGCAATGCTCAAGTAAAACATTTATTGGCAGAGCTAAAGAAAATACACCATATAGTACTTCAGTGCCGTATGTCACGCAAGTAACAACATATATATTATGTTTGTGGTTTTTTTTTTTTATATGTTTGCATGCTTTTGCATTGTAATTGCTTGACCCATATGGGTGTAATATGCAATTTGAATAAATAAATATTATTGATGTGACCAAAGCTGTATGGTGCTATACCCCTGCAAATTATCCTAAAAATAAATGAATATACAATTATCAATGCAGTCCTCGAAATTAAAATTTGAATTTACTGGTCCGAATCAAATTTTTGAATTATATTTTTATATAGTTCTAAATAAAAATATTGAAAAATGTACTGGTCCGAACAAAGATTACTTGTTTTGACCAGGAGGAACGGTGTCTATCGTGAGGATTATCGATGTAAACAAAAACATGTAAAAACACACAGGTTAGCAATATATGTACTGGAGTAAAAGCATGACTATTTATTTATTGCAATATTTTCATTTCAAATATTTTATTGATAAATCAATAGGATTGGATAACAGGCTATGCCTATACAAATCCTCTCCAACAACAAGATGGAACCATTTGAACACAATTTACATAAGACATAGAGCAATCTACCCATCATGTATACATGCAATTCATCTTAATTACCAAGCATAAACACATGTATATTAATAGCAGAATAATACAAACAAAACAAAAAAGATTTTTCCCTTTCTTTTCTTTTTTTTTTGTTAATAGGTATGATATAATATGTATATTAATAGCAGGATCATACAAAATAAAGTAATTTTTTTCCCTTTTTTCCCCCCTTTTTAATAGGTATGATATGATATGATATTTATTGCAATAGGAGCACAAACAATAAACCAATCAGCATCCTGTGAAAAAAACATAAATATTCATTAGAATTTAGAAGAAAGTGATTATTCATTACATGCCCTAACTAAATCATAAATATTCATTAGTAGTTCAAGGATACTGGTACCTTGATCATCAAATTCTACACACAATATCAACAAGTAAGTTCACAGGACCTAGTTCAACAAAATTTGTCTTCTATTTTCCGTTGCTGTGATAAGTACCTCTTTCTTGTCAAAAAAAATTCAGGAAAAAGTCTAGTTGGTGTGTGTAGTATCTGCAAAATCTTTTCTCAGAAGAGAAAGTCATAATATGATTCTTATGATTCCACACACACACTTTTTTTTTTTTACTTTTCACTGATATTCTGTATAAATAGATCCCTATTTATTATTTTGACTTTTAAACAGTTTTCTGTTTCCCTAATTCAATTTGAGCTGCAAATAATATTCTTGCATCCATGATCTTTATCTAATCTACATGAATCATCCACTGTACCCTGAAAGTGGTGTTAAACACCATAACCCTAACCCTGTACCCTTCTTTTTGCTATACTACCCTGTACCCTTCTTTTTGTTATACTAACTGTTTGAAATTGAAAACTTTTTATTCAAATTGATGTGGAATATATTTTAATTTCTGTTTTGTTATTGCATTAAGATATGGACATTTGGCGTTAAACAACAATCACTCACTATAAAGTTCCAACTAAGTGTGCAGGATAAGTACAAAGAGAACCTCATCAATATCTCATTGAAATGTACATTGTTCTTGCCATGAAATAGCTGGAAAATTGTTCATTTGGCGTTAAACAACAATCACTAACTCACTAGATATATATAATAGTGTGTTGGTTGAGTACAAAGCAGACATCAACACCATTTCATCGAAATGTATCTTATTTTCACCACGAAATAGCTGAAAATTTGCTCATTTGGCATTAAACGACAATCACTCTAACATTCCTTTCATCAACATTAGATGTTACATAAGCCAACAATACCAGATAAAACTAGTATTACTGTGAGCACAGCTCACTAAGATATACCTCCCGCTCCCCACATCTGTCCAACCTACATTGCATTTCCATAACCAAAACATTACGGATTGTTCCGACCAAAAATGAAAGGGACCCTCCTCTCTTCACCAGTTAGCTGCTGATAAAATTTCAAAACATTCTGAGAAACACTACTCAAGTTATCATACGACATAGGGTAAAAATCCTATTTTCCTTCATATCAAGTCCAACAACTTTGGAACAGCAAAAGTGAAAATCGTCAAAAATGAAAGGAATCCTCCTCTCTTCACCAGTAAACAGCTGATAAAATTTTAATAGATTCTAAGAAACACAACTCAAGTTATCGTACGACATAGGATTTGTCTATAGACGGACGGACAGACATGGTGAAACCAGTATACCCCCTACAACTTTATTTTTCTTAATTTCTAAGACAAGCCACCAATACCAGATAAACTTTATTTTTCTTAATTTCTAAGACAAGCCACCAATACCAGATAAACTTTATTTTTCTTAAATTCTAAGACAAGCCACCAATACCAGATACACTTTATTTTTCTTAATTTCTAAGACAAGCCACCAATACCAGATAAACTTCATTTTTCTTAAATTCTAGGAACCTTTCCTCTTCATTTAATTGTTTATTTATTTATTTTAAACATGATTGCCAACAGCCAATGGCTACAAAGGGTTTTCCTCTTGGATAGAAGCCGATTAAATGATAAAATCCTGAACAATTGTTTATCTACTGGAGTAGCCATCAAAGCATACACTTGATGTAAAAGCAATTACATGCACAGATACAGATCAACATTTAGATTTCTTATCACATGTAATACATGTATTAGCATGTCAGGATAATCTGAGGGTCTCTGGGGACTCCTAAACTTGATTTATTTCTTTTTCACATACCAAAGTTTCAATGAACCTCAGATGTTAACATGTATATTAATTAGCATGGCAGGGTAATCTGAGGGTCCCAAGGGATTCCCAAAATCTTATTTATTTCTTCTGCCCATACCAAAGTGCTAATGAACCTCAAGTTAAAGTTCAGGGGTATGTCAAGATAATCTTGAGGGTCCCGGTGGACTCCCAAACCTGGTTGATTTCTTTTCCACATACCAAAGTACTAATGAACCTGAGGGTCCAGAGGGATGCCCTAAACTTTATGTATTTCTACTGCACATACCAACTTCAGGTTAAAGTTCAGGGGTTAAAATGTATTAGCATGTCAGGGTAATCGGAGGGTCCCGAGGGATTCCCAAAATCTTCTTTATTTCTTCTGCCCATACCAAAGTGCAAATGAACCTCAAGGTATGTCAAGATAATCTGAGGGTCCCGGTGGACTCCTAAACCTGATTTATTTCTTTTTCACATACCAAAGTACTAATGAACCTGAGGTTAAAGTTCAGGGGTTATATGAAATGTATTAGCATGTCTGGATAATCTGAGGGTTCCGAGGGATTCCCTAAACTTTATTTATTTCTTCTGCACATACCAAAGTACTTATGAACCTCAGGTTAAAGTTCAGGGGTTAACATGTACTTGTTGACATGTATAAGTGTGTCAGGATAAACTGAGGGTCCTGAGAGACTACTAAACCTGATTTATTTCTTCTGCACATACCAAATTACTAATGACAATGCATAAGTATGTCAGGATACTCTGAGGGTCCCGAGGGACTCCTATACCTAATTTATATCTGCTGCCCATATCAAAGTACTAATGAATCAGAGGTTATTAAAGTTCAAGATTCCCCACAGACTTGTCGATTTCTCTTTAATTCATTTCTTATCAAGATACTGACACTATCAAGCATGTATTATTGTAATCAAGAGGGGTTTTCATAGATTACACAAATTGTGAACTTTCTAAAATTAGTTACGGGATGGTCGGATGGTCGTCTGATGGTTTATTAAAGTGTTGGTACAGAAAGGTGGAATATATAAATGATATTCACAATATTTTACTTGTTACAATCCTACAAATCAGTTTAATCCAATCACATTTTTGTGCCTGTCTCTAAGATTCCTATCACCACTGATTTAACTTTCATGTTCAATCCCTCAAATGAACAATTTTAGAGTTAAGAAATATCATATAGTGACTTGCAATTATGTCCTTTAAGATGTGTAGAAATTATTTTTTATATAACATAAATGAAACTGAAGAGACAAAGAAGAATGGAAAATTGAGAGACTTCGGCAACATTGGGTACAGGACACAAAACAAAGAAAGAAAAAAACTAGTATTACTGTGAGCACAGCTCACTAAGATATACCCCCCGCTCCCCACATCTGTCCAACCTATTTCCATAACCAAAACATTACTGATTGTTCCGACCAAAAATGAAAGGGACCCTCCTCTCTTCACCAGTAAGCAGCTGATAAAATTTCAAAACATTCTGAGAAACACTACTCAAGTTATCATACGACATAGGGTAAAAATCCTATTTTCCGTCATATCAAGTCCAATAACTCTGCAAAGGCAAAAGTGAAAAATGTCAAAAATGAAAGGGATCCTCCTCTCTTCACCAGTAAGTTGCTGATAAAATTTCAAAACATTCTGAGAAACACTACTCAAGTTATCATACGAAATAGGGTAAAAATCCTATTTTCTGTCATATCAAGTCCAATAACTCTGCAACGGCAAAAGTGAAAATCGTCAAAAATGAAAGGGATCCTCCTCTCTTCACCGGTAAGCTGCTGATAAAATTTCAAAACATTCTGAGAAACACTACTCAAGTTACCATACGACATAGGATAAAAATCCTATTTTCCGTCATATCAAGTCCAATAATTCTGGAACAGCAAAAGTGAAAATCATCAAAAAAGAAAGGAATCCTCCTCTCATCACCAGTAAACAGCTGATAAAATTTTAAAAGATTCTAAGAAACACAACTCAAGTTATCGTACGACATATGATTTGTCTACAGACAGACGGACGGACATGGTGAAACCAGTATACCCCCCTACAACTTTGTTGCGGGGGTATAATAAATGAGTCATTAATATCAGCAATGAATCATTGTGCCCATGATGGTATTGTAGTTGGATATATCAGTATCAATCACCACTGATATTCTTAATTATACAGGGGCCATCGTGGTCATGATCATTTGGTAGTTGGATTTACAACTACATGTGCAATCAGTGCCTATCACTACTAATGTTGTGAGTTCGAATCCCGCTCAAGCGAGGTGTACTCAATACAACATTATGTGATAAAGTTTGTCCGTGATTTCTGGCAAGTCACTGGTTTTCTCGAGTTACTCTGGTTTTCTCTGAATATTGTTGAAAGTTATTGATACCATAACCATATTTTCTTTAAAATAAAAAAAAAACAAAAACACTGATACACTATGTTTAATGGTTAAAGATGAAATTCTCTGAGAATATGCTTTGGGTGGAAAAATGACAAGAATTGCAATTAAAAAAGGGAAGCAACTCTACATAAAAAAAATCATCATGAAAATCAAAATATATTTGTTTAATTAGAGTTACTTCCCAATGTAATTACATTTTTACCATTTTTCAACCCAAACATTTTTTTTACATAATTACATCTTCAACTTTTATTTACAAAATATGTCAATAATTAATTAACATTTTGGAGAAAATTTAAATAAAAGAAACATTAAATGTCAATCTACTAGCAGTTATAAATTAATCAAACCACTTTTAATCAACATCAAATGATTCAGAATTTCATTACAGAGAGTGAAGTAACATTTTTAAATGTCACTATCATTATTAGTGTAGACTGGAGCTGTTGTGGTCGTAATAGTGTGGTAGTTGGATTTACAACTACCTATGTCTATCACCACTATATAGTAGAGGGGCTTTTGTGGTCGTATGGTAGTTGGATTTACAACTACCTATGCAATCAGTGTCTATCACCACTAAAGTTGTGAATTCGAATTCCGATCATGGCGAGTTGTACTCGATACAACATTATGTGATAAAGTTTGGCCGTGACTTGTGACAGGTCGGTGGTTTTCTCCAGGTACTCTGGTTTCCTCCACGGATAAAATTGACCGCCACGATATAACTGAAATATTATTAAATATCATAACCCTAGCTAACCCTTTATTAGAGTAGACTGCACTTGCTCTACTAACACAGTCCTCGAAATGAAAATTTGAATTTACTGGTCAGAATCAAATTCATTTATCTTTATATTGTTCTAAATAAAAACTGAAAAATTTACTGGTCTGAACAAAGTTTTACTGGTCTTAGACCAGAGGACCGGTGCTCATTGTAAGGACTGTTAACATCTCTTTATCAACAACCTGCCTATGATTCTTGGTAGGAAATATTTACCATCTGACCGTGGCCAGTTATATATAGGGATACAAGCTGCAGTTCGGTAAAAATTTCAGTCAATACCTAATATGGGGGGTGAAAACTTCTTGCACAAGAATAATAAATTGATCGCCATTGTTGTTTATTGTTGAACATTTGACATTCAAAATTGTATCTTTGCTTCACTGACAAAATACTGTGTGTAATTTATATGCAAATTAAATAGATAACACTATACTTTAAATTTAAATTCAGTTATGCAAAATGCTCAATTCCATTCAAGTAAATAAAAACCTTTATGTAAGGTTGATAAAAACATTTTGACTCCATTTGAATTTCAAACCAAAATTATTAAAAAAAAAAAAAAATATGGAAGGGTGTGTCCATTGGACACAGATGTTACCACTTTCAGCTAAAGTAATTGGGTATATTTCAGCAAAATCAAGGGGCATAACTCCAGAACTGAAAATGTTAAAAAGTTAGAAATCAAATTTGGCCTTCATTTTATGGTCCCTGACCGTATGTATAAATTTCAAATGATTTGCTAAAAGGGTACGTAAGTTATTGAGAGGAAACCAAATGTGGGACGTACAGACGGATGGACGGACAGACATACGGACATAGGAAAAACTTATTGCTCCTCACACCAAGAGAGTGTGGTATAAAAATATTTTTAATATATTACTTCCATCCATTTAGAGAATTTTTAAGCTTATGATGTTTAATGCCACTTTCAACAATATTTCAGTTATATTGTGGTTGTCAGTTATATTGGTGGAGAAAACTGGAGTATTCGGAGGTAACCACCAACCTGTTGCAAGTCACTGACAAACTTTATCACATAATGTTGTATCGAGTACACCGCGCCATGCATGAACATCGAGCTCACAATGTTAGTGGTGATGGGCACTGATTGCACAGGTAGTCATAACTCTAACTACTATATGATCACGACCACGAATGCCCGCCCCCTGAGAATTTTCAACATTTTTAAAAATTAAATAACCAATTAACTGATCACAAGAAAAAATTACATCATATATACATGTATGCAAGGCTTCAAACAAATAACATGATTAAAGTCCTACGTGGTATGTTCTGAAAGACAATACAAGTTCCCATGCGGACGAGAAATTAATAAAATATCTAAAAGAAACATGCAGAAGATCAATAAATGATGCCATTTAATGTAAAATAATTTCCATTCTGACTACAGAAGAATACTGGGTTGGTTTACTATTGATCCATCTGCTCATTTAACTACCAGTTAACCCAATGCACATTGTACAAGTCTCTATTTTATTCAACAATTTAAAACATTTATCAAGATTGCCAAAGGAGGCATTTGTTCGATAACGATTTTCTACATAAGTCTGCAAAATTTGCATTTTACTGTTACAAATAGAAATGTCATGTACGTACTAGTAACAATAGATTGTATGTCTGTTATATCTATACCATACAAAATGTGCTTAAACGTTGTTCAAATGGCTTATGGTGTTTAATGCCACTTTATACAATATTTCAGTTATAGCATGGCAGTCAGTTGGTGGAAGAAACCCAGAGTACCCAGAGAAATCCCTCCATTACATAGATTGGACTATTTCAATAAAGGAGTCATTGCTTAATGCCAAGTGAACAATTTTTCAGCTATATAATGGCGAGAACAAGTTACTTTTCAATGAGATGATGACGATTGTTGCTCTGTACTAGACCGATATGCTGATGAGTTGGTTTGGTTTATGGTGCTTAACGCCACTTTCAACAATATTTCAGTTATATCGTGGCGGTCAGTTTAATTGGTGGAGGAAATCAGAGTACCCAGAGAAAATCACTGAACTGCCGCAAGTCACTGACAAACTTGATCATATAATGCTCTATCGAGTACATTTCATCCGAGTGGGGTTCGAACTCACAACGGACCCTGTGTTGGATTTGATTTTTGGTGTTTTAACGCCACTTTCAGCAATATTTCAGCTATATACTTCACTCATTGAGCCACCCGGGTCCTCAATTGAGTTAGATTTTTATAATGTTACAAATGTATTTTACTGAAAAAACACTCCACAAGCAGACATGTCGCTCAACTCTTATCACATTATCAAGACACTGAGATGAATAGTCTTTGCTATAATACTCCTTAATGCTCTGCACTTAGCAGGGAAGCAGCAAATACTGTTTTTGATAGTATTTGGTTCGACATGACATGGATTGAACCCACAATCTACCGCATTCGATTCGTGTACACAACCATTACTCCTCTGAAACAATTAAGTTAATAAGATATCATGTATATTGTAGATACTTGCATATATATTATAAATTTATATTGAATATAATGTAATACAATCTAGCATAGGGAATAGAATTATGGATATTTTATTCCATTCTCGATAATATTTTAGTTACCGATATACCATGGCAGTCAGTTTTATTAGCGGAGGAAATCGGAGGATAAAACCACTAATCTGACGCAAGTTAACCGACATACTTTATTACATAAAGATGTACAAGTACATCTGGCTACTGGCTATAATCACAATTACATACCTTAGAATAGCATAGGTACAGGTAGATACAAATCAAAACTACCATTTGATTGCTACAAAGGCAGCCCCGGTTTTTTGAAAGATAAAATATCTTAATTACAGAACAAGATGTTTATCTTAACGAAGTCTATCTTAACTTTTGTCAATAATCTTTTCATCCTACATTTTTGTTATTTTAATTGTCCGCGTATTATTGGCTATTTTAACATGCATGATGTTATATTGAAATAAAAGACAAGCCAGAGAGGCCTGAATGTAGAGTACAGATATAGATGTACATCCAACCACTAGGTACCGTACAATCACAGCCACAGACAAACACATGAAATTTGTTGACATCAATAGTTTTCCTAATATATTGTATACTGTTCTATAGGACATCCACATTTTGCTGTTGTTGTAAATTCAAGGATGGACAGATCCCACAATCAATGAAAATCGAAACACTACCAGTGTTTCCTAAGGTAAATTGAAGTTGAATGGGCATTCGGTCCGGTAAAGGAGTACAAATTACTGGACCAAGCATCAAGTTTACAGGACATTCACAACCTCCACAGAGGAGGTGCTCAGATTCCTAATGGTCCAGTATTGAATAACCTTTTACTGTACCAAACCAATGACCTTGAAAATGACTGAGTTACTCCACGAATAATGATGATTTCACAACATTTTGTTCTAAATTTTGACCCTAATTCTGGCATAAATAATGTTTAGATCAGACATACTAAGAAGTATATTGCATCATACTATATATACAATGAATAATATTTACTGTATCATCAAGCCTAAGAATCGTAGAGTGAGAGCTTTACAATCTAACCTACCTTTAGAAATACCGAATGTCTATCAGTATTAATCATCTCCCTTGGTTTAACTGGGGAGGAGTGTCGTGAAAAAACCTGAAATACACTCACGATTTCAAAAAAGCTTAGTGGTGATTTTAATCCTTTTTTACTATAGTAAGCAGTGTTTCAGCTAGACATCAAAATCTTCAGGACAATTGCCAGTTTCATCAAAATTTCTTCAGGACATTCTCTAATAATCAAACTAATGCTTATAGAGTTCTTCAGGACAATTTGAGAAATAGGTGGGTAAATGTCCTGAGACCGGTGCCTAGCTGAATCACTAACATTTAATGTTATATCATAGAATTCATGTCTAAACTTGATTATGAATTGTTAAATTTTGACCTCATAAACATAATTAATTTCGAAATTACACAAAAAAACCATTTCTGAATTATTTTCCATTAATTGTATGAGAGATAAGAAGTTTCATTGTAAACGAAACATAAAAATGACAGAATTTAAGATCCTTTTTTCTTGTTTTTTCTTGCTGAATCACTGAGTAAGTGAGATGTGAAAAAGACTTTAAAAGTTTTAAATTTGTTCCAAGTAAATTTTGTTTTACATTGATGATAAATTTGCATTTAATTGTACATGTATGATAGAAAAAAACTGTAACCAGGAATATGAACTGGTTCTATGTAAAACTATGAATTGTGTACTAGATCTCTGTACATGGTAAGTATACTACTAATTTTTAACACACTAGAAAATATGCTAAAAAAAAAAAAATTGCATAGTACATGTCACTACTGTAATTTTTGGAATAAGTACAGATGTACATTTAGCAAAACGTTGTCTTCATCTACAATAATATTTAAAAAAAACTTTTGAATTTTTAAAATTCTGAATATAAAAGCGTTAATTCTAATATACATGTATGTACCTGTATATATTATTGTAGAGCTATAGCTAGAGAATATATAAAGAAGACTCCAATGATGAACTAGAAAAGAAGTATGCACCCGCACTTTATAATTATGGACAAATTTGTTTTGTTAGGAGTGATTTTTTAAAAATGAAGTGTGTCTGTAAGACACAAATGATTCCCCCCGCCTGACCATCAAAATCCTGTGGACATGCACACCTCCATTATGTGTATAAACATCCTACAAAATATTAAAGCTGTAGCTCCAAAACTGTATGAGGAGATAGCCAGACAAACCATGTATCTATATCCAGATGAACGAACAAAATGACTAAGTCCAACTACCTGTCATTTTGAGAATATTTGATGAAAATCAAAATCCTGTGGACATGCACACCTCCATTATGTGTATAAACATCCTGCAAAATATTAAAGCTGTAGCTCTAAAACTGTAGGAAGAGTTAGCCGGACAAACCATGTTCTCTTTATGCAGCTTATGCTAGTACGAAACAAATTACTAAGTCCAACTACCTGTTATTTTGAGAATATTTGAAGATTATAATTGCAAAAGGGTAAACCAATGTTTTGCTTATTCAGCATTAAGCAGAAATGATTGAAATAAATGAATCTGTACCTAACAATGTGATGTTCTATTGGTTGATTGATTGCCGGTGCGATTTGTTTCATGTCAGAAACATTTTTAAGTGAAAATCAAGTTTTTGTATCTGTGGATTTAAAGTATAAGGAGCGTTGTTTACATGTTAACAGGTTTCAGTGGCTAAGTTCATATATGCATAATTTTGTAAGAAATTGTTGAAAATCAAAATCCATATAATATGCACACCTTCAGTGTTGGTACTAACTGTCTACAAAATATAAAAGGTCTAGCTCAAAAACTGTAGGAGGAGTTAGCCGGACAAACCATATATCCTATATGGATTTAGCAAAATCTGTCTAAGTTCCTGATGCATCCATAAATTTTGTAAGAAATTGTTGAAAGTCAAAATCCACAAAATATGCACACCTTCAGTGTACGTACTAACTGTCTACAAAATATAAAAGGTCTAGCTCAAAAACTGTAGGAGGAGTTAGCAGGACAATCCATATAGCCTATAGCAGTATAGGGATTTAGCAAAATCTGTCTAAGTTCATGCATCCATAATTTTGTAAAAAATTGTTGAAAATCCAGAAAATATGCACACCTTCAGTGTAAGTACTAACCGTCTACAAAATATAAAAGATCTAGCTCAAAAACTATAGAAGTTAGCCGGACAAACTATGCATACTAAGTGTGACGAACGGACGGACAGGGGTAAAACAATATGTCCCCCGACCAATAGTCGTGGGGGCATAAAAAATTGTCACTCACTACTGAGGAGGGTTATGGTACATATGCTTCAGAGAGCTTTTGAGGTGGGGTTATGGTATTTAATGTCACTTTCAACAATATTTCAGTTATATCGTGGCGGTCAGTTTTATTGGTGGAGGAAACTGGAGTACCCGGAGAAAACCACCGAGGAGAGGAAGGAACAAATTCTTTAATAATCTCAAGCGATTGCTTAATATATATCTGCTGATTATATGCTTACTGAACTGTTTACCACTCCCTCTCCTTCAAATGTTCATTTGAACACACCTGTGGGTGGGGGATTTCAGGGTGTTTATACAATCCATGGAACATAGACATTTAACCTTTGAACTAATACTGACAAATCTTCCTAAGAAGTCTAAAAAAATAACCATCTATATATTGCTCAATTACCATAGGTCATCAATGTTTTTCCAGCACACCATTCATGGGACATAGACATTTAACCTTTGACCTAATATTTATGAATATTCCCAAGAAGTCTAAACAAAAATAACCATTGATATATTGCTTAGTTACCAAAGGTCAACAAAATTTTTCCAGCACACCATTTATGGGACATTGACATTTTAACCTTTGACCTAATATTGAGGAATATTCTTAATAAGTCTCATAAATTCATTGAGTTATAGATACAGGTATATATAAAATGGAGATGTATAATCATATAATAAAATCTATAGCATATTAATATAATAAAATTTATTTGTTATTTCCTATAAAGTATAAAAAGCTTCAGTAAGGAGATAAGCAGAGTTCTATATTTTGACCTACCTTCAAATATAATGAATGTCTATCAGGTTTATTTGGACTTTGTTTAATTGGGGTGGAATGTCGTATGAGTCCCTGAAATATATTACCCATCATGCAATAACACATTGTACAACTGCTCAAAATATTATATGTTGAAAAATCACAAATCTGAATTTGGACATTTTCAGAATTTCAAATGTTTTTCTGTTAAAATATGAAAATGCTCTGTGATAAACAGAAAATGTTTGAAATACCCAGCACTTGCCATGAATAAAATATGCTCAAAAACTCAAACTTAATAATATTTTTTCATCTAGCAGATTGGGAAGAGATCTATAATATTTTCAATTATTTTCTTATACGTGTACATGAAAGTTCAAAGTTCAATAGGTACATTTGTACTTAACACTCAAATCAGGGTTAATGGTTACAATGTAAAACACAGATTATGGTACATATTCTACTTAAATATAGTATTTAATATATATAATATGGAGCCTGTCTGCAATATCATGTAAAATCATTTGGTCAAAATCATACAGGAAAAATACAAGTAGCAACATTATATATTTGTATAGGTTGATTGCTTACTCAAAATATTTTAGTGTGAAATATATTTTTAACAAATTCCTTTTTTAGGGGTTTGGGTTTGGGTTATTGGGTATTTAATCATTTTCTATTTTCTCCTCTATATCATGAACCAGAATCATTAAGGGAGGACAGCTGTGACAGATGCAACGAACTGACTTTTTTTTTACACTGGACAGAAAGAGAGAGACATTGTGAAGACATTTAAAGACGGGGGTTTAACATGTAAAAAATGTATAAGACGTTTTATTAAATTTCTAGTAATCTCAGTCTTTGACTTAATTTTTTTCACCTACTTGTCTGAAAGCCAATTTTAGACAAATTTCCTATTTATTCAAACAAATTCTTTCATAATTTTCACTTGCTCGAATCCAGTTTTACTTGTCCCGGGCTTCGGCCAACTTGGTTAAGCACGAAGAATGTCATTTTTATATTGTCAATAATGTTATCAATGATCAATGAACAGTTTTTGTCAACTTCCACCCATTTTCATATTATATTACAGTACCAGAATAGATCAAACATTGAATCTCATTAGTATTATAAGCCCATCACATTTTGTCATCCCTGTCCCAACCAGGAACTAAAATAAATCAAACACTGAATCTTATTGATAAGTACATTTGAATAAGCCCACCACATTTTGTTTTCCCTGTCCCAACCAGGAACTAAATTACCTCTCATCATTTTCAATTTTCTATTTTAAGGAATTTTTGAGGAATTATCGGAGGAGTGGTAGATATTGTTTATTGTGCCAAATTGTGGTTGACCACATTGTCAACTATTATTTTTTAGCCACCTACATCTTATTGTTTTACATACAGAAAGTACAACTTACATGTATGTTCATGTGGGTAAATGAGTGATGTCTTCTTTGTTACATAAGTAGGGAAAACACACATCATGTTCTAATATTTCCTGCGTCAATCAGGTCAATTATGACAAATTTACTTAAACATATATGCAAGACTCAGATCGACATCCCACCTCTAATTGACGTCCAATACTCAAATCTATGTCCGATTTCTATGTCACAGATATCTGTATCTCAGATCTATGTCCTTTTTTCAAATTCTCAATTCTATGGCTGTTTTTCACTTTCTCAAATCGATGATGCCCTAACCCTAACCTGATCCAATAAATCAGCCATTGATATGAGAATTTGGAAAGGATGCCGATTTGAGAATACCCTTAAATACGACTGTGATTTGAGATCAAATGACTTCAGAGAATGCTGATTGGAGTCGGACGGTGATCTGAGTCTATAATATATAACCTCTTTTATTTCAATTATTTCTAATGGCTGACCAATAATACAAAAAAACAACAAAAAACCATGAACTACATCTATATATACAAAAAATGTGCTAATACAGTCTGCACCAAAAACTACTAGCCATATACCCATCTAGAAAAAAATGGTTCAGGTTAATGAAAATTGCATAAAATTTGCAACATCACAAGTCATGTTCTTCTTCTTCCTTTGTAGAGTAGGACTCCTTCGAGTGTAAGTGACTCTGGTCTCAATGATTTGAAGACAGAGAGGTGGTCGTTCATTTTGTTGATATCGGTGAAATTGTTGACCATCAAGGCAACACTGTACAAACATTCCTTTCATAAACAGTGCTTACCACAAAAAGTTTTATGAGTTCAATATATAATTCAAGATATTTTTTCTTCATATTTCAGTTTCATATAATAGCCCACATTATTCAATATCGGTCTGCTGGTACATGTATTACAAATGTCACAATTTCAATAAATCTTTAAAAGTCACATAAAATACATAATTACAACAAAAAATGTATTCTTATTTTCAATAATGAATGTCAAAGTAATTATTGGTGCATGTAATATTAAACAAATATAATTACATTATAGGAGTACAAAGTCTGTGGTTACAAATTGATGCTCGCATGCATATAAGCATACTTGTCAAAAAAATCGATATATAAAACTGGTTCCCTGAATAGACTTTATATAAAACTGGTTCCCTTATTTAAATAGACAATCAATTATCTACCAAGGTACATAGCAAATATAGACCGACAGAAAGACAGATGGATGCGATAATGAGAATTACCTTTTTTTTTAGTTTCAGAGGGAAAAGTGACCTCATCCTGGAAAGGTCTGACGCCAGACTATTTTGTGCCCTAGACTAGACTGGAAAGGTCTGATGCCAGACTATTTTGTGCCCTAGACTAGACTATCTATTTGCATGTTGAAAACAAAAAACTATGTTTGATGTACTGTATATTCTGATTATTTTCTAAATAAATATTGTTTAAATTAAACAAAAAACTGTTGATAACCAATTGTCTACTAAGAGATATGTATATACAGACTGACAGAAAGATGGATGGACATTATAATTAGAATGATTTTTTTTTTTTTTTTAAGTTTCAGAGGAAAAAGTGACAGGGCCACCACCAGACTATTTTGCACCATAGGCAAGGCCAGCTATGTACTCACCTGGACAGGGCTGTCACCAGACTATGTTATTGCACCCTAGGCAAGGCCATCTACTTGCATGTTGAAAACAATAAACTGGTTATCAACTACCAATGAACTATTATATTTTCTTTTTATTAATTTTTTTTTCGCTAAACAAAATAATTTGCATAAAACTCTGACCCATTAAGGTTCAGTTATGCACTCTTCCGAGGTCTACTACCCAAGCTGACTAGTGGGCCAAATGGGTGCACTGGCTCTGGACCTGGAAAACCTTATGACATAAAGTGACATAGGGGGTAATTCAACCTACATGCTGATAATCACTCATGGTAGGAAAGGTCAATCAGAATACAGATCCCCCTTATGTACCCCTGAGAGGTGACATAGGGGTAATTTAAATTACATGCTAATAATCACTCAAGATAGGAAAGGTCAACTGCAATACAGATTACCCTTATGCAACCCCCCAGACAAAAGCTATTGACACCATTAATCAATTTCTTGTCATGTCTGACTAAGCATTTCCATTGTTTAACAGCTGAGTATGATATAATAAAAATACAACTACATTGTTTTGGTACACAAGGTTGTTTGTGTGTGCAGATGTGTGATCAACCCTCCTGATAGTATTATATACTGAATGGTCATACTGATTCACTACGCCTATCTCCCTCCCCCCCCCCAAATACAATTTCTGTTTAAATTTTTCATTTCAAATTAGTAACAGCAAACTTGTGATTGAATTGGGAAGACATAATAAAACGGATATTAATAACAGGATTTGTTCCCTGTGTAAAAATGGAGTTGAGGATGAATATCATATTATTATTTTATGTTCCAGCCTCAACAATAATAGGAATAAAATGTTTGCCAATATTCTTAGTATTTTTCCATCTTTTCATGTATTTACTGATGTGAAAAATTCCTTTATTTATTTAAATGTAAAGAATATGATATTGTAGAAATTATTGTGAGAGGAGTAAACGAAATGTATAATAGGAGAAATGAGTTGATTGATAAATATTTTTTTTTAAGATTTCTGTAAAAGATATATTTGTGTATTGTTTAAAAAATGATGGCAACTCATTGCACAATGTGACAGTTTCATGAAAATATACATGTAGATCATTATTATATGTTATATTTTGATTGATATTTAAATCATATTTAAAATGTACCACCTCCTCATACTAAATGTCATTAGGGAGTCATGTGTTTCAAACATGTATATGTAGTTTGATTATATTTAACAGTTTCTTTGTTTTGTATTTAATGTGTTGTTTTGGTAACAATCCTTTGTATATGGATTTCAGACCAATAAAAATTCTGTTCTGTTCTGTTCTTTTCATAATCAATTTCAAATCAATTGAAATTTATCACATCAATGAATGGTAACAATTTATTTCAATTAGGAGCAATTTTAATTTTTAAATATCTTTTTAAAAAGCCCTAAACTGTATTAAAGTTATTATGTCAACATGTTCAAAAAATGCATTTTTATAATAATGACTTTTCTTTCTCTATTCCCCCCTCTCCCTTTTGCACGCCCCCTCCTCCATCTTCAATCTATCTTATAATATAATTAGCAATTCTGCTGATTATCTGTAGATTATAAGATTTTACCCCTTTTAAATCAAGATACAAAAAACAAAATGTACATGCAAGTTTCTAAAATAACAATTAAAATACCCACTCCCCCCCAAAAAAAATATTTCATGCACCTTTTAAAACCCACATTAAATTATCTAACTAGTGTCTTGTATTTGTTATCTATTATAGACTATATCTTATTTCTGTAGCGAAAATAAATTGATTAAATCCAAAACACCTGTTCCCTTTCTCCTCTCTACCTAATAACCTACCTTTATCTCTTTTTTCTTCTTTCTATCCAAAGTAGAGAATTTTCCCTTTTTGTTAAAAGTATGCATTTTTCACGGAATCTGAATCCTAATTCGACGGGATATCAGAAATCTGCAGTCAGAAAACTTATCTATTCACTCTTGTCCTAGAAACTGGTTATTGATCAAGAAGAATATTTTGTCATCCATTACGCAGAGAAATCAAATAAATAGTTATGCCATATTCCATACAATGATCGGGACGATGATGATTCATTTCAGACAGACAAACGGTACTTGTCCAGTCATTGTTGTTTCTTTGTAAACATCCAATTGTGGCGGAAAATCTAATTTCTAACTTTGTCTTTTAAAATCTAATTAAAATTTCTCTGACATCAAAATTTTATTTTCTTATTCTCCACGAATAATTCTTTAGCCAATTAATATTTATGATAGAGCTACAATATAATCATCTAATTCTGGTCATGTATAAACGATTTGTAAACATAACATCAAGATGATTATTATTACTCATAAAATAAACCACACAGAGTTTCCAAAGACACACTCAATATTGTTGGCTATAAACTCCGACAGTTAGTCATCACACCAAGGCTTGAAGCAAGTCAGTGCTCCTTTGGATAAAAAAATATAATAATTCTTCATTCCAATCCAATTTGTAAAAATCTTTCACAACGAGATAAAAAAATAACAAATTTTTCCTTATTTTTGAGATTTTCCTTCTTTTTCCTTTGTCCAATTTGTAAAAAAATCTTTCAGGATAAATTTCCCTTCACTGTTCTTTGAACAGAGCAAGATTATATAGATTATAGATAAAAATACATTCTCTTTGATCAAAAAATCAGTTAACTGTTTCTTTTTAATAGTCTAAATTTAATCGGCAGGCAATTTATAGTAAAATAAAAAAATTCAATCATTTATTACATCCATAAACAACAACAAACGTAGTGCCTTAACTAATCAATATTACCAATTAATTTTAAAATTAAAATTGTTCGTCTAAGAATAAAAAAAATCTTTAAATCAACAATGCATATAACATGAAATATTCATTAAGTACACAAATTAGAAAAAAAACCTTTTCGGTTCAAATAATTAAACAATGTACTCCAAATGAAATATAATTCAAATTTTCCTTTGGGGTCAAATTACATTTCACAATATTCCTTATATCCATACAATGATCGATCAATATTTGATATTTACTCCAACTATACAAAGTTTTCAGGAAAACTTACAAGTGGAGATAAAATTCAAAAAGTAATCGTTGATACCGGTAGATCGATATCTATCATTATTACCATAATCCAAACTTTTTACAATCCAAAAAGTAATACTAGATCGATATCTGTAATTAATAATCGTAACTTTTTTCAGTATCTGCTAAATATACACACACAACATTAGAGAAACTGAATGGTATCTTATCTCAACCAAATCACTATATTTATAGATCAATACACTAAGTAGAGGTGTTAGCACTACTTGTATAAAAATCAAAACTTCCTCTCTACACCACTACAGACACAGACAGGCTAGCTATTACTATGATTCACTGTATGGCTGATAGATAGATGTATAATCCCTTCATGTTTCCTTGATAACCAGTACAGGACTGTAATAAACATGGAGTGGACTCTTTATTAGGCCACAGTGAATTATTTTTGGTCTTCATGATTTTTTGTTCCCTGTTCAATATTTTTTAAAACCCATTTTTTGTGAGAGTCAAATGAAAGTGAACTATTTTTTTGGTCTTAAAGGAAATGTATATAAATATAGCTAGATTTATTAGAAATAGTACTTTTTATTCCCTGTTGTGTACTAAACGGAAATCAAGACTTGAACTCAGACAAACGAAAACTCACAACATAAATATGTAAGTGGTAAAAATTAGAAGTTGTTATCTAATACAGAACGTTGTCTTCTTAAGCCCATTGTCTTTTCTTTTTTTAAAAATTATAAATAGAGTCAAACCTGTCCATCTGGTCACCTCTATTAAGCAGTCACCTGTATTTAAAGGTCATTATTATCTAATAAGTTCTCTTCTTAAGCCATTGTCTTTTTTTTTTATATATAATAAATACACAGTCCATGCAGTCACCTGTATTTAAAGGTCACCTTTTCTTGTCCTGTCATAAAAAATTGCATATGAATTGAACTTCTTTTAATAGGTCACCTGTCTTATAAGACCACTTTTTCTTTGTCTCAAAGGTGATCTCTCAATATAGGTTTGACTAAAATGTTTTGGATTTTGAGTGAAACACGAAGATGTCTCTTCTGTTGTGGCATGGATGTTGGGTGGCATGTATTGTCTAAGATTTTGGGTGGCATGTACATTACTCAATATAATTTTTGAAAAGACCCATTAAATGTTGTTATTCATAAAGTCTGTCATAGTCTGTGACAAAACCCACTAGCCCTAAGACCCAGTCTAGTATAAATTGTTCCATGCTAGTAAAAAAATATTTAAAATTTGCTTAATCAAATACAAAAAATTCCCCTTTAATGCCTTTCCAGTTAGTTTATCAAAATGTTTTGGTACAGAACTGCTACCATTTTAAAAGGCAATTCAGGATTTTATTATCTTAGAAATAACTTATAAGGTATCAAAAAAATTGGATGGTTATAATTTAACCAAATATTTTATATGAAACAGATCCTGATCTTGATGACAGATCCATAAGGGGTACAGCATAATAATATTATTTTGGAGTGGTGATATTGATGAGAATCATTACGGGGACAACATCATAATAATATTTTGGGGTGGCCTAACAACTAATGATATACAAGAAATCTAGACATAGTCAATGTGTAATAAACTACATGTTGGACAGTAAACTCAATTATTTTACATGGAACAGACCCTGATCTTGATGACAAACCATTTTGGGGACAATATACTAATATTATTTTGGGGTGGCCTAACGACTGATGATATACAAGAAATCTAGACATCGTCAATGTGTTAAGTACATGTTAACCATGTTTTTCGACATCAAAATGATATAATTATATCTATATTTATGCTGAGTGATACATGTATTTGTGTCATGGAGATGTCAAGCTAGCAAGACTTATTACATGTATTACATGTACAACTAGCTTTCAAAGTGTTAACTGACTAAGTGCAGACATTCCCATGCTAGAATCTATACATAGCAATATTTTGCAATCTTCTTAGTCGGGTTGGATAAAAAATACATTTTATTTAGTATTTAGGGGGGGGGGGGGTTGAGAAATTTTGTTTCTAATATTTCAACATCCCTCTTTATTCATACTAGCGGCAATAGCCCTTTGTAAGTTGAAAAAAACTATCCTTCAACTCGTAGACAAAAAAAAATAATTCTGTCTGTACAAGAAATCACAGGCCCCAAATTTTTCTAATATTTTAACATCCCACCTTTTTCCCTATAAGCCCTTTGTAAGAAAAGAAAAGAAAAGAATTATGCACGGAACTGAGGACGAAAAAAAATAACTCTAGTCTCCAACAAAGAAATCCCATGCCCCATCTGCATCCGCAGATATGAACAATTGTTAGTCTTTAAGATACCTTTTTTTTTAGGACTCGTAATGGAAAATTTTGCTATTATGAAAAGCATGATTTTTCTTACCCTGACCAATCCTTTATTTTAATATTTTTCTGTTTTCTGTTATATTATACCAATTAGCATTTATAAATATAACTCCTTGAGTAGGTACTTGTACAATTATAATACAATTATTATATAATACAATTATAATATAATACAATTATAATATAATACAATTATAAGAAATATACAATTACATGTATAACATAGGAACTAATTATAAGAAAAACAAGCTGCCTTCCTGCTTCCTTATCTTAATGTACAGTTTACCTTATAGCTATATACCAATTAGCATTTATAAATATAACTCCTTGAGTAGGTACTTGTACAACTATAATACATGTATAATATAATACATGTATAACATAGGGACTACATGTAACTATAGGAAAAACAAGCTGTCTTCCTGCTTCCTTGTCTTTATGTACAGTTTACCTTATAGCTATATACCAATTAGCATTTATAAATATAACTTCTTGAGTAGGTATTTGTACAACTATAATACATGTATAACATAGGGACTACATGTAACTATAGGAAAAACAAGCTGTCTTCCTGCTTCCTTGTCTTTATGTACAGTTTACCTTATAGCTATATACCAATTAGCATTTATAAATATAACTTCTTGAGTAGGTATTTGTACAACTATAATACATGTATAACATAGGGACTACATGTAACTATAGGAAAAACAAGCTGTCTTCCTGCTTCCTTGTCTTTATGTACAGTTTACCTTATAGCTATATACCAATTAGCATTTATAAATATAACTTCTTGAGTAGGTATTTGTACAACTATAATACATGTATAACATAGGGACTACATGTAACTATAGGAAAAACAAGCTGTCTTCCTGCTTCCTTGTCTTTATGTACAGTTTAATTACCTTATAGCTTGGTATTGTAGCTACAGGTACATGTTGTATTATCTTCCTGGTACATGTATACACATTATATGTTATTCAGGTGCTAGACAGGGTATATGTATATAAATCATTTCTTTATATTCATAGCATCAGTATTTATATACTTGTATTGTCATTGTATGTGAACATGGATTACGCATTGTTATCTGCTGTGCTTTATCCAATAAAGAACAAGATGAACTGTGAGCTAATGCTCACCTATGATACCCCCCCCCCCCCCCCCCGTTCTTTGACAAACAGGAAGTAGGAATCTGACGGGTCAAAAAATGCTTCCCACGATATGGGGTACCTATATGAAGCTTGTAACCAAATATCAGATTTCTGCCATCAATAGTTGCTGAGAAAAATGCGACGAAAAATGAGCATATATGTTCAATGTGTAGAAAAATCAACAAAGTCGGCAAACAGGAAGTAGGAATCCGATGGGTTCAAAAACGCTTCCCACGATATGGGATACCTATATGAAGCTTGTGACCAAATATCAGATTTCTGCCATCAATAGTGGCTGAGAAAAATGTGACGAAAAATGTGCATATATGTTCAATGTGTATAAAAACCAACTAAGTCGGCAAACAGGAAGTAGGAATCTGATGGGTCCAAAAATGCTTCCCACGATATGCGGTACCTATATGACGCTTGTGACCAAATATCAGATCTCTGTCATCAATAGTTGCTGAGAAAAATGTGACGAAAAATGTGCACATATGTTCAATGTGTATAAAGATCAATTAAGTCGGCAAACAGGAAGTAGGAATCTGACGGGTCCAAAAACGCTACCCACAATATGGTATACCTATATGATGCTTGTGACCAAATATCAGATTTCTGCCATCAACAGTTACTGAAAAAAATGCGACAAAAAATATCTTGGACGGACGGACGGACAGAGGTAAAACAGTATACCCCTCTCCCCCTTCGGGGAGCGGGGGTATAATTATTATTATTATAAATCTGAAGTCAGGAATGCACGGGGGCCATCTGAATAATTATTATAATATGGTGCATATCTTTAATTTTGAAAATTCAAACAATTTCATGCCTTTTTGACATTACGGAGAGTCTGTTTCTGTATCGGACATCGTTTTCGTTAGGTAGAATATGCTATAAACATCACCATCTGTTACGTCATAGTGACGACATTTCAGCTCCATTCTAAGTTTTTCCAAAAAGAACATTTTATTTTACCGACCAGCACAAGGAAATGACTAGGTAATTTTATAAAGCCATAACAGAATGGAAAACCAATGCTAGAATTGGCAGGGATGATATTTTTAATCATTTGAATCAGGTGATAAATCTATGGCTGTTCATCTTCAGTTTTCTGTCTTTGTTCCGCTTTGATCATTGTTGCTCTTTGATTGATTGGTTGGTGTTAAACACCAACTTTAGCAGTATTTCAGCTCTAATATGGAGTTAACAAAATTTTTTTTGGGGGAGGGGGTATTTGTCTATTTTTTTTAATAGTTAGAAACAAATTTATCTTTCTATTTTGATTTATGTTTATCATCAAGTCTTCTATGTATTGGTACTTGTTATAAAGAAAGATTATCATCAACACCCACCCCCACCCCTCCCTCCCTCCCTCCCTCCCTTTCCCCCCAAATCTTTCAATAAATCAAATCTTTAAATTGAAAGAAGACCATGCATAACAAAGCTATATATTTGTGAATCTGCAGCTGAAGGCAGACAGAGCTGGCAACCTTTCAACAGTTGTAAGTGTTTGATTGAAAAAATTAAGATAGAATGCCAAAGTCTCCCTGTCTGATTAATCCTTAAGGCCCAAGGATATTGATTCTTAGTTTTTACAGTACAAATCAAGATCTTAATCAGTTAATTCAACCCCAAACTCCTATTATCCGAGACTGCTACATAAACATCAGTTCTTTTTCTCTTAAAATTTATACATGGGCAATCACACTTTTAACCCTATTTAAAAAACTCAAAATTGATAATAAAATGACCCACACTTTTAAATTAACAATGAAAATTGAAAATTTAAACTTAGGCCACCCATAAGCAAATTTTGATTTTCCGTAACTGGACAAAACCATCAAATTCTCTTAAAATTTATACATCCGGCAATCACACTTTTAACCCCTATTTAAAAACTCAAAAATGATAATCTTTTAAATTAGCATTGAAAATTTAAATTTAGGCCACCCATGAAAAAATTTTGGTTCTCTGTAACCGGACAAACTCACCAAAAGCTGCTCCAACTCAAAAATTGTTATCAGGGATTTCAAGCATTCTTTAACTATTTTTAGCTCATGTTTTTTTGTGTTACAAGCAATTTTTAAAATCAAAAAAAAAAAAAAAAAAAATTATGCCTATCTATTTACCTACCCACTTGAAAACTTTTACTTTTTCAGCTATATGATGGCGAGAACAAGTTACATTCGATGATATGATAATGATGTCACTTTGTACTAACTAGACCAACACACTATTTAAGTTGGATTTTTATATTGCTAGCTCACTAAAACAACAGTCCAAGAGTAGACATGTCGCTCAACTCAGACACATTATCCTAAGTACGAGCCAACCAGTCTTTGCTCTTTCTCCTTAATTCTTGGTGCTTAAGGGAGAAGTAACAAATATCAATTATATAAGTCTTTGGTTTAAACCGATCGGGGCTTGAGTTGATGATCTAAAATAATCAAGGCAAACACACTAACCATTAAACCACAGATGCCGTTCCTCACATTTGGAAACAAATCTACAAACTAGATTCATGTTTCTGTATTTTTTACTTATAACAGTTGTACATGTGTATACAGACACAGTTTTGATTGGTACATGTGTATACAGACACAGTTTTGATTGGTACATGTGCATACAGACAGTTTTGATTGCTACATGTACAAGTGTATACAGACACAGTTTTGAATGCTACATGTACATGTGTATACAGACAGTTTTGAATGCTACATGTACATGTGCATACACACAGTTTCGATTGCTACATGTACATGTGTATACAGACACAGTTTTGAATGCTACATGTACATGTGTATATACAGACACAGCTTTGAATGCTACATGTACATGTGTATACAGACACAGTTTTGATTGCTACATGTACATGTGTATACAGACACAGTTTTGATAGCTACATGTAAATGTGTATACAGACACAGTTTTGATTGTTACATGTACATGTGTATACAGACACAGTTTTGAATGCTACATGTAAATGTGTATACAGACACAGTTTTGATTGCTACATGTACATGTGTATACAGACACAGTTTTGAATGCTACATGTAAATGTGTATAGACACAGTTTTGATTGCTACATGTACATGTGTATACAGACACAGTTTTGATTGCTACATGTACAAGTGTATACAGACACAGTTTTGAATGCTACATGTACAAGTGTATACAGACACAGTTTTGATTGCTACATGTACAAGTGTATACAGACACAGTTTTGAATGCTACATGTACAAGTGTATACAGACACAGTTTTGATAGCTACATGTATATGTGTATACAGACACAGTTTTGAATGCTACATGTACATGTATATACAGACACAGTTTTGAATGCTACATGTAAATGTGTATACAGACACAGTTTTGAATGCTACATGTACAAGTGTATACAGACACAGTTTTGAATGCTACATGTACATGTGTATACAGACACAGTTTTGATAGCTACATGTACATGTGCATACACAGTTTTGATTGCTACATGTACATGTGTATACAGACACAGTTTTGAATGCTACATGTAAATGTGTATACAGACAGTTTTGAATGCTACATGTACAAGTGTATACAGACACAGTTTTGATAGCTACATGTACATGTGTATACAGACAGTTTTGAATGCTACATGTACATGTGTATACAGACACAGTTTTGAATGCTACATGTAAATGTGTATACAGACACAGTTTTGATTGCTACATGTACATGTGTATACAGACACAGTTTTGAATGCTACATGTAAATGTGTATACAGACACAGTTTTGATAGCTACATGTACAAGTGTATACAGACACAGTTTTGATAGCTACATGTACAAGTGTATACAGACACAGTTTTGATAGCTACATGTACATGTGTATACAGACACAGTTTTGAATGCTACATGTAAATGTGTATACAGACACAGTTTTGATTGCTACATGTACATGTGTATACAGACACAGTTTTGAATGCTATATGTACATGTATATACAGACACAGTTTTGAATGCTACATGTAAATGTGTATACAGACACAGTTTTGAATGCTACATGTACAAGTGTATACAGACACAGTTTTGAATGCTACATGTACATGTGTATACACAGTTTTGATAGCTACATGTACATGTGTATACAGACACAGTTTTGATTGCTACATGTACATGTGTATACAGACACAGTTTTGAATGCTACATGTAAATGTGTATACAGACAGTTTTGATAGCTATATGTACATGTGTATACAGACAGTTTTGAATGCTACATGTACATGTGCATACAGTTTTGAATGCTACATGTACATGTGTATATAGACACAGTTTTGAATGCTACATGTACATGTGTATATAGACACAGTTTTGAATGCTACATGTAAATGTGTATACAGACACAGTTTTGATTGCTACATGTACATGTGTATACAGACACAGTTTTGAATGCTACATGTAAATGTGTATACAGACACAGTTTTGATAGCTACATGTACAAGTGTATACAGACACAGTTTTGATAGCTACATGTACATGTGTATACAGACACAGTTTTGAATGCTACATGTAAATGTGTATACAGACACAGTTTTGATTGCTACATGTACATGTGTATACAGACACAGTTTTGAATGCTACATGTACATGTGTATACAGACACAGTTTTGATAGCTACATGTACAAGTGTATACAGACACAGTTTTGAATGCTACATGTACATGTGTATAGACACAGTTTTGAATGCTACATGTACAAGTGTATACAGACACAGTTTTGATAGCTACATGTACATGTGTATACAGACACAGTTTTGAATGCTACATGTACATGTGTATACAGACACAGTTTTGATAGCTACATGTACATGTGTATACAGACAGTTTTGAATGCTACATGTACATGTGTATACAGACAGTTTTGAATGCTACATGTACATGTGTATACAGACACAGTTTTGAATGCTACATGTACATGTATATACAGACACAGTTTTGAATGCTACATGTACATGTGTATACAGACACAGCTTTGAATGCTACATGTACATGTATATACAGACACAGTTTTGAATGCTACATGTACATGTGTATACAGACACAGTTTTGAATGCTACATGTACAAGTGTATACAGACACAGTTTTGATTGCTACATGTACATGTGTATACAGACAGTTTTGAATGCTACATGTACATGTGTATACAGACACAGTTTTGAATGCTACATGTACATGTACATACAGACACAGTTTTGAATGCTACATGTACAAGTGTATACAGACACAGTTTTGATAGCTACATGTACATGTGTATACAGACAGTTTTGAATGCTACATGTACATACAGACACAGTTTTGAATGCTACATGTACATGTGTATACAGACACAGTTTTGAATGCTATATGTACATGTGTATACAGACACAGTTTTGAATGCTACATGTACAAGTGTATACAGACAGTTTTGAATACTACATGTACATGTGCATACATACACAGTTTTGAATGCTACATGTACATGTGTATACAGACACAGTTTTGAATGCTACATGTGTATAGAGACAGTTTTAATTGCTACATGTACATGTGTATACAGACAGTTTTGAATGCTACATGTACATGTGCATACAGACAGTTTTGAATGCTACATGTACATGTGTATACAGACAGTTTTGAATGCTACATGTACATGTGCATAGACACAGTTTTGAATGCTACATGTACATGTGTATACAGACACAGTTTTGAATGCTACATGTACATGTGTATACAGACACAGTTTTGAATGCTACATGTAGATGTGTATACAGACACAGTTTTGAATACATGTACATGTGTATACAGATACTCTTTTGAATGCTACATATATGTAAGTATAAAAAAGTTTATTTGACCTCTGACCTCTTAATTACATATGATGTGTCATCAAATAACTTGTATTATTGCTATTATGTAATGTATTTAGGTAATAGCTTTTGATTTGAAAATTATTTGATGAGAATATATTTGCACCTTGTTTGCTTTGCATGGCAAATATACGTGCATATTGCACTAAACTGTTCCAATTTCAACCCATTTTGATTCATGTGGTATCAAATAAGCTGACATATCCGATGGTCGTGTTCCTCAACAAGTGATGAATAAATTGCAGAATTTGTTGATTCACAAGATACCATTTAAGTTTTACGTATCCAACATCAACTGTCATTTGCCTCGATAGGTTAACAATTCAAAGTGACAAGCATTATAGAATTTTGAATATCTTAAATTTGGTAAAGAACCCAAGCATTTATGGTTTGAAAGGAGAGCATGTGCTTTTCAGCTAATCGCTTGTGTTGGTAATCAGGAGGTCTTGCACAAACCTCTTATTCACAAACATGAGGTGGGTTTCCGTTTTATTCTGTACAGTTCATAAGTATATCTCTGAAGAAAATGAAAGGTTACCTGACATGACCCCAAATGGAATGTTTTTAGATGTTAGCCTATCACCAAAGAAAAAATGTAATAAAGATACACATGTACAACAAACATCTAAACATCTAATTTTAATTAGATAGATAGCCTACATGCTATATATAGAAAACAGATAAATATTTTCCATGTTATTTTTCTCATGCGAAAAGATATAACTACATCAGCGGTGTTAGATTTGCAGCCATAACTGAAGTGGTGATTGGCACTTATTGTATTGGTACAAGTACCGTAGGATCGCGACCATGACCTCCCCTCATATACAAGTACATTGTAGTTTAATGTACATGTACATGTAGCTCTAGATTCATAAGCTACAAGTACTCCACGTATGTGTAATGATCTTCTTGAAGCTATAAAAATGTCGACAATTAATATAATGTAGTTGTTTAATATTCCTGGTTTGTGATTGGACAATGCTGTAATTTTTAAGGTATCAATTCCACGGTTGAAATATCATGAGATATTTTTAGAATTTTAGCTGATTACCACTTACGTCATCTTGTCAATAATGTGGCAATATACACATCTATACACATGATTACATTAGAATGGAGAAAACTGTATTGTATTTGACAATTTGACGGCATCAACAGTCGATTTAATGGTCGCTAATATCCGTTTACTGGCTCTGCTATCGTGTTGCCAGTAAACTCAAATTGCGACCATCAAATCTCCAATTGATGCTGTGAAATTGTGAAATACAATAGTTATCTCCTAAATATAATATTGTGACAAATGATGGGAATATAAACCAATTACATCCTTTATGTATAAAAGAACAAAAAAATCAACCAAATGTTTCTATTTTCAAATCTAAGACTTGATTTAGTTTGATACTGAAAAAACCAACTGTTGCCAAATTTTAACATAAACCAAACCCTAATTCTATTTTTCCAAGCTTAAGACATTTTTTCTCTACAAACTCATGTATTTATATAAAAAAAGTTGTATATGTATATACATACCATCTTCATAAAGATGCTTTTTAACTTCCCATGCGGTAAATATGGCTGAATATAATTGATTTAATTTTAAGGTAACACATGTGGGGATCTGTTACATATAATAAACAATAATACATCATGTTACATTCTTAATACAATTTTTCTTTGTCATGCTTGAATAATTTTTTTTCTCAAAAAGGTGAAATTTACTAGGAAATAATGTGTTTCTTCCCGAATTAATATTTTTTTGTGGTTTATAAGATATACACATGTAGGTATATACTCGATCTTAATTTATCATGATATGTAATGATCTGAAACAGATTTTGTATAATTTGGAATATAAAATAAAATTAATGAACATTGAACATTTCTGATGATTTTTATGTAAATACATGTATATACAACTTCATTGTTGGTTAGCTATCCATTAAAAATTTTAACGAAATATTATATGCACCACCCCCCCCCCCTCCCATACTATCTATCGTATGTGGGGCATAACAATTATTTACTGTCACACAACCGGCCCATTTATTTATTGATTGATTTATTGGGGTTTAACTCTAATTTTAACATCATTTCGTCAATATTGTGGTGTCCGACAGTTCCATCCACAAAAAATTCCCCTGTTACAAAAAAATACAATCGGGAATCCCAAAAGAGCCACTTCAAAAACTGCATGTCAAGTAAAATGAAACCAGTGCTTAGTATATTTACAACATCACCAGTACATCAAATTTATTAAAATGAAAACAGTTCTGACATACTGAAGTCAAAAAGGTCCATACATATAATTATGTAATCATATTAGTTCACATTTTGTTTTAAAGGCACGTTTCCATATATTGGTAATTAAAGGTCATTTTTGACACAAAAACTCATTTCTTTCACTCCCCCATTCTTCAACTCTTGAGAAAGATACCTTGTACATTTAATTTAATTTAAAATGGTGTCCAGGAGGATTTTAGAAAAGGGGCAATGACTCCTTTAAAAATGGCCGATTAAACTGTTGTCTGCATATGGTAATAAGCAAGTATACAATTTACAAAGTTTTGAAGAATTTCTGTAATTTAAGATTGAGGACTTCTGCATACAAACTTTAAAAAATATATATATTCCAGGAGAAAAAAAGGACAACAACCCTTGCATGACACAGGTCCTACATTGTACATCAAAAATTGCACTTTTCTGTTAATTAGTACTTTAATAAGTCAAAATGGTATAAACAAGAAATGCTACTCTTGATATGTTCCTTTTTCTAATTAAAAAAAAATTCTTAAAAAAGTACATGTCGGATCTACATTATTTTGAGAGAATTAAAACTATCATATTGCCTTGTGGTTATTAAATTCGTACTCGTAAAAACATCCAATCAGAAATCATATTCAAATAAATATAGCATTCAGTCAGATTGGACGATTTTGGAGAATGAATATGGAACTCGCAAACGTAAGTTTGAATATGAAACTCGTAAATGGAAGCTTGAATACGAAACTCGTAGAAGAACGTTTGAATACGAAACTCGAAAACGAATATTTATTGACTATGAGGCAAGGATATACAAATGATATTCTAAACTTGAATATTATGTATACTGATTTATTTAAAAAAAATGTGGTACACATGTTTGCTTCCTGAATTTGGCAGTCAATATTGTATTGAATTCCTGAAAAGGTTCATACACCCTCTTATGAAAGGACAAAGTTGAACGAATGGCATACCAGAGAATTTTTTTGACATTGATATAAAAACAATTTAATTAACTCACAGGTGTATTATATTACTCTCTTATTAATGCTTCAATTCATCAATGTTAGAAAAAACAATCCCTATATAAATACTTATATATATCTATAAACAACACGGGTTACGCCCTCCAATAGGAAATAAACACGAAAATAACCAAAATTAATTGATTTATACTTAAACTTTGGAAGCCATATAACAATTAATATGTACAAGTATGCATATGGGAATAAAAATGCAAATCTTATTTTCACACGATTGTAACCTTGAATGAAAACTAAGTCAATGGGTTTATTTATACATTACCAGAGTTTTCAATATTTTTCAAGTGTACCAGCCATGCCAGTACTTCACGATTTACAGGCGGTACTTTTTCTTAAAATTTGAACATTTTTCATGAATATCTTAGTACTTAGGCAACAATCCTTGAAATTAGGAGGTACCAATTACCATTTTAAGTGGGTAAAAGTACATGGTACCGCCCCTTATTAAAAGGCCTGATTACTCTGCGACAGTCGCATACAAACGATGATCAATTGATAGTCATTTACCATTAATCAATGGTCGTAAATAGATTTCATTGGGTCATATATTGTTCATACAACAGTCACAGAGAAGTACAAATGAGCCCCTTATGTCTTTGTCATCATTTATATCAATCTCTACCCAAAGTTGTCTGTCCTTACACTCTATCCAATCTCTGTCAATGCCTAAAAACCAAGAATCTTGTCAAAATCCGTTTATTAAAGGGTAACTTGATATAAACCGGTTATAATGACCCCATATATTGTAAAATATGTAAAGAATACCATATAACTAATATTTGAGAAGCTTCTTTGTTTATTTTCAAACGAAGATAAGGGATTATTTTTTATATGGTGATCAGTCATACAGCGCTGTTCTAGTTCCTTGTTCAATGTTGCAATAGCTTCTATAGTTGCTGAACATTACACTGGTAATATTTTATAAAAAGGAAACCAGTTTAATACAAAGGTAGACTACTTTTTAGGCGTCGACAGAGATTGGAGAGAGTGTAGGACCGACAACTCTGGGTAGAGATTGCATTTATATATATGTATTGTGTACCATTCTGTTTTCAATTTTTTTTTAAGACTTCCATGTTATTTAAGTAAGAACCACAACACTTAAACATGTACATGTACATGTACCATAAAACTCAAATCTTCGTTTTACAACAGTTATCGAGAAGTATTAATGAGCCCCTTACGTCCTTATCATCATTTATATATATGTATTATGTACCAATCTGTTTTTTAGACTTCCATGTCATTCAAGGGCCACAACACTTAAACAAGTACATGAAACTCACATCTTCTTTTTACAACAATCACCGAGAAGTATAAATGAGCCCCTTATGTCACTGAGAAGAATAAATGAGCCCCTTACATGTATGTCCTTGTCATCATCATTTTTATATGTACCAATGTGTTTTAGACTTTCATGTTATTCATGGACCACAACACTTAAACATGTACATAAAAACTCACCCCTTCTTTTGACACACTGTTTTGTCGACTGTTATTTCGGCTGAAGCCATGTTCTCTGATTTCTGTCATGGAATGGTCTGAAGCAGAGGAAGATGGCCGCCGTTTCAACTTGTTCTTGACATCGTCTCTAAAAGACTTGGCCTTCTTCAGCATTTTAGACCCAGAGGCCTTTTCTAAAATAAAGAAAATAGAATATTAAAAAACAAGTATTCTCTCCATAATAAAGGACAAAGTCCTTATAACGGTAGGCTGTCCGATTTTTCCTTCTATATTGATAGCCAAATATCTGTTCACCGGAAGTTTAAAAAATAGATCAATTGATTATTTAGAAACGCAAAAGAAATATATTTCAATGAAAAATTTCTAATTCTTTAATTATTTACTCTATGCAAAATCGAAATAAACTTGAAATAAAATTCTAATAAAAAAATCTCTTTCTACGAAACTCCCGATGGAAGAGCGGCACACAGCAGGTAAAATGAACGGAACAGCTGTAACAAATCAGCTACAAAATTCATTCAAAATAACTTGTACATATCATCGTATTATTGAAATTTTAGGACTTCGTCCTTCAAACAGGTTGCCTGTCTCATATTAATAAACAATAGTCAAAGATAAATTGCTTCAAAGTGATTCAAGATTTACCAGTTTACATATACACTGCATTTTTTCACATTATATTCATAATTTTGGGATGCGTCATGACATTTTTATTTTTGACAGAACCATATCTACAAAAATGTATACCAAATGTTTCAATTAATACACATAGACATCTAATCCACAAAATACATTTATTCTAGATTTGATGGAGAAATAGAATTAATAAGGATGGATAAACAATGTGGATGGATGAAGGAATGAACATTATGGATGAAATTGTGGCCAATTTGGATGGATGGACATGAGCTCGAGGATCAATAAATGATTGACGGACAATGTGAAGTGATGAATGGTCGAGCAATGAATGTGGATGAATGGATGGACAATATGGGTGAATGGATAGACAGTGTGGATAGGTGAATGGATGGACAATGCGAATGTATGTATGGATAATGTGGATGGCTGAATGGAGAAATGTTGATGGATGAATGGATGGACAATGTGAATAAATGCATGGAGAGACAATCAGACTGATGCATGATAATCTCATGTCTTTGCCATGTAGCAAGATTCCAAAAACAGAGTATTTACCCTTCTTCGATCACACACTCAAAAAAAAAAAAAAAGATTTCCAAACAGATATAAACATACTATGATTTCACTTATTTTTATTGGGGTATCAATTTTCATGGATAAACAGAGCTGTAGTGAGAATTGTGGTCGACACTTGAGTTTTTGTGGTTTTGAAACTTATTCATAATTTCTCTTGTTACACATGCTTATCGTGGTGCACTAAATTTGGTGGTTTGACAAAAAAACTGGTGAATTTATATTTATATAACAAACAATAAAATAACGTGCACTGATTTGCTTCAACTCAGATAGACCACTATTTGATGTTTTCATTAAAATATTTGTGTTGTATTGCAGAGTCTACAACACTGATAGCACTCTTCAAAATATTTCATCATACTTTCACGCTTCATGCACTTATAATAATAAGCTAAGCATACCTGAGGTGTTCGATGTAATGTCCATATTTAAATCTATATCCTATAAATGACTTAATAATATATCGTTAGACACTTACATGTAATAAAAATTAGTCATTTCTGCCCCCTAGTACAATTTAAGGGACCCTTTTCAATTTCTCAATTAATTACATTTAATGAACAACAAATGTAGTACATATTTGGGTTAGAAGATTAATTTAAAAGTATTATGATCATTTTAATCATCGTAGACCGGATTTCGATATGATTTCACAAATTGAGTCACAATGGTCGTAACACTCGAAAATGACAACATCATTGATATGTCATTTATCTGTGTCATCTCGTTGAACTTAATAGAGGATTTATTTAGTAAAGAAAGTTAAACCATCTTATATGTAATAAGAAAAAAAAAAAAAAATAGGATACGTGTAGATGTACATTTTTGTACGTGGGTGAACATGTGAAAACCAGGTAGAAATAAAAAATGAACAACGCTCAAAGATTCTTGTAATATAAAAATTTGACAAGTCTCAACCAAAAAGTCATAAATCCCACTAGTTTGTTATTATTTGTAAAATATGCTGATTCCCAAACACAAGTGATGATTCCAGGTTTCAGTTAGACTAGTTGTAAGATAAGTATCTCTGGGTTTTTAACGACACTTTCAACAATATTTCAGCTATATCGTGGAGGTCAGTTTGATTGGTGGAGGAAACCAGAGTACCCAGGGAAAACCACTGACCTGCCGCAAGTCACTGACAAACATTATCACATAATATTGTATAGAGTAAACCCCACCTGAGTGGGAATCAAACTCGCAAAGTTAGTGGTGATAGACACTGATTACATAGGTAGTTATAATTCCAACTACATACGATAACGACCACGATTACCCTGATCGTTGTAGGATAAATAAAGTTTGAAGAGTCCCAACCAAAAAGTCACGAGTTCCACTAGTGAATTCTTTGTTATTGTTTGTAGAATCTGGTGAGTCACAAATTCAAGTGATGAGTCCAGGTTTCATCCACAGGCGCTCGTGGCACGGACCACCCCCCTTTTTTCTAACTTTCTGTTTACAAATTTATTTTCAATAAAATTTCTTTATTTCTTTATTATTTCATCTCTTTATCCTTATTTTAACTTGTTCGTGTCAATATTCATACAATCTTATGTTAACATCAAATATTATTAGTATCTATATAGGGTTGACACATGCAATTTGATGTTAACATAAGATTGTATGATTTATGAATATTGACACAAACAAGTTAAAACAAGGAAAAAGAGATGAAATAATAAAGAAATAAAGAAATCTTATTGGAAATAAATTTGTAAACAGAAAGTTAGAAAAAGGGGGGTGGTCCGTGCCACGAGCGCCTGTGGTTTCATCTAGACGAGTTGAAAGTATCTCTGTTTTTTTTATTTTTTATTGTTGATCTTCTTTACAGACATCGTGAGGTCTTCATAAACATTATAAGAAATTTCATAGTTAAGTAAAAAAAAAAAAAAAAAGGAGAGAAAAATATGGAAATTAAAGAAAAAATGTTAGAATAACTTTTTCTTTTTTTAATAATTGTAAGAAAAAAATTCCACTGTGACAAACAACAAAACGAAAGTGTGTAAAATTTTACTTACAATGTAAATGTAAAATTTATAAATATAAAATAAACAAAACAAAGGAAAAATACAGAAAAAAACACCAACATTGTAATTAAAATGAGATTTTGAATTCATTATTGCTACGGTTATATCCCTCTCAACCCCCCCCCCCGCTCTTTTCCTGATATGTTGTACATCAAGGTTGACATATCAGAAAATTAAAGGGGGAGTAATTAAAGATCTAATTATATAATTTTAAATATGCATTTACAGAAATATACAGGCCACACAAGGGAACCTGAAAATGTGGCCTTTATGAGCAGTTGCCTTTTAAATACAGGTTAAAATTATATGTACTATATATTCGTTAATGGGAAGACTGTCCTTAAATAGACAGTGATTTGTTATGTAGAAGTGCCCTTTAAGACAGGTTTGACTGTACATATATCACATTTAGATGTGCAATTTCAAATTTTAATCTTAAATACACTTTCTGCTTGTTTTTAATTTATTGTCTGTGAAAATTTGAATTTTTAAAAAAAAAAATCTTTAAAGAATATTTCAACAAACAACAGTTTTAATTTTTTGCTAATCATTGTATGAATCAGCCCTAAATAATTATATAATTGTTGATTTGTTATTTTACCGGCTTACAATATAAATGAGTGGGCAGATAATTAATGCAATGTAGGAAAGAAATTTATTCTATTTTTTCACCCACTTAAAAATCATTCTTAATCATTATGAAGTAGGATAAAAATAAAGATAAGATTATGTTGTTTTTATTATGAATAATATTATAGAAACTACACTAACATTATTTGATAAGGCGAATTTTTCAGAGGGTATATATATATGGATATAGAACCAGAGGCTCTCAAGAGCCTGTATCGTTCACCTGGTTATAAAAAAAAACCAATTGGTCCTATGTAAAAATTATGTCCTGCAGTGGTAGTCATCTTGGAATTACGATCAACATAAAAAACACAGTTTGTAAAGGACCTTCCAATGATTGATGCACAGTTTAGGTTCAATCAATGCAATAGCTTCAGAGGAGAATACATTTCTGTATTTTCCCCATATGGTCCTGTGTTAATACTATGACCTGTGGTGGCAGCCATCTTGGATTTCCGATCAGCATAAAAAACAGAGGACCTTCCAATGATCATTCCTGGGCAGTTTGGTTTCAACTGTCCAAGTGGTTTCAGAGAAGAAGTGTTTTGAAACATTTTTCCCATAGGGTCCAATGTTAAACTAAGTCCTGCCGTAGCCGCCATTTTGAATTTCATATCAGAACAAAAAACGTGAAGTTTGTAGAGGACCATCCAATGAACATTCATGTACAGTTTGGCTTTAATCATATTTGTAGTTTCTGAGAAGAAGGCATTTGAACATTTTCCCATAGGGTCCATTGTTAATCTATGTATTGCGGTGGCCGCCATCTTGGATTTCCGATCGACATAAAAAACAAAATTTTGTAGAGGACCTTCCAATGATCATTCCTGGGCAGTTTGGTTTCAATTGTCCAAGTGGTTTCAGAGAAGAAGCGTTTTGAAACATTTTTCCCATAGGGTCCAATGTTAAACTAAGTCCTGCCGTAGCCGCCATTTTGAATTTCATATCGGAACAAAAAACGTAATGTTTGTAGGGGACCATCCAATGAACATTCATGTACAGTTTGGCTTTAATCATATTTGTAGTTTCTGAGAAGAAGGCATTTAAACATTTTCCCATAGGGTCCAATGTTAATCTATGTATTGTGGTGGCGGCCACCTTGAATTTCCGATCGACATAAAAAACATAAACTTTGTAGAGGACCGTCCAATGATCATTCCTGCGCAGTTTGGTTTCAATTGTTCAAGTGGTTTCAGAGAAGAAGCGTTTTGAAACATTTTTCCCATAGGGTCCAATGTTAAACTAAGTTCTGCCATAGCCGCCATTTTGAATTTCATATCGGAACAAAAAATGTACAGTTTGTAGAGGACCATCTAATGAACATTCATGTACAGTTTGGCTTTAATCATATTTGTAGTTTCTGAGAAGAAAGCATTTGAACATTTTCCCATAGGGTTCAATGTTAATCTATGTATTGCGGTGGTGGCCATCTTGGATTTCCGATCGGCATATAAAACACAAAGTTTGTAGAGGGCCTTTCAATGATCATTCCTGGGCAGTTTGGTTTCAATTGTCCAAGTGGTTTCAGAGAAGAAGCATTTTAAAACATTTTTCCCATAGGGTCCAATGTTAAATTAAGTCCTGTCGTAGCCGCCATTTTTAATTTCATATCGGAACAAAAAACCTTAAGATTGTAGAGGACCATCCAATGAACATTCATGTACAGTTTGGCTTTAATCATATTTGTAGTTTCTGAGAAGAAGGCATTTGAACATTTTCCCATAGGGTGCAATGTTAATCTATGTCCTGCGGTGGCGGCCATCTTGGATTTCCGATCGGCATAAAAAACAGAAACTTTGTAGAGGACCTTCCAATGATCATTCCTGGGCAGTTTTGTTTCAATTGTCCAAGTGGTTTCAGAGAAGAAGCATTTTGAAACATTTTTCCCATAGGGTCCAATGTTAAACTAAGTCCTGTCGTAGCCGCCATTTTTAATTTCATATCGGAACAAAAAACCTTAAGATTGTAGAGGACCATCCAATGAACATTCATGTACAGTTTGGCTTTAATAATATTTGTAGTTTCTGAGAAGAAGGCATTTGAACATTTTCCCATAGGGTCCAATGTTAATCTGTGTCCAATGTTAATCTGTGTAAAAAACAGTAACTTGGTAAAGGACATTCCAATGATCATTCATTTACAGTTTGGGTTCGGTCAGTTCATTAGTTTCAGAGAAGAAGATCTTTGAAATTTCAGCCAATCAGAGCATATTATTGGCCCTGGCAGCCATGTTGAATATCCGACTGGAACGAAAAACAGTAACTTTGTAGAGGACCATCCAAGGAACATTCCTGTTAAGTTTGGTTCCAATTGGCCCAGTGGTTTCGGAGAAGAAGCTTGAAATGTGAAAAGTTTACAGACGACGGACGACGGATGCCAAGTGATGGCAATAGTTCACCTGGACCTTTGGTCCAGGTAAACTAAAAACAGTAAACAAAAGATAAATATTCAGGGATAATTCTGGTTAGAAAATAAAATAACTGAAATCAATGAAAATGGCTGTAACCATCTACGTATCCAGCAACTTTCTGAAAAATTTCAGAGAAAAATAACTGAAATCAGTTAAATTACTAAAAAAAAAAATCATTCCTCAATTTTAGGTTTCAGTTCCTGGATTTTTATGTGGCCGTGATCGTATGGTAGTTGGATTTACAACTACCTATCACCATTAACGTTGTGAGATTGAATCTCGATCAGGGAGAGGTATACAACATTATGTGATAAGAGTTTGTCGGTGACTTGCGAAAGGTCGGTGGTTTTCTCTGGGTCCTCCGGTTTCCTTCACCAATAAAAACTGACCGCCACGATATAACTGAAATTTTGTTGAAAGTGGCATTAAACTCCATACAGCAACCAGAGGAATTACTTCTAATCAGCATCCATAAAAGGCTAAAAGTCAACATATATATCTTCTGCTACAATTAATGTACCTAACACTCAAAGGGAGATAACTCAAATTGTTTTTCTGTTTACCAAGTCTGGCCATACAAGTTCATTTCTATATTTTTAGTGTATATCTATGACCAGCTGTCTAATAATGCATGTACAAGGTATCTTTATATATACATGCATGTACAAGCATAAATCAAGCATTACAATTACTCATTTTCAGTTTTATATTTTTAACACCAGGTGTCCCTAATTTATTTCACCCTTTGATTTGTAATAAGTTTAAATTTCAATCTTGAAATTTCATTATATATAAATTTATAGTCTTAAATATAAATAAAAAAAATTAAGGATATAGATTCAACACCATAATGCTTATTTTTTTCTCTAAAATCTGTATAAAATACAAAGATTTTGCAAATAAAACACATCTTTAACAAATTGATCAACATTTTAAAGAAAACGTGAGATTCTCGACGATTTTGAAAACAATGTTCCCAGTTCAACATCGTGTTACTGGAAATTGTACTTTTGTTTATTAAATATCTTTATTTATTTATTTGTATGTTTTATTCAAATCATATCATATTCAGATAATTTCATCAACAATAAATGTAAACAAGAGTAACATTATGACAGGAACAAAATAACAAACAAAACATAACATGTAATTAAAAATGTTTATTTACAACTAATGTGCAATATTTTGTCAAAAAATCAAAACCCTTCATATAAAGGTCACCTGTATATAGTGGTCACTTTGTCAATCTCCCCCAGGTGACCACTATAGATAGGTTTGACTGTACATATTTGTAGGTTATACATTGTATAAAAAAAAGTAGTTTCTTACTAGAAATAAAAAGTCAATTTTTCTTCTTTGTCTTAAAATATACAAAAAGAATGAATTTAAAAGCAAAATTTTACCTTTTAGAGGAATTTTACAAACAAAGCTGTATTTCCAGTATATATACATGTATCGATATATTCCCCTATATGACAGGAATTACATTGCTGTAGTGTTCGGCAAGATAAATTTGTAACTCCGACTTTATAAATATAATATAAGGAAAATACATTGTAATACACAATTACAAGAAAAAATCAGACAATTCCTTATTCGATCTCAGTTTCACATCATTTTTTCATACAATGGTAACTTTGTAACTGTTTAACCCAAGCCAAGGTGTTTTTAGCTTAATAAATATTCATAAAAGTTTAGAAATCTGACAATTCCTTATTCGATCTCCATTTCATATTTTTCATTTTTCATATATAGCGGTAACTTTGTAACTGTTTAACCTTAGCCAAGGTGTTTTTAGCTTATTAAATATTCATATAGGTTTATATCATATATATTGTATCATGTACCGACACTAGAGTACAAGAAATTATGTAACTAGTAGATACATCAATGGAAGTCGACATACATGTATACAGTTGTACTAATAATTAGTTCAATACGATTAAGTCTTGGTTAACCAAGAGACAAGTTAACTTCCATCTCAATCATCACACTGTGATTCCGGAATGCAGTTACATTTTTTGTATGTTCTCTTTCCTATGCCCAACTTGTTTTGATAGTATCTAATCATGTATCAAAGGATAAACACACTTTTTTTTTACTTGTGGAGGTCAACTTCACTTTCTTGCACAGATATTTGCAGGAAGACAGACAAGATATGGAGTAACTTGTATATGATAACTATATATTTAATGTGATTGTGGAATTGCATGTCATCGTGGAAACTTTTTTCCCCCATTATTTCATATAAAACACTGGTTTTTTTTTATAGTTTTGTCAGCCCTGGCCCCCTCTAACTTATCCTGCTCTTCTTTATTGGCCCTAGCCCTCTCCAATTTAATCCTACCCTTGTATCCCCTCTCTTAATTCTTTTTAGAATTTTGTGTCCGATCATAATAAGTGGCCATGATTTTAGTTTATTATGAAAAGAAAGTAAATGCAAATATTTTCTAGCCCTAGTCCCCTCCATCTTATATTTAATCCTATCCTTCTTTTCTTGTCCCACCCCCCTCCAAGTTAATCTCATCCCTCCCTAGTTTTACCTCTCTAATTTTGCTGGAATTTTATGTCAAATGCAGGAGGAGCCCTAGCCCCCTCAAACTTAATCCTACCCTTCTTCAACCCTTGTATCCCCTCTAAATCTGTAGAATTTTGAGTCAGATCCTTATAAGGGGTCCAGATTTTGTTTTATTATGAAAAGTAAGTTAATGTAAATGTTTTCCAGCCCTAGTCCCCTCCAACTAGCCCTCCTCCAATTTAATTCTATCCCTCCCTTGTTTTCCCTCTCTATATTTTGTTGAAATTTTGTGTCAGATGGAGGAGAATCCATCATTATATATAATACAGATGTATAGAACTGTTATCTGTACTGCAGGGTTAATAGATATCTAAAGACAAGATAATACAACATCTGTGAAGATATACAGTACAACCATGTGTACCTATTGTAGACAAATGTGATGAGTTATCTCCCCCTACCACCAGCAAACAAAACAGACTGACAGCATGTTGCTATGTCCACCATATATACACAAAATAGAGGGACATCTAACAAATCTGTAGTTGTTAATAGATATCTAAAGACAAGATAATACAACATCTGTGAAGATATACAGTACAACCATGTGTACCTATTGTAGACAAATGTGATGAGTTATCTCCTCCTACCACCAGCAAACAAAACAGACTGACAGCATGTTGCTATGTCCACCATATATACACAAAATAGAGGGACATCTAACAAATCTGTAGTTGTTAATAGATATCTCAAGACAAGATAATGCAACATCTGTGGATATATACAGTAAAACCATATGTACTATTGTAGACAAATGTGATGAGTTATCTCCCCCTACCACCAGCAAACAAAACAGACTTGACAGCATGTCTACAGTTGCTATGTCCACCATATATACACAAAATAGAGGGACATCTAACAAATCTGTAGTTGTTAATAGATATCTCAAGACAAGATAATGCAACATCTGTGAATTTACAGTAAAACCATGTGTATCTATTGTAGACAAATGTGATGAGTTATCCCCCCCTACCACCAGCAAACAAAACAGACTGACAGCATGTCTACAGTTGCTATGTCCACCATATATACACAAAATAGAGGGACATCTAACAAATCTGTAGTTGTTAATAGATATCTCAAGACAAGATAATGCAACATCTGTGAATTTACAGTAAAACCATATGTACTATTGTAGACAAATGTGATGAATTATCTGTCCCTACGTACCACCAGTGACCAGCATACAAACCAGACTAAATATTACCCCCTCATCAAAATAACACAGACAGAAAGTTACCATTGTAGACAAATGTGATGACTTATATGCCCCTACCACCAGCATACAAAACAAACTGAAAACATGTCTGCAGTTGCTATGTCCATCATATATACACAAAATAGAGGGACATATAACAAATCTGTAGTTGTTAATAGATATCTAAAGACAAGATAATACAACATCTGTGAATTTACAGTAAAACCATGTGCACTATCGTAGACAAATGTGATGAATTATCTGCCCTTATCCCCAGCATACAAGAAGAGTTTGAAGATACCAAAGGGGCAATCAGAATCCATAAATCGAAAAAGGACAGACAACACAATGGCCAAAAGAACAAGTTTCAGTTCATTTGGCTGAGGGTTTTTAGAGGAGGAGATTAAAATGTGAATAGTAAACGGATGACAATTGACAGACGACAGACACCAAGTGATGGCAAAAGCTCATATTGCCTTTGGCAAGGTTTGCTAAAAAGAATAGTAAAATGTGAATACCTACTTGTAATGTATAGAATAAAAATGTTACACTATATCAGAATTAGTAAATTTCTAAGGGAGATAATGGCAAGAGTTATCTTTCTTTTAACAGTTTAGGCAAGAGTTATCTTTCTTTTAACAGAGAAGATTTTTTAGAAATCAACCAATCAGAAACAAGAATTGCCTGTGGTGGCCATGTTTGTTAACCGATCGGGACAAAATGAGCATTCTTTAGAGAAGACCTTCCATAGATGCTTCCTACCAAAATTCGGTTCATTTGGCCAAGCGGTTTCAGAGGAGAAGATTTTTTTAAATCGGCCAATCAGAAACAAGAATTGCCTGTGGTGGCCATGTTTGTTAATGGATCAGGACGAAATGAGTAATCTTTATAGAGACCTTCCATAGATGCTCCCTACCAAGTTTCAGTTCATTTAGCTGAGGGGTTTCAGAGAAGAAGATTAAAATGTGAAAAGCTAACGGACGACAGACGACAAGTGATGGCAAAAGCTCACATTGCCTTTGGCATGGTGAGCTAAAAAGGACAAACAACGATCCACAAAACAGACTAAATATTACCCTCATAGCATCATAAAAAACACACTGACATCAAGTCTGCAGTTGCTATGCCAACCATATATATATACATAAAATATAAGAATTTATAATATTTTGTTAGTTCTTACACCTACCTCTATTCCTTCCCCTCCCTCGGCATTCAAAACAAGATTGATAACAAGTTTGCAATTGCTATTTATGCCAACCTTATGTACACAAAATAGAGGTATTTATAATAATAAATACATTGTATGCAGTTGTTACATGTACCACTATTCCCCAGAGACAAATTTGATGGTCAAGTACTAACAGACTGACGGTGGAAGTAATGTGTACATTTTGTATACAAAATAGAGGTGCAGTCAAACTTGTATTAAGAGGTCACCTGTGAGACAAAGGAAAAATGTGACCTTATAAGACAGGTGACCTCTTAAAAGAGGTTCAATTAATATAAAAAAATTATGACAGGACAAGAAAAAGGTGGCATTTTAATAAAGGTGACTGCTTAATAGAGGTGACCACATGGTCAGGTTTGATTGTACTTAAAACAAAACTACATTTTTTACCCCTATTACCTAGGCTTTATTTATTTTGATCAGAAAAAATATGTTAAAAGATACCATTTGATTCTAATCAAACTTTAAGCTAGCAGCAGCTGTAAAACAGATCTGACTGTATCTACATATAAAGATAACCCATCTCCTTCAAACAGAAGCATTTTATCTTATCATTTAATTAGAATAAAACTTATAATCTGTTCTAAATACTGGTCATTAAGTGACATTGACCTATAAATACATGTACATGTATATGTATACTGTATTTGTGACTCATTATATACATAAATGCATGACCAGAAGTTATGATCACAAAGTAGGAAAAAAATAAAGCATATAGCTTCTGATCACGAGCAGCACAAGTGTAAATGAATCCTGTTTAAAGGGTAAAATTTGGAGTTACAGTAAATGTTCTCATGCGGTCACTTCTATTTAGCAGTCACCTGTATTAAAAGGTCTTATAAAAAATTCGGACTGATAGTCAAACTTGCTCATGAGCTCACATCTATTTAGCAGTCACCTGTATTAAAAGGTCTTATAAAAAATTCAGACTGATAGTCAAACTTGCCCATTAGCTCACCTCTATTTAGCAGTTACCTGTATTAAAAGGTCACATAAAAAATTTGATATTACAGTCAAACTTTCTCATGCGGCCACCTCTATTTAGCAGTCACCTGTATTAAAATTAAAGGTTACATTAACAAATGGTATTAGAGTCAAACTTGCCCGTGCAATCACCTCAATTTAGCAGTCACCTGTATAAAAAGGTCACATTTTTCTTGTCCCATCATAGAAAATTTCATATGAATTGAACCTCTTATATGAGATCACCTGTCTTATAAGGCCACTTTTTCTTTATCCTAAAGGTGATCTCTTAATACAGGTTTGGAAACTTTTATGTTGATGGATCCAGGATATATTTTATCATGTACCATTGCATTTATATATCCTTGCCAGTGCCTCTCATACAAAATCAATTCTATTTTTAGTAACTACAAACTATTTATTGAATATATCAGTATCATGATCTACACAGCTGCCAAAGATGTGCTTCTAACTTCTAAGATTTACAAATTTAAGAAACTGAGGTATTCATTGTATCTCTCTGGTGATAAAAACATTTCTAATGTTGCCGAACTCTTCATATAATATTGAGTGAGGTGGGTTTTGGCAATTAATAAATATCCAGATGTGGACTGAAGTCAATCTTTTTTTTAAACATTCCAATATATTTCATATAAAACCACATTTTTTAACAAAAAAAAACTCAAATCTTCTGTCGTGATTTTTTCTGCAATTTTGGACTTCAGTGCTGAGTTTGCACAAACGTTATTTAAATCTAAATATCGATTAAAACTTAATTGACACTTAAAATTACTTGAAAAGTACATGAAATTAAATCACAGTTAAAGTTTTATTGAGATTTAAATTTAATTGAAGTTATAATTAATGCAACTCAGTCCAGAATTTTAGGTAATTTCATATTCACTTTTGTTGGATAATTTTTTGTAATCATTGTTTTTAAGAAATGGTGAGTTAAAAAGGAACTTGAATCTGTGACCTCATGATTTTACTTACATGTATACCTAAATAGTGATTTACTTGTATGACGTCAAAAATTGAAGTTCGTGTTCAACTCGTGATTTCTGCAAAACCACAAATTAATCAATCAATTATGTGAATTAAGAATATGAATCTGCATGAAAATCTGATTTTTTTTTAATGAATATTTCCTCAAATTCATAATCACATTAAAATTGATTTCGTGAAATTTTGTTTTAATGTGGTTTTATATGAATCAAATAAAAAGGGGGGTTTGTATTGCTCGATCTTTAGTTTTTGTGTAGTGTTTTGTAGATCGTTGTTTGTCCTTTTGTTTTTGACCATTGTGTTGTCTGTCCTTAGATTTACAGATTCTGATTACTCCTTTGGTATCTTCAAATTCTTCTTGAAAAAAGGAATTACTTTTGTCTATATATAGTACATGAAATATATTAATAATTTTAATATAATAATTGAAAAAATTGGATTGGTTCTTTCCAAGTGACAATTGTTTAAAAAGTGGTTCAAGTTGTATACATGTATGAAATACAATTGTATTTGTCTCTAACTCTTTTGCACTTAAAATGATATCCAATTGTCTGAAAGAATTTCTGTTGAAAAATATTTCCCCTTCATAATAATTTGAAATTATTTGATCATCATACACCAATAAAATCTCTGCAGGAAAAAGTCTTTCATAACAAAAAATACCCGAATAATAAATATATTTCCTAAACTTTGATATAATAAGTTACAGAAAATGAAACTATTGGAAATATATATAATGCACATGACATGTATGTTTACAAACGAAAACAAATATGGAAATTACAAAGCTTGTTGAAGCATTACAATTTATTTATGAGATCATAATTTCCTCAATATACATCTAAAAGTATTATTATATTGTCAGTATATATACAAGTAACCATACATTAAGAATAGAGACTGGTAGACATGAATGTAAACTCAATTCAGTCTCTGGAAAACTTGAGTTGCTTCCAAGGTGTGAGAGACTAAACCATTCTAGACAATTTATATATAAAATTTCCAAATATATATAATCTAGATCATCCAAACTTTTTTATTTGGATGATGTCAAATGATGATCCTGTTTTTCTATCTACATTTATTGAGTATTTAGATAATAACTTTTTATCAAGAAAAGTAAAGACTTTTTAATATAATAAATATATTCATAAATAGTATCCTCTTTATGGTTGACTGACTCTTTCCTCAGATTATTTCTCTTTGTTTTCTTTGTGTTGTCTCCAAATAATGATTAAAATTAGTGTGAATGATTGTAAATGTTGATGTATGAATATGATCTTCATGTTGTTGATTTAATATGCCCATTTTGGGCCCTAGCCCTATGATTAGGAAAATAAAAAAATCTTATCTTATACTTCTAAGAAACAATGGTAAAAGCTTAACCATAATTTTAATCAGAGGTCGTAAACAAAATTAAACGCATGAATGATCCAAAGTTATATATATTTATCTCCTTAACAACATTCGGTGTTTAACATCACTTTCAATAATATCTCAGTTATATACTGTACATGGTGGTCAACTACCACAAAATGTAAATTAAGGGCATACACAAATCCTTGCAACTCTCCTAGTCGAGTCCTGGACTCACCAAACTTTTCTAATTTTAGATTCTTACAATGGTGGGACTCAGAATAATTTTCAGAAATGTCTCCTGGACTATACTCATCAAATGAAACTGCTACAAGTATGACTGGCATATTGGGTTAGGTATTCTGAGGAGAAGAAGGATGATAAGAAAAGAGTATCAAGAGTAAGAGTAGGCACTCTTTTAAATTTTAAAATAATTTTCCTTACAGGTCTGTACGCTATATCTTGATATGATTTGATGTAATAATTAGAAGTATACCTGAGCCTGTATTAATTGCTCTCATGACTACTCACGAAAAGTTTGGGTTTATATTTCACTTTGTAGTTTCTGATCATGATCGAGTGCTCAAAGGCCATCGTGGTCATGATTGTATGAGAGTTAGATTTATAACTACCTGTGCAAACATTGCCTAATCACCAATAAAATTGTGAGTTTGAATCCTTTTCATATTATATGGTGAGGTGTACTTGATACAACATTATGTGATAAAGTATGTCAGTGACTTCGGCCAGGTTGGTGGTTTTCTCCGGGACTCACAACATGATGAGGTGAGCTAAAAAATATTAAAAGAAAAATAAACATCTCATATTTCAAATTTTCTTTAAATATTTTGTAAACAGGAAATATATCATTGAAAGTTTTATATATTAAGCCCATTTAAAACTTAAAAACTTCCTGACCAAAATAAATTACATCTAAATTTAGAATATTATATTTGTTTTCTTCCTCACAACACTGTTAACTACGAATACATTTTTATATATACATTGTATGTAAACAACTACAAATGTACATGTAAAGGACGTTTCTTTGAATACATGTACCATGCGACATTTATTAAGTTTGAAATGAAATAAACTAATGAAACCTCCATTGGGGCCAGGGCTACACCAAATTAATTGCATGATTGATGAGCAGTAGTTTAGCTATATGAGGGAGGTCAGAGTTTTTTTTAAATTACAAAATATTTGTTTATAATGTGATTAAAAAATAAAATGGTCATAAGATTCTAAAAATCGGTCACTAGGTTCAAAAGTAAAAGTTACGAAATTTTGAAGATATTAATTTTACTAAAATGTACCTATTTTTTTAAATGAAATATGACTGCAGAAATTTACAAATAATTTCTAAAATTGGTTGAAACTCAATGACAGTGTATACATGTAGGTATTTTATTTAAAGGGGAATTTGCAGTAGCCACTACTGACAAAATTTGTGGGCGGAGCTTATCATCAAAAATCCCCGTTGATATGAACAGCATAATTTTGAAACTATGTCACATGACCAACATGACCTAAAGGTCTCATACCTAAGACATTTGAATTTTCGAAGTGATTTTTGTAGTTTTTAGACTGATGAAGAATATTAATTGCCACAGCTATTTATACCCACGGTTACGGTTTAAAGTATTTTAAAATATTTAATCTATATATTTAAACCTGTATAAATGCAACCTTAAAATATATTAATATGATATTGCACATTATGAAAAGAAAGCTTAAACAGTGATGTCCACAATTCCACTAATATTAACAAAACAAACAATCACCTCTCACCTCAAATCACTGAACATTAAAAGGAGCACTGCATATGACATTGGAAATCCAGGTCCTAGATTGGGACAGGCACAAAAGTGCTGTGGGGTTAAATCTGTTAAAGGGATCTCAACCAGTATACATGACGCATTGACTAATACAAATAAAATCAAAAACCAAATATTACATACATGTACATGTGCATGCCTTTTACAAAATTAAGATAGGCTTAAATAAAAGTATCAAATGTGAATGATGCTCAATATCATTAAGAATTTTGATGAGGTTTAATCAGCTATTTCCTTTTAGTAATATGTACGTACTTTGTATCAAAAGAAAATTGAGGGATGTCACCGATTGTCTAAAAATTTATCCAGTACATGTACATTTGTAGTTACAAAATGTACAAACGTAAAGAGTACCCAACTGTCATGTTTTTGTGGCCGTCCCAAGCCTAGGTTTTTGTTTGAGTTTCTGTTGTCATCGTTTCTGTCTTTAGAGTTTTTGTACAATATATTGTCGACTATCGTATATAATATTGCTTAACTTTTTATTTTCAACTACCAGTCAGTGTAAGACTCGAGATCCTTGCATCTTGCCTGTGAGTGTGACTACAAAATTTTCAAAAATAGTGTTTCAGCTAGACTTTGATATCTTCAGGAAAATTGCCAGTTTTATCAAAATTTCTTCAATAATTAAACCAATAATTATAAAGTTCTTCAGGACAAATAGGTGGGCAAATGTCCTGAGACTGGTGCACAGCTGAATCACTGAAAATGTCAAAAATTGCACTCTTTGCACTAATCCACTTGCCCGAAGCCAATGACAAGCAAAACTGGATTCAGACAATTGCAAGTGAAAATTATGAAAGAATTTGTTTGAATAAATAGAATTTTTTTTGTAAAATTTGGCTTTCGGGCAAGTACAAATGTAGGTGAAATAAATTAAGACAAAGACCAAATTCGAAATTGCTACAAGTATCCCTGAAGACTTGATAAAAGATTATACATTTATGTAGCTAGTATAAGAACTATTCTTATTGATCCTGCAACCACATACAAATTATAACAGAATTATCATCATTTCTGGTAAAAATAGTGAGTCATATTTCTATTGATTACAGAATCAGACATCAAACAGTTTAACCTTGGCACATCTCTGTAAATACTAGAAGTTAATTTAAATATATAAGACGCCCTCGCAAAAAAGGCTGTCTGAGGGGCAACCGGTTATGAGAAAAATAAAAAGGATCTGTCTGAGGGGTAACACGTTATGAAAAAAATGGAAAGGATCTGTCTGAGTAAATTTAAATACAAGACGCCCTTGCAAAAAGGCTGTCTGAGGGGCAATTGGTTATGAAAAAAAATTCAAAAAGGATTCCAGAAGAGTTTGAAGATACCAAAGGGGTAATCATGATCAGAATCTGTATATCGAAGAAGAACAGACAACACAATGGTCAAAAGAAAAAGTACAAAAGGGCAAACAACAATCCACAAAACAAACATACAGGGTGACCCAAAAAAACCGAACCCATAAAAATGTTAATTAATCCTACATACAAAATGTAGGTTCATCAAATTTCTTCAAATTTGGTGGACTTAAACTTCAGCCTATGGATGATCTTTCCACAAAGTTTTAGCCATATGAGTCAGTTTGCATAGAATTTTTATGTTCTTTCCAAAATATGCTCCAAATGGCATCCTCGGCGTTGAAGGCACACTTGCATACGTCGCGCAAAATTGTCAACGACTCGCACACATTCTTCCTATGGGATTTTCCTGATCTTTGCTGTGATTGCTGCCTTCCGTTCACCAATTGTTTGAGGATTGTTCTCATACACATTATCTTTGAGATACCCCCACAGATAAAAATATGGGGGGTTCAAGTCTGGTGAATGCACTATGTGGCAGTACTGATGAAGTTTTGGGCATCATTGGGACGACGCAGAGGTATAGATCGAGATGAACAGTGGTTCCGGCAAGATGGGGCCACCCCCCTCACAACAAATGACTCCCTAGCCTGGCTTAGAGAGCAATTTAAAGACAGACTGATCAGCAGGAAGTGTGAAATCGAGTGGGCAGCGCATTCACCAGACTTTGTAGGATTAATTAACATTTTTAGAGGTGCGGTTTTTTTTGGGTCACCCTGTATAAAACTAAAGATCGAGTAACACGAACCCCACTAAAAACCGTGGGGTGAACTCAGGTGCTCTGGAAGGGTAAGCAGCTCCTGCTCCACTAGTGACACCCGTCATGTTAATCTAGTTACAAACCTGGTGATAAGCAATGAATGAGGAAAGGACCGGGAAGTGTTTACGACAAGTGGAGCATATCCGTGGTCATTTGTGACACAGATATTCCATAACGGTCAACCGTGGTGGCGACAATAAAACTTTCGAAGTGATGACTTCAACTTAACTAAGAGGAACCCTTGGTTTAGTAGCTTCCTTGTTAGCAGCAACCCTCTATCAAGGAAATCCTGATAGGAACCACAAGCTCTGGTACTGTATATCGTATCAACTGAGAGATATATACTCCATTTGCAGATGCTGCTGGAATGTTGCTACATACATGTACTATATGAATGGAAAGTTCACAATGGAAAAATTGAAATCATCTCTTTTGTCGTAAAGTTTCGTTCTTAATCGCCCCTCACTGTCAATTTCGAGGTGTAGGTCAAGGTATGAAGCAGATCTATATGTATCTGTGGTATCTTTTAGTTCAAGCTCAATGGGATAGATGCGATCAACGAAATCACCAAACCTAGAATTATTTAGTGACAGGACATCATCTATTATCTATATAGTGGAACATGAAATTAAAGGATCGGGTTAGTTTCTCTTCGTTTTTCTTAAAAGGCCCCCTTATAACCTTTATAATTAAGACAAGAGTTTTTTAATATCATAATTAAAATTTTATACTTTTATGTTGAGTAAAAATAAACTAAGCAACATATAAATATATTTGCAATAACTTTTTTTATTTACTGTTATTTGAATTTTGTATATAAATAAAAAAAAATTATATTTAGTGTTGTCAGAAGAGTTTGAAGATACCAAAGGGGCAATCAGAATCTGTATATCAAACGATCATGGCCGATTCATGATGGAGCTGCCAGATCATCAGCTGCATGACAAAAGTGTCTGCAATCCAATATATCATGTGGTTGAGATAGTCCTACGTCCAAAAATAATGCAGTTCAAAAGTGAAAACTGTTTATGAAAAAATAAAAATAAATTTGTTTACATTTTTGCTGGATTTGCATTGAAAGCTTTCTCTTTCTATATCACACCTACATTAACAAATTTTTTTACCAATGACTATGGAATTTTTATTTTTTATTGATATATACAGTCAATACAGGTAATTCTGTGCTGAAGTGACTGTTTAATTCTACATCAAATAACATAGATATGCACCAAACTGGACAGTGCATAAAATTATTCTCCAGCATTGTATAGTGTTTAGTGCCTGTACATGTCATGTGTACATGTACAGGTACAAATGTATGTGCAATGCATGAACTTCAAAATTGAGAATAGGAAATAATCATATAAATGATATATTTTCCTGGTTAAAGTACTGCAAGAGTCAGAGATCCAGATAATTTTCAAGTCCTAAGGGTAAACACCTCCTACTTTTGAAAATGATTGCTTACATGTACACTTTTAAAATTATGTTTGACACAAGTGTTATTCAATAAACACAGGGAAGAAGAAGTGAAACGTATATCTCTGTTTAATTTGACACGATTGTGTCATGTTTATTATATTAATAAAATGTTGTAAATATTTTGTTCTGTGTTTACTTTATATAAAATAAGGGTAATAACAAAATTACCGAACTCCGAACAATCTTACAAAGGGAAAGTCAAAACTCATAATTATATAAATAGACAAAATCAGTCAACAACCGGAAAACGGTGAAAACCGTAATGACCCTGACTTGGTACAGGCATTTCTAAAGAAATGGTGGGTTGAATCAGATTTTAAAGCGCCAAACCTCCCGCTCTCATTATGGTTCAAAGGTTCCAGCTGTCACTATAACAGTATTTAAATACAGGAACAAAATAGGTAAAATAGTTATCAAAGCAGTACCATAACTGACACCAGACCCTGACAAGCTATTTGCATAAGAACTACATTAAAATACAATAGAAGTTTAGAAAAACATGTTCTTGCTCATTTTCAACAAACGTGTTTCCAAATTTACTTTTGTTTTAGTTCTTACTTATTACGTAAATCACTCCTTAATAGGAGCAACCGCATTTATTTGTAATGTTGACCGCGATTGGATGATTTATTGTAAACATCCAATCAGATCTCTTTTGACATCGATGCTTAGAAAGGCAAACATTCGGTACCCCTCGGATGTATACGCTCTCTCCTTCGAAAATTATAAAGGAAAGTAATTATGGGGAATTTCTCAAAGACAAAAATGCATTGTTAATGTACACGACTGTATTATCGTTAACAAGTACGCTCCGAATTTGGAAAGTTTGCTTACACAGCAATATGTACATGTATGCGTAATGTGTACACTCTGATCTGATAATACATGCGTTTTTACTCATTTTTATAGCGTAAAAAACGCAAATACGCAGCTTATCTGGAGCTCTGAAGAGTATTTAATATCCACTTCAATTAGATACAATGTCAATGTACAAATTACAATGTCATGTGATGTATATTTTCATTTACTAATTTGTAGAGTAATCCAGTACCAGTCAAGTCAGAAAGAAAATACTAATCTCGTTGAGATTAGTCTTCCGAAGAAATGTTCTGCTCTGTATCTCCAGCCAGCTGATATTATATTTATTGATTTAATTGCATTTTACACCCATAACGGTCAAGCAATACAGTAATACAAACAATAACTAGGAAGAACTGTTTTAGATACCTAAAACTTATGTCTCCCCTTAATGCGGCAATCTGTACAACAATAAGTTACACATTATCATGATTATGAGTTGAATGATACTATATGAAAAACAATTATTTGACCTTGAGGTCAAAGGTCATTATGGTATGCGACACACCGCCTTATGGTCATGCACCCACATACCAAATATCATTGACCTATCTCTAAAGACAAAAATGTTATGGCCCGGACAAGAAAATACTATTTAAAAAAATGATTATTTGACCTTGAGGTCAAAGTCCCACGAAGGTTATTAAAGTACGCGACACATCGCCTTATGGTCATGCACCCACATACCAAATATAATTGACCTATCTTAGGAAAGACAAAAAAGTTATGGTCCGGACAAGCTTCGCTGAGAAGAAGCGGAAGAAGAAAAAATCAGACTAAAACAATGTCTCCCTTCGTTCGAAGGGGAGACATAATAACACAATACAACATTTTTTACAAAAGAAAGAGTCTTTGACCGACATGGACCCTTTACCTTAATTCTAATGATTGTTTAATAAAGGTACAAATATCAGATGAAAGATCTGGATTTGGATTAAGAATATATTTCAATTTGTTTAAATCAGACATATTAACAAAGTTAGAGCAGTAATTTCCAATAATATTAAATAATAAATTTCTATATTGATTATTTATATGACAATGTAAAAAGAAGTGATCATCATCTTCAATGTTATTGCAAGTATTGCACAGTCTTTATTGATGGGGTATATTTTTGTAACGATCTTTTTCAATTTCTAAATTATGATCACTTGACCGAAATTTTGCTACGAGTTGTCTATTTTTAAAATTGCTTAGCTGTAATAATTAGGGTTCCAATATAATATCGTTCTTTAGTTTACTATATAAGAATAATTTTGAACTTTCGGTTAGTTTTGAAAGTTTATCTTTAGTCTTTAAAGTATAATTATTAAGAGCTACAGAGACGTGCAAAAAGTATTCGGTCACTGTAATTTTTACTGTATATTTCATATAAAACCACAATTTTTCAAATCATTATTCCAAAGTCAATTCTTGTTCAATTTTGATAATATATTTACCAACAGAAGCGAGAATGCATCTAGTTTTCTGTGATTTTTTTTAAATATTTCTTTGAAGCACAGATTTTAAATATTCATGATTTAAACACAAATTTAAATTATTTGTCTCCAAATGTACTATCATTGACATTGTATTGTATTTTTTGACGTTCAAAATTTAGCTGTGTTTAACCCGTGAACTCATAAAATCTAATGATTATAAAATTATGCTAAAATTACAGTGTAAAACTACATTTAATTCTGCCTTTGTTGGTACAAAAATCATCAAAATCGAACAAGAGTCGACTTTGGAATAATGTTTTTAAAAAATGTGGTTTTATATGAAATGTATAGTAAAAAATTACAGTGACCGAATACTTTTTGCACGTCTCTGTATCTTAGTCTTCAATATCTAAATCAAATTCTTTGAAAATATTATTTACACAAGACACAAGACGTCACAAGTATACCATGAGTATTTGCCTTCATCGTGCATTTTTTTTTATTAGAGATTAAGAAAATACCAGTTGCAGTGTAAAATTTTGCTTTTGACCTTTCACTTAAATTATAGTGTCAAGGTTTTGAATTAAAACTTTTAAACTTTACAAAGACTAATTCATTTTCATGCATATTACAGCTATATACATTTATATAAAAGAAACTATGCAGACTGCACATCACACTCAAAGTGCAGGGAAAAAAACAAGTGTGTTGTAACATTCCAACATGCATTTTTTCTTTACCTGCTTTATCCATTTTAGACATCAATTGCAAACTGACTATTTGTATTCTCTTTCATCAAGTCATAATCAATTTTAAATAGGACATATTCCTTTAAACACTAATTTTTGAAATATCAGTGTAAGAGTACACTTCCTTTGGTATCATTCCTCACTTCCCGTTTCATTTCAATATCATCAAAACGAGGCTTCAAAACAGAGCCGAGTTTTAAGCACGTAGCACCCTTTTTGCGTTACTCTGCAGTAATATACTTACGGACTGTACTTGAGTACCAAATTTAATAGCATAAAATCGTTCTAATTTAATAAAGGTGTTAATTGCTTGAGTTAATTATTTAGTGCGGGACATTACAAATTCAAGATGGCGCTGAAACTTGCAGTGCACGAAAGTAAACACAGTTGTTAAACCTTTATTAAGTCCCTTATGTTGAATATCTCTTGATGATCTAACTGTTTTCCTGATCAAACACTATGCATGATTTTTTCAAAACACAATTTTTTTTAAAGTGAAATGGCTTTTATTAATATTATGCTAGCACTCATGACTTGTGTCCGGATCGATTTTCTGGTCGTCGGCCTCCCATTTTGGAAAATACTGTTAATTCTTCCTTTTTATGGAAAGAAAGTCCAAACAATGTTTATTAACAATTCCACCAATATCAACAAAGCGAACATTCACATCTCATCTTGACTCGTTGAAAAAAAAAGAAGACAACAGTGATGGGGAAAGATTTTTACTAAAAAATGGGCCCATGGCCCCTTCCTCAAAATTTCAATGGGCCATTCAGAAGATTAATGGGCCATATCATAAACCCAATGAGCCATTCTTTACATGCATTTTTCGGTTTTAGTTGTGCAACCGATTTTCATTGTATTTTTCTTGCCAGCTTTCATACACACTTTACAAAACATTTTATTTTCATTTAAGTAAAGCCAGGGCCAAAGTTTTTCCGAAACCTGTCTATATTTACGGTGTTCGGACCTTTCACTTACGGTTTCAGTAGTTTTATTGTTCGATTCTGACATTTGACTTTCATTTTGAGTTTCACTTTCAGGGTCAATGCCTGGGTTAATGTCATCGCCATGATCGGTACTTTTGTCAATGGCAGTATTTGTATTTGTATCAACTGGATTGTTATTATCATCTTTACTATTTCTAAGCGAAAAGTTAAATAATGTCTTTTGTCCTGGCAAATTTCGTAATCTTTGTTTCTCCGGTGGCAAATGTCTGTCAAATAAATGTTACACCATTTTAAAGCTTATATCTCAATGATTAATAATATGCATAGTTTATTATTTTTGGATAAATACTTTTTGAGAAACCCTAAATTAATAAACTAAATATATTTATAATCTTTATGATACCAGCTTTACAATGATATAAAAATAATTTGACAGACATCTCACAATTTTCGGAAATTTGCTTTTACTTTTAAGAAATTACATACTGAATGTCTGATTTTGAAGTTGAATTGTCCACTGTCCTGCCACGATTTCTCAAAAAGTATGCATCCAAAAATAATAAACTATACATATTATTAATCCTTGAGATATAAGCTTTAAAATGGTGAAACATTTATTTGACAGACATTTAATTTAAAAGAGTTATACGTGATCAAAACAAATATTTTGATACAAATTATCGTCATTTCCGCCATTGAAAGATACTGTCCTGCCACGATTTCTCAAAAAGTATTTATACAAAAATAATAAACTATGCATATTATTAATCCTTGAGATATAAGCTTTAAAATGGTGTAACATTTATTTGACAGACATTTGATTTAAAAGAGCTATACGTGATCAAAACAAATATTTTGATACACATTATCGTCATTTCCGCCATTGAAAAATACAATCCTGCCACGATTTAGGGCATCAAATGTAAAATAAAAATTAAAAACTTTATATCAAATTAAAGCCTTTAATCCCTTCTTTAACATGGATTTTACATCATGAAAATATCTCATTCCGTTCAAAAGTTATACCTATAAACGTACTGAAAATACCTGTCCTGATTATAAACTGACCCCGATAATTTAAGTCTAAATACCGTAAAAACACAATGAAATTAAAGGGGAAATAAACGCTACTAAATTCGTTTTTCACGGGGCAAATACTACAAAAATAATTATCATCTTTATAAATTATATGATAAAAACTCCTTTCAAATATTTTAACTGTAAAATTAACCCATTTTCAGGAATTTTTATATAAACAACAAATTATGTAATCATGGGATATATGGCAGTTGCAGTTTTTAGGTAATTTAGTCATTCCCGTTAGTGGAAAAGTTCTGAATGAAAAACTTTCTGTGGTGCTCCATGATTGGAGAAAATATCTGTAGGAATAAGACTACGACTTGCAATAAGAAAACACTTTAACTGCGCCCGACGGCGCGTCAGAGACAATCAATTTAATGCGCCATTTCAATTGCAAATGCGCAAATTGCGCATGGCACATGACTTTCCCGATCACTGGACAACTACGTTGGAAATCCAGGTCCTTGTTTGGGACAGGCACAAAAATGTGGCGGGGATAAACTGGTTAATTGGATTCCAACCCCCCACCTCTTGATAACTTGATCACCATTAGCTATGCATATACAAATGTTAAAAATCCTGCACAGATTTGCAACCACTCACAGAGACCACATACTAATTACTATCACAAAAATGAACTAGAGAAAGTTGATCTGGTGATACCCCCACATTCCAAATTTTGAATGAGGCAATGAAAGGAATGAAACATGTTGTGATTAAGAGAAAAAGGGCCATAACTTATGAACGGTAAATGTGAAATACACCATAATCAAACTTAACCTGTATTTTATGGTATACAGCATTGTGTTAAAGTTTGAAAAGATTTGGTTGAACGGTACTTTAAATATCATTCGGAAACCTAAAATGTCTATTTTCTAAGAGAAAAAGGGTCATAACTCAGGAACGATAAATGTGAAATACACCGTAATCGAACTTAACCTATTTTTCATGGTCCACAGCATTGTGTTAAAATTTGAAAAGATTTGGTCAGCATGCCCATTCACGTACTGCGGTACGTGTTTCACGTAGAATAAGAATCATGCACGTATAATTGAAAGAACCTTACGTGCATGCATGTAAAGAACCCGTTGCGGACACTGTATAAAAATTACTTTTTGTTTATAATTCACTTCAAAGTACGTATAATAGAGTTGTTCTGATTAGTTAATTTCGGCAATATTATCCAATCAGAGCATTCCTTGCATATTTTAAGTGAGATGATATGATTTATAGATCGCCCAATTCTATTGGCTCCTTATTTTTTAATTGTCCAATCAGAAGAACTGTTACTGTTAATACCCATAATATTTAAAAAAAAACAGCATGGTGCACGACGTTTAAAGTACAAGTGTGTTGAAATTACCGAGTGTAAATTGTACATGCGCGTAGGCGATACCAAAATTACAAGTAGAGTTGGCGAAAATCATCGGACCTGACCGGCAGAATAACGGTCGTTCCGATTAATTAATGAACCGTGTCTGTCCCAATGTCCGTCGCGAAACTATTACTTTGTGGTCGTCCAGTTGGCGATTGAAATTTATTCACTCCCAGTTTCCACTGCCAATGGCATTAAATTCAGTTTTATTAAAATGTCAGACAGAGACTTGAAATTTGTTTATTTATTCTGCCAGACCGACACGTTCCTATTTGTAATCGAAAATCCTATACGTAAATGTAAACATCCTTTTAGTAGGAATGAGCACCTGCAAAACGTGGAACATTAAAACTGAAATATATTACTGAGCACAGAAATAAGTTGACTTCCACACTCCCCAAGTATCAAAGATTGTTTGTGTTTAATTAAATATGTTTTGAGATGCTTATATATTGAAGATGGCAACAGATTCATATTCTTAACTGAAATAAAAAATGTAGGTAAACCGGAAACTGACATTGATGTATAATATTCGGAACGTGATCGGACCATTAGATACAGATTGTTGGCTATATCTGCCTTATCTTTTTAGATAAAAATATGTATACAGAAAAACATTTTATTGAGTTGTTTAATGATCATGACTATAGGTAATCTTGCATTCAGTTCTGTATAAAAACAAAATGTGACAGGTTATATACAATATTACAAAAAAATGGTGGGACAGACACAAAGGCACACAGAACCACAGTTCCTATCTGACCCAATATCAGACAGAAAAAAAAAGTTTTCGCCAACTCTGTACAAGAGGGACAATCCAGTGTCTATGACACGAAGAATACAGAATGCACGACCTTGCGTGGAGAAAATGCAGTTCATTTTCTTTGTACCCCCAAATGAAGAGTTAGAGGGTAAATTGCACCCCCAAAAATGAAGGTAAAAGGGTACATGAAAAAACCTGTGGGCATGCTGTTGGTTGAGCCATACTTTAAATATGATCCGGAAACCTAAAAAGTCCCTATTTTCTAAGAGAAAAAGGGCCATAACTCATGAACGGTTAATGTGAAATACACCGTAATCAAACTTAACCTGTATTTTTATTGTACACAGCAATGTGTGAAAGTTTTAAATGATTTGGTTGAGCGGTACTTTAATTATTATCCGGAAACCAAAAGTGTGACGAACGAACATGAGGATCCCTCTAATGTTGTGAAGTAATAGATTAAGGAGGAAATTTCCATCCACAATCAGTTGGTTTTCCAAGAAAAGTCCTAACTTCATGGTGTACTTTTAGACATCGGTTATCGCATAAATATTGACATAACCCAGTTCCTTTTAGCTGGAAAATGATTTTTTTTCAATTTAAGTCAAGTGTATGCGATAAATTGGCTCCAGTGAATTATGACGAGTTTGAGAATGCAGAAGCCACAAAAGGGTTATCAGAAGACGTAAATCGAAGAAGGACAGACAAAATGCAATGGCCAAAAGAAAAAGGTCAAACAATGATCCACATGTACATATACAATACACTACACAGATCTAGAGGAACCCCCACAAAAAATAGATGGCAGCATTATGCTTTGAATTACTGTACAGAAAACCAGGGGTTAAAAAATCTGAGGTCCGGGACCGGTGATTTGTGGGTTCGGACCTAACATTTTCTAATCCCGTAAAGTCCGACGGACCTGTTGAAACTGTGCAATTACGGACTTGAAATAAATAGGAAGTTAAAAGTCTGAGTGACAGATTTTACTGCATAATGTTAATCCAGCATTCACTGCCTCTTTTAATCTTGTTAACATCGATTGGGTTACGTAATCTGAAATAATTTAAGATCAAGTGTGTTTTGTTCTGTACGAACCTCCAGTAACAGAGCACACACACCCAGGATGGTTGTAACAGAATATCTTAAGATCAGTTTTGCGCTTTATGGAAACTGTAATTCTTTCGATAATACTTAAGCGTATTAGTGAAGCAGTTCAAACATAAAAATGGCCCGAAAGTCATTGACTAGTTTTTTTTTAAGTTAATGGGGTGGCTCGTGATACTTGACAACAATAAATTACATAATGAAAAAACACCACAACTAACAAAAAGATCAAAGATACTATATGCTTAAATGGAAGAGAACATTTCAAACTTCGTGGAAGGAAAAAATACCTTGGGTTGAGACAAGTGGTATGCTGATAACCCCGGCAATCTAATATTGAAATTAAATTTCCAAAGACATTTTCTGTTCTCTATCTCCAGATATTAGTCTTCCGAAGACATTTTCTGTTCTGTATTTGTGGAAGTCTTAAATCTCAACGATATTACCGGTGATCATGCTAGTTAGAATTATGAAGTAAATATGTGGGGTAAATACTGTAGAATATATCCAGAATTTGCACCCAAAAAACCCCCAACAACAATGCTTTATTAAAGGTACAACCAATATACGAAAATTGACTGATAGCCCAAGACAAAATGAAAAGCAGGTTTTATAAAATTAAGTGTACACCAACATCTGATCAGATATTAAATTGCCAACCTAAAATAGTCATTTTAAATAATATATGTCACTCAGTTACTAGTAAATTTTGTGTTCAACAAATTTTATTTCCTTCGTTCCGATATTCAGAACCAGTAGAATAATTGTCAGGACCAGTAAATTCCTGATGCTCACTGACTGGTCCTGGACCAGTGACCTTTAGGAAAAAAATTTAACCCCTGGAAAACACAAGGCTACCAAGTGTTTACATGCCAAATCCATAAAAATTGCAAAACTAAACATTAAATAATTAAGATGCTCTATTTAGTAAAAATCACCTCTCTTTTTTTCTCACTTCCAAATGATAGAGTACATAGAACATATCAGCATGTTGATGAATTTCAGAAATTTTTGTTCCGTTAATGAACTGAATGCATCAGTTGGACTTTTACCCTCCTAAAATCAAGTTTTATTGCTATTTTTTTTTGTATTATTTCTCGTAATGGATTTTAAAATTCTTATTTGTCGGCTTGCAATATTTTAAAGATTAACATACAAATTGTAATAAAAATTATTTTGAAATCTTCATGTAAACTCTTTTGATGGAAATGGTTTGAAAACAGTTGTAAATTGTAAGGTGGATAAGAGGAATACAGTTACAAATTTGTCAAACACAGGACCGAAATACCAATAACATTTATGTGAATTTCAGATTTTTGTGTGACTAAACACTGGTTTGATATTTAGCCCCAGATGGTAATATATTTCATTGTATTGAAATACATATTTTGTACTTAATTTACTGTTATGATGTATTGACTTTTCAATACATCAATATTTTTGATTGGTCCTCTAAATTTAATAATCCTATGAAATCGGGGGAATATTTCATGACTTGCTGTCGCCGGTATCGGTAGTCAAGTCTACTAATTAATATATTGTTTCCATTTACATAAAGTTCAGCACAAATAAACTAGAGTGAAACCTGTCTAAAACGAATCTCATTGGAACCAGCATAATATGTGTTCGGAATAGACAGGTTTTCAGTTTATACAGGTTAAATTAACAAAGATTTCCTACATTGAATCTTTTTGATACTTTCTTAAAGTTTGGTTTATACAGGATTCTGTTTTATTCAGGGTTCAGTTTAGATGGGTCTCACAGTACTCACTATTTTTAATTATTTGTTTGCTGTTTCTCTTCAGAAATCACCAATGATGTTATCCTTGCCTGTAAAAAACCAAACGAATGGAAGGTTCTGGTGGTGGATCAGCTCAGTAAACGGATGATATCAAGTTGTTGTAGAATGTGTGAAATAATGTCAGAGGGAATCACTCGTAAGTTTTAAAACATCGTTTGGCGACAATGTCTGGATGAATAAAATGAAAACAAAAAAATATCACACGGTTAGAACAGTTCCAAAATCCAATCGCATATTCCTAGACAGAGGCAAAATCAACATCCCTAACACACATACATATCTGGTCACGTTCCTATATTGGTACAGCCCACTACAGGCACTTCAATAAAAAGTTGCGGAGCTAATCTAGTGTTATGGACCCAAACCTTCGGGTTATCCCTTCTTAGTTAAATGAGGAGATCATGCTTTAACACCAAGACATTAGCAATTCAGATTGTCAGATCTGTATGTGATTACATTTGTTGTAGCCATGGTAACCTTGCACAATAAAATAGCCTGATCACTATATCCTGTTATAAAACACCGTGTTCGATTTTTCTCGGACATTTCGGTTTTTTTCAACTTTCACCGACGTTTTCTGGATTTCACTGACGTCGGCCCAGAGTGATTTCTGGCTAAAACACGCTGTATGTAACAGTTGTGAACTGCATCAGTGGTGTAATATTTAGCATCCTGACCAGATGGATTGTGGGATTGATCCCTGTTATAATCATTAAGGAATATGAGACCTGTTGTCTTGGAGTCAGGATAATGTTACAGAGTGTAACTAGCACTATGAAAATCTAACTGGGCTTGTTTGTATAGTACAAAACAGAAATATCATCTCATCAAAAAGTAACTACTTGTCACAATGATATAGTAGAAAAATTGTTCATTTGGCATGGAACAACAATCACTCACATCATTCAAGATTCTATTATAGTCAAGATAAGATCAGTTTTATTTATAGTCGGCATATTTAAATAACAATACAACACAAGCCCTAGTGGGCTTTTGACCGACATAAAATGTCAAGAAATGTACTGAGAATCCTTGTTGTTAAAAAACCGCATTATACATATCAATTTACCGTTCAAATGAATACAGTTTTCACGATAAACATGCAATCAGGCCTTGCGGTTATATAATCTTTTGAGTATTATTTCTGTACTTTAAATTAAAAAAATAGCCAATCAAAACACTGTATCAAATATATGAATATATGACGATTTTAATTAGAGTATGAATACAGAACTTGTACTCAGAAATGTTTATGACTAAGGCCAGAATATCACTTGTTTTTCTTTTGTAGTGGTTGAAGACATCAACAAGAAAAGAGAACCACTGCCATTATTGGAGGCAGTCTATCTTCTAACACCAGTAGAAAAGGTAATTAGCTGTAGCTTAAATAACGTAGAACCTTATAATCTGAAACTCTGATACTCAAATAAGTTGTTTTCCTGAATAATTTGGTTCTTATTTTAATTTGAGAACCACTGCAGTTTATCTTCTAACCCCACCAGTAGAAAAGGTAAATAACATGTAGCTTAAATATATATATGGTAGAATCTCATGGTCTAAACTTTTATAAGTTGTTTTCCTGAATAATTTGGTTCTTATTTTAATTTGAGAACCACTGCAGTTTATCTTCTAACCCCACCAGTAGAAAAGGTAAATAACATGTAACTTAAATATATATATGGTAGAATCTCATGGTCTAAACTTTTATAAGTTGTTTTCCTTAATAATTCAGTTCTTATTTTAATTTGAATAAAAGCTTAAGCAAAACCCCTAAATGTAGCTACTTCAGCCAGTAATATCATGATCCCTGCTGATAAACATAAAAAGGACAGTTATTGCTCAATATGAGTACTGTGGATTCATTATTATTCGTGGGATACCAATTTTCATGGATTTCGTGGGAACAGGCAAACCACGAATTTAAGTACTTTAAGTATCAAACGTACTGCAATTTTTCAGTTGACTTGTTACTAAAGAAATGGCGAAACCACGTAATTAGATATCCTCGAAACCTCATTCTTTTCTACATCCATGAAAATTGGTACCCACGAAAATAAATGAATCCACAGTATCTCGCACACTCTTAACATGCATCATTTTATCCCTTCTTGTTAATCTTGAGATCAATTTTATGATAAGTATGTTTTATATAAAACTGTTTACCACATAGATGGTGTTATGGTTAGTGTGCTTGCCTCAAGTACGGTTGATCCTGGATTTGAGCCCTGGTGGGTCAAACTAAAGACGGGAAAATTGGCATTTGTTGCTTCTCCGCTAAACAAGCAGTATTAAGGAGAAAGAGCAAAGACTGGTTGGCTTGGAATCAGGATATTGTGCCCAACTGAAGTACCATATCTACATGTGAACTGTTATAAAAATCCAAATAAGCAAGTTAGTTTAGTACAAAGTAGACATCATTGTATTCTTATAGAATGTAATTTGTTCTCGCCATGATATAGCTGAAAAATTGCTAAATTTGCATTGAATAACAAACACTCACTTACTGAAAAACTGTTGTCATCAATGTTATTATATGAAATGTTGTTGATAGTTTCTGTTCTTGTAAATAAAAATGCTTCTTATTTGAATATTTTCAATTTTCTTGTTTTAGTCAATTAAAGCTCTTATGGTGGATTTCCAGAACCCTAACAACACGCAATATAAATCTGCACATGTTTTCTTCACTGAAGGTACAAATATACATTTCAATACAACCACTGTATTGTAATAGATATATATTGCATTACAATCATATTGTATTGTATTGAAGATACATTGTATTAATACAATTATTGTATTATAATAAATAAGCATTGTAATACAATCAAATTATACCAGGGGCGGATCCAGGATATCAAGAGAGGGAGGGGGGGGGGGGGGGGCGCAGTTAAAAAAAATTGCGTCGAGTGGTGGGAGGCCGGAAAATTTTGGTGGTATTTCGTATGAAAAATCATGATTTTATGCAAAAAAAAATCATATTTTTTCCAATTTTAGTGGGGGGGCATGCACTGGGTGCGGGCCCCCCCCCCCTGGATCAGCAATATTTCAGTTTAATGTGGCATTAACACAATAAAAATATCATGAGCAAAGAATTTTCATATGCAAGTGTCATGTTATTTTTTTTCCATACGTAAATGATGCTTTTTCAAACTGGTATGCATATTGAAGCGAAAGTTTAAACAGTAATGGTCAACAATTCAACCAATATCACCTAAACGGACATCCACCTCTTACCTCAAATCACAGAACACCAAAAAAGACCATGGCATATGGCATTGGAAACCCAGGCACTGACTTGGAATGGGAATCATGCGAATTTGATGATTTTACAACTATCTATCCAATCAGTGCCTATCACCACCAAAATTGTGAGTTTGGATCTTGCTCATGGCAAGGTGCCGTAAGTGACTTGCAACAGGTCAGTGGTTTTCTCCTGGCACTCCGGTTTCCTCCACCCATAAAACTGACCGCCATGATATAACTGAAATATTTTTGAAAGTGGCATTAAGCACCATAACTCTAACCCTGAATACTGAAAATAAGGTTAGTTATTAAACTTATTATCAAAATTGACATACAGTTTTAATAAAATTTTAATATAACAATTTTTTAACAAAGATGTCTCAATTAGAACAAGTCTAATTTTCATGGAGTCATCATTGGGTGGCTTATAGCTAAGTGTAATACTGTTCTGTCCTGAGCTTGTTAGTGCATTAGCGCTTTTAAGTTCTCAACAGGTTCTTGCCAAATATATATAGTGACGCTATTCCGTGAGCCCTTATATTTATGTCATTGGACAGTAGCCCCCCACAAATTGTTTTCAGTTTTATTTTTAGTTTCTGATTACCTCTTTCTGACTCTATGAACTCCATTGCACTACTATACTTTCACTTCAAAATACACTCCTATTTAAGCCAGTTCTAAGCTTGTACTTAGCTTGCAATCATTTTTTCTCAAAATTCTTTTTAATTATTAACCTTTGTACTTAGCTTTGATCATTGTTTAATCAAATTCCTTTTTATAATTTTTCTTTGAAGACCAATTTTGTAAGTTAATTAAACTTAATTGGAAAATCATTAAACTCTATCTAAAAATCAAATATCTAAAAATAATAAGAGAAAGTTATTTTTATCATAGCTTATCCAAGCTGTATAATCCTTTTGATGATTAATATACAAAGAAAAAAATCCAACTTGAAAGTAATTTAAATACTTTAATCTGAGTTTATGCATATTTATTTCTCATTTAAAAAAAAAATGTTTTCAAATAAAAAATAAAATAAAAATGAAATAAAAAAATTGGGGGATGGGGGACAATTGTCCGGGGCTATTGTCCTAGACCCCATTGGTGGCTTTCTTTAAAGCTCTTCTCGAATTTCTCCACAATATAGCCAAAAAGTTGCTGAAGTAGAAAATATTTATTGACGTATAGAGAAAATCTCTTTTTGCATTGACATCTCTAAATAAATAAATAAATTTTGACAAAATATATCATGCCACATAGATTGAAAAAATATTAGCGATACTTTTACACTGATTCGTTTCAACTAACAGTAATGATACTTTTTATGTCTTCTTTTTTATATAGCTTGTCCAGATGAGTTGTTTAACGATTTATGCAAATCCGCGTCGGCAAAATTCATAAAGACATTGAAAGAAATCAACATAGCTTTTTTGCCGTCAGAATCACAGACGTATTCTCTGGACTCGGCTGAAACATTTCAGTTCTTTTATAACCCTGTTCGCACAGCAGGACGTACGTTAAATTTAGAAAGATGTGCAGAACAGATTGCCACATTGTGTGCCACCCTAGGGGAATACCCAGCTGTAAGATACAGGAGGTAAATATAAACATGTTCCTGTAATTTGTTAAGAAGAGTTTGAAGATACTAAAGGGATAATCAGAATTCATAAATCGAAGAAGAACAGACAACACAACAGCCAAAAGAAAAAGTATAAAAGGACAAACAACGATCTGCAAAACATTACATATAAAAGTGAAGATCGAGTAACATGAACCCCACTAAAAACCGGGGGTGAACTCAGGTGCTCCGGAAGTATAATGTGGATTTGTTTATTCTCACTAGTATCCATTTTTGTGGATTAATGGAAATTGTGTTCACTGACAATTAAATTTGTAGTATTGATATTATACTACAAATTACATTCAGTGTTAGATGTGCACAAAATTTTATGAACCGCATCGCTGGTGCTGTGATTAGTATGCTTGCCTCGAAGTGCGGTAGATAGTGGGTTCAAGCCATAGTCGGGTCAAACCAAGAACCATAAAATTGGTATTTGTTGCTTCTCTGCTAAGCATGTAGTGTTAAAGAGTAAGAACATATCCATGTGTGGATTGTCGTGTTCGTGAGGTAGCACTATTAAAATCCAACTAAGTGCTGGTCTCTTAATAAAAGTTCAAATTACATAAAAATGTTTTGGTTAGATACTGAAACTGAAGGTCCTTTTACACAGGTCTTTGCTTAATACAGGTGGTCTTTAAAGCAGGTTTGACTGTAATTAGATCCATAAAGAAAACACACACAATTTTAATTAGTCTAAAGACAGCATACAGCCACAAAAATAAGTACAAGCCAAAATGGAACAGTACAGGACTCCGACCACTCGGTTCAATACACTCTTGTGTAGAAATGCCTACTAGGTTTGATTTATGATATTTAACTCCACTTTCAACAATATTTCAGTTATATCGTGGCGGTCAGTTTTATTGGTGGAGGAAACCGGAGTGCCAGGAGAAAACCACAGACCTGTCGCAAGTCACTGACAAACTTTATCACATAATGTTGTATCTAGTACACCTTGCCATGAAAGGGGTTTGAACTCATAGCGTTAGTGGTGGTAGGCACTGATTACACAGGTAGTTGAAAATCCAACTACCATACAATCACGGCCATGACAGGCCCCTAACCAGGTAGATTAATAATATGGTTGTAAATTGTTTTATTTGTTAGAAAGCTGTTAAATAAGTAGAATTTTTATTTTTATATAGTGAATTTGACAAAAATGCAGAATTTGCTCAAATGGTACAACAGAAGCTAGATGCTTACAGAGCAGACGATCATACTATGGGAGAGGTAGGACATTTTGTTTAATGATTATTATCTTGAAATACAACTTTGCTTGTCATATATATATATATATGTAAATATGAATACTTGGGCCATAACTAATAAATTGTTTGTTTGCCCAATTGTAACCTACTGGAAAAAAAGGTACATACTCGAATCCTTTTTTTCTTTAAAAACAAATGTATTATTTTTTTTTTTTTCTATATATTTCCAAGTTTCACAGTGATAAGTTATCTTATTTCAAATTTTGATACATTAATAAATAAAAAAAAAAAAATTCTGCCTACCTATGCATGTCAAACACCCACAAGTCGGGTTTGGGCATACTAACATTTTGTTAATGGTGGAATTACCAGTGGGTTTCAGATTTTGATGTAATTTTGTTGCCTTACTCAATCATCAAATTGAACTCGTTATAATAAAAGAAAAAATAATGGAATTTTTTTTCTTACAAGTCATAAAACTTGACAATGGCCAATATAACATCCATACATGCATTACCACACGATATCAATTTTTTTAACAACATTTAGAATCATGCAACATTTCTCACATGTATGGTTTTTATTATACAGTAATATTGATCAGGGCTCATGTTGGAGTGCGATTTGAGCGAAGAAGTCGCCTTGTGAAGGTTGACTTCGCTTTCTCGTTGGTCAAAAGCGAAGTTCAAGTCGCATTGTAATTTTGAAGAGTCGCCCAATGTCGCCGCCTGCATATTTTCTCCACTTGTCATTTATTGAAATCTATCGTATCCGTTATTAAGTATTTTGAAAGTGATTTTCTTGGAAAGTAATCCATTACGATTTATAGAAACTTTAATTTCGTTCATTAGAGGTATTGTTTATATATATATGCCCGGCTTAAAATAAAACTATTTGTATTTGTTTTTCATAAACAAACAACAATGGCGCCATTTTGGTAAGGGGACACAATGCGGTACTGTGCTACGGGAAATGTTGACATAATTTTTTGTCCGCTCGAAGCTACTTTCAACAAAACGATCTTTTGATTTATTTTTTCTCATTTCTGTGACATAAAATCATAGTTCTCATATCAAATATGTTCATATATGCGAAGATTTCAATTCAAAATTTGTTGAAATGCACGTAGAGTACAGTACAGAAAGGGACATACCGTGATCAATCACCGTGATAGTGGTCATGTCTAGGAGAGTGATGGGGATTAAAACACCAGGTGTTAATCTTGTAATCAAGTGTGTCGTTTTACAGGTAAACTAGTCAGATAAGATGTACAGGTGAAATTACGTTTTTATATCGCCTATATTTTTTTTCAGGTACTGTCTCAGATTCCCCTCAGAATTAAAAAAACATTTTTATTTCTTTCCTCAAAATGTAAAACATCCTTCAACGTAATCCCGGGAATGAAATCCCGAGATCGAGAAAATGGCACGAGAACGGAGAGTTCATTTGAATTGATGAATAAAATGTAAATAATAAATGATTATTCAACTTCAATTCAGTGAAATCATGGGTTGTGCAGATTTGTTTCAAAGATTGTTAACCGTGGCTGTGTATTGCGTATCTACACCTAGTATTTTATTGACACATGACCTGGCTTGTGCACAAATGAAGTTTCATAAACACATGCGCGATATGCGTGATTTGTTACGTTTTAAAGCGTATTTCCAGTTCAATATTACATTTTAGTTCACTAATATTTTTTATACGTTCAGTATTTTTTTTATTTTAATCTTCGTAGAAAACCCAGTTAAAACCCTTTTGGTTGTAGAAATACGTACTAAATAATTTTTATACAGTCATTGAAGAATTTGATTAAAAATTAACGAAACAAATATTTATAAACAGATCGTTCAAAGAAGTACTACATGTCCAAAAGTCACTAAATTTACGGATATATTTTGGAAATTAGCGGCTAATCTGCAGAAAGTGAAAGGAAATAAAGAATTAACCTTTATCATGATTTTACCCCTACAAATGTTTGACATTACACAGTATCTGACCAAAATCAAATGTCACCAGTTTATTTATTTATTCAAATCCAAATCTTAATTGGCTTTCAACCCAATAGATTTGTGACAAAATACAGCCAAAAAACCCCCAAAGTTATAGGTTTTTGTTTGCAATTATAAAGAAAATTATTTTCATCTATAACGGAATTACGTAACAAGCCAAGTGTGTAAAACAGTTTACTTGAATTGTTAATTTTTTTCAATACGAGAGGTTAAAGTCCAAAACACAAAATAAACCAATAATCAATTTGAAGTCTGCTCTTTACCAACTAAACCCGCGCTTGCAAAGTCCGTGCTTCAAAACCCCACGCCTGCGGTTTAACTTATAAACAAAAAATACATTTATGAAGTAGCCCGTATTTACGAATAATTCAATACATTCGACCCAACAGAAGAAAAAAAATGAGAAATTAAAATTAAACAAGATAAAGTTCAGTTGCGGTTTCAACAAAATTCTTAATATAGAACTCGAGGTCATAAAGTAGAACTTTCTAAAACAAACGAAAACGATAACTAGACAGACATTCTTTGGCAATGAAAAGCAACAAACAGTCAAATATTAACAGCAAGAGGATACAAAATTAATTGTCAAAAATACATCCTTCAGTAGCAATAATTACGGCTTACGATATTAAAAGTCAACAGGTAGAACAGGTAACGCTAATCTCTTAATTGGCGGTAAAATATCAATCGGCACACAAGTAACCTAGAGCCATAAAATTTAATCCCCACCACCTTGTTTTATGGTCCTTTTTAGGTCTATCACAGTGGGTTTATGTCCGTGATGATATGTCTAAAGGATTAAAAATTATGTCTCTCGGAGTGATCAATCACGGTATGTCCCTTTCTGTACTGTAGATGCTTCAGATATTTATCCATCCTCATTGGTATTTTATACTCGACACCGGGTTAATACTACAATCTACGAACTGTTTATTTACATACAGATATGTGTAAACGTTAACACATATCCAATTAAAAAATAAACTTTGAACTAGAGTAGCTTTCCTCCGTTGTTGCAATCTGGCAAATAATAATTACAGCCTTTACTTTCTTCAGTTTTTGACTAACAGTGGCAATTTACATTTGTGCTATATTTTCATTCCCTACTGTACTGTACTGTACTGTACTCCTATATATAGTTGAACCATTGAGTAAATTGACAGACATCGTTCTTCTGCTGAAGATCACACAAATATGAGTTATTACAATTTGTGTGGTATTGGATCACAACACAGTAATATTTCAAAAGGAAAAGGGGGGTGGGGGTACATATAAAAATCACTGGTATGCAAGACTCCAATAGTCAAGATAGACAGAAATAAAAATGTGACATTGAATATATGTCCTTACGGTAGTTATGAATAAAAAAAAACCCAGAACAAATCAGTTCAGACAGCTTTTTAACTATTTACTAAATTTGGACAGGGTAACATCAGAGGGGTCGTGAAACAATGTTTTGATTAATCGCAGTTATCTTCTCCCAGAAGTCTCCCCACTTCTCCCTGTGAACTCTCTGAAAGAGAAGTCACTTCTCCCTCTAATTTGAAAGTAGTGGGAGCCCTGATTGATGTACATTTTTTTAACATGGAAATGTATTTTTAGATATTACAATCTTTTTTTGTGACTTGTTACTGAAGGAAGAGAAGTAAAGCAGTACATGCACAGTAACAGATTTGTTTATCTTTCTGTTACTCTACTATATCTTCTTCCTGAGGTTTGAACTTCCACTTTATTATGGTAGTTGGATTTACAACTACCTATGCAATCAGTGCCTATCACCACTAACGTTGTGAGTTCGAATCCTTCTCAGGTGAGGTGTACTTGATACAACATTATGTGATAAAATTTGTCAGTGACTTGCGGCAGGTTTGGTTTTCACTGGGTACTCCGGTTTCCTCCAACAATAAAACTGACCGCCACGATATAACTGAAATATTGTTGAAAAGGGCATTAACCAACATAAACCAACCAACCAATCCTCAATAAAGAAATGGAAAGTTTGTTTAAGGTTTTGACAGGAATATTATTTTTTTAAGTAATCTTATGAATATTGCAAGAATATTTCAGCAAGAGTAATCATAAGAATATAATATTATTATATTTTCTTATTTTATTTGTAGGGTCCCCAGAAAGACCGATCACAGCTGCTGATATTAGATCGAGGATTTGATCCGATCACACCTCTGTTACATGACTTACATTTCCAAGCCATGGCTTATGATTTGCTGCCCATTGAAAATGATGTTTATAAGTAAGTTTCTATAATTAGAAAGTCAAGAAATGGCTGTTCCAGTTTACTTCCTATTGAATGACAGGCAATCTGAATATATGTATCTTGCATTGGGAGTTTAGATTAAATCTTTTAGGGAACAATGTTTAGTGTGTATTTCATGAATATAATGGGCATTTTTACATCTTTTTGGGAAAATATTTAAGAAAATACAATTTAATAATACCCATTGTAATATTTCAACAGGTCATGGCGAACATGAATTGTTTCCTCTAAATTAAGATAGGAAAAATGTTCTTTTGTATAGTACAGTAGCCCCCCCCCCTTGTAAGATCTGTCTTAGGCCAGATTTTAGATGTGCTGATTTCGTAAAATACTACTCAACTGTCCTCCTCAACAGAGGTCACCCCTCTTGCAATGCCATTTTTTCATTTCAGAAGGAGTGTCCTGACAAGAAGAAAACTAATGTATATGTAGAAAAAAATTGTTTGTATTTAAAATAAAAATATTTTACAAGATTTACAAGAATACATATGTAATAAATATAAATAAAACCTTTTTAAATGTTCATCTTTGTATATTTTATAGATATGAAAATAATGTAGGAAACGATGTAGTTGAAAAAGAGGCTCTGTTAGATGAGACTGATGAATTGTGGGTAGAACTTAGACATCAACATATTGCTATAGTATCACAGTAAGTACATAAACTTTCATTCTGTAAGAAATGCACACCTTGTTTTTCCAAAAAAAAAATTCAGTTCTACCCAATTTTATCATAACTCCCCTTTCCAGCTGACAATGTTAATATTATTTCATGCAAATTCATTGTAACGTAAATTCATGGATTTCGGTCTGCAGTTAGCACACGTATATATCTATATTTATATATAAATATATTCATGGTGAAACATATTAAACATATAAATGACCCACAAAATTCATGCGAAATGGTATACCACAATTAATAATGAATGTTACTGTCGGTCCTGTCAATAATTTTACCCTACTCTTTTTCAGACGAACTGTTACATTGCCCGTCAGTTTCCATTTTATATGTCTTTCACTGCATCGTTAGCGTAATCTTTAGCGTGTATGCCTTGAGTGTGGTGCATTATGAGTTCAGGTCATGTTTGGGTCAAACTAAAGACTATAAAATTGGTGTATGCTGCTTCTCCTTTAAGCATGTAGAATTAAGATGTAAGAGCAAACACTGGTTGGTCTCCGAATCAGGATAATGTGTCAGAGTGTGCCTACATGTCTATCCCCCAGACTGTTGTTTCAGTGAGTTAGCAATATAAAAATCCTGTTAAGCATAGTTCAGAACCTGGTTGGGTCAGATCAAAGACTATAAAATTGGTGTATGCTGCTTGTTCTCTTAGCATGCAACATTAAGGAATAAGAGCAAAGAATTAATATATGTGAAAATTCAGCTGTGTGTTGATCTAGTACAAAGTGAACATCTGATATCATCTCATTGAAATGAATCTTGTTCTCACAATTTTACCTGACAGTTCTTTAATTTTGTCTTCTACTTTAAAAATTTTCCAGGCAAGTCACAAAACAGTTGAAGCAGTTTGCCAAAGATAAGAAAATGACAGATGGAGACAAGGCTAATATCAAAGACTTATCTCAGATGTTAAAGAAAATGCCCCAGTATCAAAAAGAATTAAGTAAATACTCGACACATTTACACTTAGCTGAAGATTGCATGAGAATCTACCAGAAACATGTGGATAGATTGTGTAAAGTAGAACAGGTAAGCTGGGTTATCTCCCTTTGTATTAGGTAACCATGGTACCATCTCTGCATACTGGTTACCTGATCTTTGTCAACTACATGTATAAAGATTGAAATAAATAAGAAAGAATAAGATTAATAACTAAGTATCAAACTTACATTAACAATCAGTTTAAAACCCTCACAACCGGATTTACATATTATTTTGACTGAAATAAACGGTCACCTCACTAACATGATCAGCGACCACTCAAAGTTTATCCCATCTTATCAGTTTACCAGTATTTAATGATCACTTTTCATTCTAAGCATTAAAAAAATCATCAGAAATTAAATTCATGGTTGTACCAATTAAGTTATCATATTATTGAATAATTATGTAACTAATTAACTATAAATCGTAACAAAAACACTGCAACATTACAAGTGGACTGCCATATTTTCCATTACCTTCTGTTAACAGTAATATGCAAATCATTACAGCTCGAAATTCACAATCCTAATAGATAGATCTCAAATAAAAGGTTAATTGTCATATGCAATCATTTTTCCTCTGTTCCAAAAGTGACTGTTGAATACAAGTTTGACCGTATGTTTGCTTTAGTTGGTAGCTAATAAAACCTTACATATATCATGTAATAAAGAAAGAATTTAGATGTAAGTAAAGCTGAAAGGTAATTTATCTGTCATATTTACATTGGTGGTGCTTGCCTCTAACATGGTAGATCATGTGTTCTAATCCCGGTCAGGCCAGACCAAAGATTATAAAATTGGTATATTTGTTTCTTGTCCGCTAAACATGCAGCATAAAGGACTAAGAGTAGAGACTGGTTGACTAGGAATCAAGATCATGTGTCTGCGTTAAGCGACATGTGTACCCACAGACTGTTGTTTCAGTGAGCTAGCACTATAAAAATCCAGCTAAGCATGTCGGTCTAGTACAAAGCGGACATCTTCATCTAATTGAATGTAACTTGTTCTCGCCAAGATTTAGCTGAAAATTGCTTACCTGGGGTAAAACAACACTCACTCATTATAAACATGCTTAACAATTTATATCATATGTTATGCTAAGTTTGTACTTGTTTTCCATCGATTAGACCCAGTTTTACTGGGTTTTTTCCTTATATTTTTCAGGATTTAGCCATGGGAACAGATGCTGAAGGGGAGAAGATAAAAGATCACATGAGAAATATTGTACCCATTTTACTGGACCAAAATATTACAGCATACGATAAAATTAGGATCATATTATTGTACATAATACATAAGGGAGGTAAGAAAAATGCAATCTAATTAAATCAGGGCTAATGGTTACAGGTTATGGTATTTAATGCCACTTTCAACTATATTTCAGTTATATACATGTATACCAAAAGATGTCTCAGTTTCGTTCTCCACATAATTATAATTTGAGGGTCATGCTAGGTGGCGTTATTGGTATTTAATGTTATTTTCTGCAATTTTCCCAGCTTTTTATGTATATTTTTTTGAAATAAAGGTAAGAGCAGGTATTCATTAACCGGATGAGGTGGTGGACAGTTTCTTAGCAGACATCCAGTCAACTACTCCACTCTCTCGATACCGATTCTCTTCTATGGTGTAGTGAAACAGAAAAAATACAGTATTCTAGGACGAGTTCGAGATTGAATTACATCAGCAGCATGGGTCACTAATTTGCAGCCATGACCGAATTATAGAGTAGAGTTAGAGTTTGTGCTTTTATATTATCAACATTAATTTTTAGCTCACCTTGCCAAAGGCAATGTGAGCTTTTGCCATCACTTGGCGTCCATTGTCTGTCGTCCGTTAACTTTTCACATTTTAATCTTCTCCTCTGAAACCCCTTAGCCAAATGAGCTGAAACTTGGTATGAAGCATCTATGGAAGGTCCTCTATAAAGTTTGCTCATTTCGTCCCGATCCATTAACAAACATGGCCACCACAGGCAATTCTTGTTTCTGATTGGCCGATTTAAAAAAATCTTCTCCTCTGAAACCGCTTGGCCAAATGAACCAAAACTTAGTATAAAGGATCTATGGAAAGTTTTCTGTAAAGGTTGCTCATTTCGTCCCGATCCGTTAACAAACATGGCCGCCACAGACGATTCTTGTTTCTGATTGACTGATTTTTAAAATTCTTCTTCTCTGAAACCGTTTGGCCAAATGATGCGTAACTTGATAGGAAGCATCTTTGGAAGGTCCTCTGTAAAGATTGCTTATTTCATCCCGATCCGTTAACAAACATGGCCACCACAGACAATTCTTGTTTCTGATTGGTTGATTTCTAAAAACATTTCTCCTCTGAAACCGCTTAGCCAAATAAACCGAAACTTGGTAGGTATCATCTATGGGCGGTCCTCTATAAAGAATGCTCAAGTTGTCCCGATCCATTAACAAACATGGCCACCACAGGCGATTCTTTTTTCTGATTGGCTGAATTTTTAAATTCTTCTCCTCTGAAACTGTTTGGCCAAATGAACTGAAACTTGGTGGGAAGCATCTATGGCAGGTCCTATTTTGTCCCGATCCATTAACAAACATGGCTACCACAGGCAATTCTTGTTTCTGATTGGTCGATTTCTAAAAATCTTCTCCTCTGAAACCGCTTTGCTAAATGAACCGAAACTTGGTAGGAAGCATCTTTGGAAGGTCCTCTATATGTATTGCTCATTTCGTCCCCATCCATTAATAAACATGGCTGCCACAGGCAGTTCTTTTTTCTGATTGGTCGATTTCTAAAAATCTTCTCCTCTGAAACTGCTTTGCCAAATGAACCGAAACATGATAGGAAGCATCTATGGAAGATCCTCTATAGGGATTGCTCATTTCGTTTTGATCCGTAGACAAACATGGCGCCATAGGCAATGCTTGTTTCTGATTGGTCGATTTCTGAAAATCTTCTTCTCTGAAACTGCTTAGCCAAATGAACCGAAACTTTGTAGGAAACATATATGGAAGGTACTCTATAAAGTTTGCTAATTTTGTCCCAATCCGTTAACAAACATGGCTGCCATAGGCAATTCTTGTTTCTGGTTGGTCGATTTCTAAAAATCTTCTTCTCTGAAACTGCTTAGCCAAATGAACCGAAATTTGGTGGGAAGCACCTATGGAAGGTTCTGTATTAAGTTTCCTCAAAGCAGAATGAAAGGTGAGTGACACAGGCTCAGTTGGCTGAGCCTCTAGTTACAGATTGAAATGAAATGCACAATTTTATGTTAATTTAGCAAATTTTATTCTGCACGACTTTTATTAAGAAAACATTATCTTGCTCAAAATCCTACGTCCTTACTTTAGGAAATGTTATAATAACTAATATATGTCACTAACTGTCCAATATATTAAATGCAGACACTTATAAACAAACAATATTCAAACATAGATTGAGTGATTGTTGTTGAATGCCAACTGAGCAATTTTTCATCTTTATCATGGCAAGAACAAGTTAATTTTCAATGAGATGATAATGAGGTCTGCTATGTACTAGACCAACATGCTGAATTGGATTTTTATAGTGCTAGCTCACTGAAACAACAGTCTGTGGATAGACATGTCGCCCCACTCGGACACATTATTCTGATTCCGAGCCGACCAGTCTTTACTCTTTCTCTTTAATGCTGCCTGCTTAGCAGAGAAGAAGCAACAAATACCATTTTTATAGTCTTTGGTTTGATCCGATTGGGGTTTGAACCCATGACCTACCGCACTCGAGGCGAGCATGCTAACCATTACACCACCGATGCAGTTAAACATAGATTGAAATTGAAATTGAAATCGGTGGTTATTGAAAAAAATTTAAATTCGATTTGGGTTTCATTTGATAGAACAACATTATTATTCACACTTCCATTTTATACACTTTAGATGAAGAAGGTAAGAAAATCTTTGCAAAATTCTAACACAAACTTGAAAAAAAAACCGAACCATAAAAAATATATTTAAAAACAAAGTACCCTAGATCTGCTTTTATATCCATGCACGTATATATATTTATATATTCATTAGTACGGTAGGTATATGTTTTAACTATATCTTTCTTCCATATTGAACTAGGATTAAATGTATGGTTCTTTACAAACTATATCTACTTGGTAATGGACTCTTCCATGGATAAGGGCTTCGATGATAATGTTTTAATTTTAAAATGTTAGAATATCAAAAATAATTATAATTATGAAGTGACTTAATGAACATGCAGTTGGCAGGAATTTTTTATTTTAATGTAATTTTGTACCTTGATTAGATTTAGGTTTGGGTTATGGTGTTAAACACCACTTTCAACAATATTTCAGTTTTATTGATGGAGGAAACCGGAGAAAACCACCGACCTATTGCAACACACTGATAAACTTTCTCACATAATGTTGTATCAAGTACACCCCACCATGAACGGGGTTCGAACTCACAACTTTAGTGGTGATAGGCACTGATTGAACAAGTAGTAGGATTTCCAACTAACATACGATCACAACCTTGATGGTCTCTGAAGATTTAGGTTGTTGCAAGGATTTAATTTAATTTGGTACATTGAAGATTAAGGTCGCAGGCTAAAGCGATAGAACAGTTGATGGTAATTATACAAACGTTGATTTGTAGTCACTGAAATAATGAACTATTAATTGCAATACGAATAAATAAATAAATAAATAAATAAATAAATAAATAAAAACAACATGACCATGAACAGCTACAGATTCTACGACAAGGATGCCATTTTCCTCACGCTCACTTTGTAGATAAAATATCAGTTGAACTTCATCTCAATATCGGATAAGTAAAGGTGAAATTACAATCATCCCATTGTAGTAGTATAAAATTGTCTGTCCATTCTGGGTATTGTACTAAAAAATTGAAAATTAATTGGGAATTTTAACAAAACTGTCGCAGATTTAAAATGACCTGTTGAAATATAAAATATGGATGACAAATATCACTATTATATTTGGAGCAAAATTATGCTGTACTAATTTCATCATTTTTTTTTACACTTGCCTCTAATGCTACTGCAATTTGACCTAATACGACTTTTAAAGGTCAATTTATGTAATTACTCTTATTGTCAGTAATTTGGACTGTCTGTCTGTCTTGACCTTCATATATATATTTTTGAAAGGTTTGGTATTAGTAATTGTATGAATATTGATGAAATCCTAGCTTCAACAAATTTCTAGAACCTGAAAAGATAAGTGACCACCTTCAATAAGTTATGTACAGTTAAGCTTGTATTCAAAGGTCACCTTTGGGACAATGGAAAAATGATCGGGTAAGACAAGTGACTGTTATTTAAAATCAGTCGATCTGGATTGTCAGTTGATTGTTTATTTGAGTTAAAGTAACACGTAAATCAGATCAGGAGGGTTTTAAACTGGCTGCTTAAAGCAGGTGACTGATAGTTCAAGGTAACAGTTAGGGCATGTTTGACTACTGTATATATTTAGCAGACAGGACATCACCTTTTAATATTTATATATTTCTGTTTATAAGGTAATGGGAAGAATGTATTAGTCACCCAATGTGTTACAGACACAATATATATATATATATTCTCTCCCCATATTGACTTTTTTTACTCCAAATTTAGCTTTATATTGAAACTACTCTCTGTGTATAGACAATTACACAGCTTCCATGTGATTCCAATCAGATTCTAGTATTTTTTAGATGGAAGGATTTTGGTGAATATGATTTGAAGCAGAAAGCAGAAATTTACACAGAGTAAAAAATTTTGTGAGATAACCTTGCCTATTGATTGTTGATACTTAACTTGTTTTTTTTATAAGATATTTTTGGACTACTTATTTAAGTTATATTCTTGTATAATAAAAAGCCATCAATTAAAATTGCATCCTATTCCTATGGCATGTTATCTTCACTCAGCTTCTTAACTTGGCTTTAACTATTTACAAGATGAAAGTTTCTTCCTTTAAAATCAAATTTTCCCTCTGTATTGTTTTAATCCTTACAATTAAGAATTTAAAATATTTTAAAAATGACTTTTATGTATGTACTAACACATTAACGGGACGGAATTTAATTTTGTGTCTTTTTACAATACTATTTTATCAATTATACATATTTGGAGATTATATATACATTATGCGTACATTGTACATTGTAAATTAATTTGTACGAGCTTTAGAAACAGGTAGAAATGTGAGCCTTTGTGTTAATCCTGCAATGTCAAAAGGTCAAAAACAGTTGCCAAATTTAGTCTGTGCTTATACTGCTACCGTTTCTTTCTGTTGCTCTACATGAATCAGGTACCAGAAAAGCTTTATTAGGTCCATGACTAAATAACACTGAAGTTTATTTGACCCCCTTTATTAGTACTCAAGATTACATAATTGCAGCATAAAGTGGAGGAATGAGTTGAAACATAGCTTATGATGAGGTGCACTTGACCTGGTTGTCATGGTAAATCATGACCTGGGCCTGTATGCATAAAACATCTTAAGTATCCCTTAAGCTAAGATTCCACTAAGGAATCCCTTAGTTAAGTGATGATATTAAGTAGTATGCACATAACTACTTAAGTTTAGACTTATCAAAGGAAACCTTAAGTGGAAATTATCGGAACTCTTCTCCATTTACCGTTTAATATTATATTTACTCATCCTTGGTAATTTCGCTTTAATTTTTCAATAGATAGATAATGCACGCTTTTATTACTTTGTGCAGGTAAACATTCAAGGTTGGGTATGTTTGAATGCTACTATTTGAGACTTGAAAATAAAAAATGTCTAAACAGAAGCCAAATTGGACAGATAGAGAAAAAGTTGTATTGTTGGAAGAGTACGAGAAGAGAAAAATTATTTTGAAAGCAAAGTTTTCCTCGTGGATAACTTCTGGGGACAAAAATAGGGCATGGCAGGAAATTGTATACATAGTAAATGCCAGGAATTCCGTAAAAAAGAGACATTAAAGAAATACAGAAAAAATGGGACAATATATGTGCTACCGCAAAAACTGAGGTTTCATTACATCTAAATCTTTCAATTAATTCCAAATCATCATATATTTCTAATGGATTAGTTCTATCTCTAAAGATACGTTCCCTTCTCATAGCCCTCCTAACTTCTAGCATTCGATACCGGTTAACGTGAAACATTGTAGTGACAATTTTTAATTTTGAAATGAATTTATATGGGCAGACCTGTACAAAGAATCAATGAAAATGTTACATAGCATGAATTGCACGCTTGTCATGAGATACTATACATGTATGTACAGGTATGTGGACATTTTTAATTTGAAAAACAAAACTTGGGGTTCCAACAACGAATATTGATATTTTTGACACAATTAATCAAGTAAACTGCCCCGGAAAAGTTACGTATACTTTCTGTTGAGATATGAATTAATTAATAATTAGAGTCCATAAAAAATATTTCAGACAATATACCCATCCGATATTCATTTAAATGAATATCAACGATATTGACAATTTTTCGTTGTTATTTGGTTCGAAGTCGCTGCATTTTACATATTTAAGATACCTCAATAGGTACCTTAGATTTAAGTGAAAACTTGCATGTATTTTTATTTTAAGGAGCTTTATGCATACCACTTAAGTGGGATGGGTGGAGCTATTTAAAACTAAGATTTTGCTAAGGAAATTCTTAGTTTAAGCAGTTTTATGCATACCACTTGGGTAAAATGGGTGGAGTTACCTTAAATCTGATCCATTGGATTCCTTTTTTTTTATTTAATTTTTTGTTTTCATTTAATTAAATTTTTTCCCATATTTAAAGTTTGTGTTGCATGTTATGCTGTATTTTGGGATATGGTAGTCCCTAATACAATGAAAATATGTGGTATGGTAATCTGTAATAAGTTGCAGTGTACTATATTTTGTAAAGAAAGAGAGTATACATTGATACAAGAAATACTGGTAGTGGTAGTCCGACTACAATAGAAATAAGGTAAAGAAAATTGAGGATTTTTTTTTACAGCACAAATTTTTACAAACTTGCTGTTGTATTATGGTATAGGTGTGCTATTGTAATTTTTGTTGTTTTCCTCCTGTAGACACACATTCAACGATCATTAGCTTAAAAAAGGTTTGGATTGATTTGGAGATTCTAACTCTACTGGTTTCCAAAGAGGAGACCCAAAAGTGCCCCCTCCCCCCCCCCCCCCCCCCCCCCAAAAAAAAGTGGTTGCTTGTTGCTGTAGTACCAAATACATGTAGCCATCAGGATTTAATAGCCTTTTATTTAAATAGGCCTGACATTTTTTTCGGTAAAATATTATAATTATTTTAGAAAAATACAAATGATTATGTTGTAGTACATATTAATGATTTGTTTGCACTGCTGGAATAGCATTAGCTTTGAGCCTACAAATTTCTTCATCAAGAAATGAAGTATGTTTTTACCTTAATTTTCCACAGAAACAGGTAAAAATATGATATTGTCCATGAAAATGGAGTGCCTATTTATTGCTTTTTGCCATGAATCTGCACAGAAAAGATACAAGTTGGTTATTTTCAGCTAAAAAGATGATAACATAGCAATATTGCATCGAAGGCGAAACGATGAGAGGTCTATTTCGAGTAAAATATATCAGCAACAGTATGTTCAGGAGGATTTATCAAAGTAACGCCAATAAGCGTCATGTTAGATATCAATGATAATATGTTTGTATCATGCTTGTCGCTTGATAATAGATATTGTTAATCCTCTCTATATATATGTATCTAGGATTGGTCCGATCAGCGATCACATGACTGACAATTGCAACGTTTCCTTCGACAATCCCAAAAATTCTTTGTGCGAGGTAAATAATAATATTGTCACCCTCAACAACCCCAAATTTTTTCTACTAGGTGGCGATAACCGCAAACCAGAAATCGTCTGTTTGTGTAGAAAATATGGCAACTGCAGGTCGGTTTGCCGCTAGCTCAGATATAAGTATCACTTTTTGTCTATTGTCAATTTTAGACTGTTGTCATAAAGGTGTCACTTTTTGTCCATTGTTCGGTTAATAAAACGATTATGGCCATCTTAGTCGCTAAGAAGGCCATAATTGTATATTATCATGTGTAAAAATCAATTGAGAAAATTTACAAATTATAGATAATACGATATTATCAAAACAAACAATAAATGTGTAGAATATTTTTATAGCTTTTTGCCTTGACTTTGCACTGAATAGAAAAAGATACCAAGTTGTTATTTTCACAAGAAAACATAGAAAAACTAACTTTTTTACCAATTTTTCCATTCTGACTAGTAGCCCCAAATTGTAGTTATCTATACCGACCACCGTTGGGACAATTGGTTTTGGTTAGAATAGACAGGTGATCTGGTTAGACAGGTTCAAATGTTCAACAGTTTTCAGATATTTGGATCAAATTTGATGTCTGGTTTATGTAAGGTTCGGGTTTAGCAGAGTTCGGTTTACATAGTATTCAGGGGACCGTTTCACTAAAGTGATCGTAAATCGTAAGTCTAAAATCACTCTTAAGATTTCCTTACGTGCACGTATATGTGCGTTTCACTAAACTAGTCCTAAACTTAAGAGTTACGACTTACGACTTGCGACAAGTAACATCTCCTATAATGGAGGTAAAAAGATATATTGTATCATACATTGTATATACCCAACAGCTCGGAAGCTGATTACATTAATAATCACATTTTGAATGTGTTAAAATACATTTTTAATATTTAACTAATTCTAATAAAGTGATTTTTGAAATGAATAAACCAAAGCTATTAGTAAAATTTTACCAAAATTTGAGAAGAAATTTATTTTATGGAATATATTTTAAAAAATTTCATGCTGTGTAAGTGGAAATTTAAAAAATGTGACCATTGATTTGGCAATGCATTCACATTCTGCACCGATATTCCGTTTGCGGTGCATTTCAATTGCACGGATTTTTTTTTACATTTACGTGAAGAACTTAAGTACATGACAATTGTGCGGATTTTTGTTTACCTTTCTTTAAAGTATATTTTGTATTTTCATTATATTTTATGGTTTTTATAAGCACTGTTGCTGCAACTTATTTTTTACCTCTATATTTACCTCTTTTGCCAGCCAGAAATGACTTAATCTGTAACCCCTACCCACCAAAGGGAGGGGGGGTGAGTAGGATTTGGGTAGTTTTGTTGCATCATTGTATTCACACATAAAATATAAAATAATATACTTCATCAACACATAAAACAACAAAAATACAACATCTTACAATATTAAACCTTAACATGTACTGTTGATTTATATTCATAATGAGTGTTTTAACGCTTTATATAATCAATAAAAACTACCAATGAATTTTAACATTTTGACTGCAGAATTATCTGTTCTCTTCAAACTTATTGGTTTTTTTTTGGTTTTTTTTTTATACATGTATGTTACAATTTTTTTTTTTTTTAATTATTTGTATTTTATTCTTATATTTTTTGTTTTCATTTTAAAGGCCGATGAAAGTGGTGAATAATCCATATTGCATCGTCAGTCATGCTGCAAAATGCAGAAAATATTATGAATAAATTGAATATATTCTAAATAACAGGCAATCCGCACAAATGTAAAAAAAACAACAAAAAAAAAACTCTCAGGTATATTTTACGGGCAATTGTAATGCCCTTTTTCCGTGCAAATGTAATACCTGTTAATCCCCAAATCCACGCAAATGTAATGCGCCCTCTGTTTGTGCTTAAATTTATTTTTGAGCCATTGTTTGTACATGTACCCGATATCGTTCATTTCTTGAAATTTCTTCTAAGTGCCCTTGTTGATATTGTAAATGCGGAACTGATAGAAAGTACACTGAAACAAACAATAATGTGTACATAGCTGTTTTAATGATTTTTTATGGCGCTCGAAATATAAAAATTGTTGCGTGCATCTAATATGTATTGCTCGCTTCATTTGATCAATGTTCATATTAAAAAAATACAGATAGCAATTCTTCTCTTCAAAAATAGGTTTACAATTTACGACTTACGAGTACCTACCACCACTCTTAACTTTGCAATCACTTTTTATCGTAAGTCATAAATCCTAACTATTAAGTGAAACGGTCGTAACTCTTAAAGAGTACACTTACGTCTACGTTTACGACTTACGACCTTTAGTGAAACGGTCGCCAGGTTTATACACAGTTCTGTTTAATTGAACATTTTTCACTGTAACAATCTATTAATTGTTTTATAATATGGCTATAATTGAGAATGCAAGAATAAACCTGTATCCAGTACTAATTTTAATTGTCTTGTTTCAGGAATCTCTGATGAAAATTTATCGAAATTGGTACAACATGCGCAGATACCACAGGAAGAAAAATGTATTATAACTAATATGCAAAACTTGGGAGTCCCGATAGTGCAAGATGTAAGTATTACTCTTATAATTATATATATATGTATTATCTACACAGTAAAGGGCACCTGTTAGGGTTGTCATTTTCTTTGATTAGTTGCTCACAGGTGTGCGAAAATTATAGCAAGGTAATGGGAAGTTCAATTTTTTTTATGCAATCTTATCAATTTATTCAAAGGTTTATGCATACGTTACTTTGAGAAAGGAGAGGTAATTGGATTGTGCAAGCTTTTATTGGTGAAGAAGGTACAATTCATTTTTGTTGGGTTTTTTTAAGGGGACTTTGTATAGTATACTTTTTTTTTTAGTTGATCGGAAATTCAAGAAGGCCTCTATGACAGGATATATTTTATAATTGGACCTTATAAAATAATCTTTCAAAAATCTTTTCTTAAACCACTTGATTGAACTCTAATCGTTTGTGAATGATACTTTGATAATAAAGAAATCATACTGATTGTGGTTTTTAATATAAAACTTGATGGGAATTCGTTATTGAGCCTTTTATCTAGGGAAATGTATTTAAATTGGTCAAATTTTGAAATTTTGTGAAACAAGGAAGCATTTACGATATATAAGGATTTTAAAATGGAATATAATCGGCTTTCAAATAGGCTATTTTTTGGCAGACTAAGATTTTTGGTTAATACTTTGTTTCTGTTCTCTTCATATTAAAGGTCACTCCAGTATTGTGTAAGGTTACTAAAGGTCTTACTTAATTCATATTGTGTTGTACCATTCAAAGTTAAGAAAGGGTATCACATATTTCATGACAAAGTCTAATGTAGTTTGAAAATGTGTCTCAGTTGGTTAAATATACATGTGTACCAGTAATTTTTACAGTTTACAGATTTGCTGCTGTTATTTTTATAATTAAATATACTAATTAAAGTTATTCAACTATTTTTTTTTACAGTTTTATTACAAAATAAAGATACAAATAATTAAAAAAAGGAAGAATGATAAAAAGAAACTCCCATATTATATTTTGAGATGGACATAACACCTGATTATCTCCCCTTTTTTTCCATGTTATTGTACTGAAGGCTTTTATAGGGTTTTGATATACAGATTAATCATTTTGAGATTTTGAAATATAACCTTTATATAATTATTGGAGTTATTGAATGAAGGCATTTCGTTCTTGTCTGAAAGATGAATTAAAGGCAATCTAATAAATATTAGAAGTTTGTTGTATCATTAAAAAAAAAAACATTTCTTTTGCAACACACTAACATCTAACAACATCCTGTTAATGGTCATGTTATATAACCTTCCAATCATAGACAAAACAGCTAAATATTTCGACTGATCAAGCAACAGTACTTGAACTTGTTCTGAGTTCTGATAACTAAGATTTAGTAGGCTCATCACTGATTGGTTGGTTGAAAATATGAACCCTGATATGACCCTAGATGTTAGTGTATTGACAAAGGGGGAAAAAATACAATAAGCAGGGAACTATTTTGTCGTAGAAGCCCATAATTATTTTGTCGAAAATGTGATCGTCAAAAGTCAGGGAAATAACGATTCTATGCCAATCATTGAATAAAAAAACAATTAATTGTTATTTATGACGTTTTGCATGCTACTACTACAACAGGGCCAAGGTAACAAAAACTTGAGTGGAATTTTAGATGATTGTTCTAGTTATGGGACATTTCAGTCAATTGCCCAGGTGAGAAACCACAAAGTTTACATAGTGGCGAGGGCTGAATTATCCTTTCTGAATGCACGACTCGTCTTTGGTGATTGGAATATATTTTTGCTTTTTTCATTTTTTTTATTTGTTTTAATCAAAAGCGAAAGCAGAGATGACGATTATGGTGTTTTTAAATTTCCGGAACCATATTCTTTAACCCTTTCTAAAAAAAAAATGTATGTACAGTTTGGAAATTTTGATATTATTGAAATAATTATGGAAAACTATTTTGACTATTATGGTATTTTTTAAATTACCGTTATCATATTCTTTTAACCCTTTCTGATTATTTTTTTTTTTTTTTGCGTACAGTTTGAAAATTATTATATTATTGAAATAATTAAGTGAACCAATTTTTAGAAAAATGATTATGTTGGATATATTTTTCTATGATTTTCGTTGTTCATTCTACAAATTATATCGCAAAATAAATGAATTATTGATAACTACTATACTTGAAAGTGCACTCAATACAGACGACCCACCCCCCCAAAAAAAATATGCCACATTTACATATCTTTTTTAAAAGAGAGATATTCCATAGTTCTAAGCTAACATTATAAAACCAGTCTTTGCCTTAAATTTTTTTCACCTACTTGCACCCAAAGCCTAATTTAGAAAACTATTCTATTTATTCAAACAAATTCTTTCATATTTTTCACTTGTCCCGGGCTTCGGGCAAGTGGGTTAGCGTGAAGACTGTAAATCATTTTTTCTTCTTCCACAATCACATGGTATCTGACCAATGAGAATCAAAGAAACACTCAAATTTACTTCCAATAAAAATGCTGTAAGTATAATATACCTTCAATTTTGGAACTTTGACTCTCAAACCACAAAAATTAATATTCTTAAATTGATTTGCTTTCACATTACATTTACATTGTATGTAAATGATTGCTATATACAACACAGTCTTAATTAAAGAATCTACTCCTTTGTTATATACAGCTGTTCAGATGGAGTGTGCTGTTGGAAAGTTCAATCTTCCTTGCTAAATTAGGTTGTAGCGTGGCAATCGATTCTATGCTTAGATTAACAGTTTTTATACACACTATTAACATTCTTCTTCTTCATCTTCTATATAGTAATGCATCAAATTAGCGGAAACTGCCTCGATTGTGTAATAGTGTGCAGACCTCGAGTGCTATAGATTGTGGGTTCAATCCTTCGTCAGGTCAAACCAAAGACTAAAAAATTGGTATTTGTTGCTTCTGTGCTATGCATACAACTTTTAGGAAGACCAAAGACTGGTTGTCTCAGATAATGTGTCAAAATGGAGAGAAATGTTTATCTTCTTATTCTTCACTCAAATTAGCCAGAGTGGTCACATATTTTTAGCCGAGTTGCGACGAAGTCGAACTCTGCTTATAATATGATGAATGGCGTCCGGGCGGTGCAATCGTTTCCACACAATATCTTAAGAATGAAATGTCTGATCTAAATGAAACTTGGTACACACATGCCAGGTGGTGAGAGGAGGAAGCCTATTGATATTGAGGATCGTAGGACAACGGTCAAGGTCACAACTTCTAAAAATAGAACAAAAATTTGATGCTTTTTTCGTTTCCACACGATATCTTAAGAACAAAATGTAGGATCTAAATGAAACTTGGTACACACATGCCTGATGGTAAAAGGAGGAAGCCTATTGATATTGAGGTTTGTAGGACAATGGTCAAGGTCACAACTTCTAAAAATAGAACAAAAATTTGATACTTTTTTCGTTTCCGCATAATATCTTAAGAACGGAATATTGGATCTAAATGAAACTTGGTACACACATGCCTGATGGTGAGAGGAGGAAGCCTATTTATATTGAGGTTTGTAGGACAAAGGTCAAGGTCACAACTTCTAAAAATAGAACAAAAATTAGATACTTGTTTTGTTTCCGCACGATATCTTAAGAACAAAATGTCGGATCTAAAAGAATCTTGGTACACACATGCCAGGTGGTGAGAGGAGGAAACCTATTGATATTGAGGATCGTAGGACAAAGATCAAGGTCACAACTTCTAAAAATAGAACAAAAATTTGATACTTTTTTCGTTTCCGCACGATATCGTAAGAACAAACTGTAGGATCTAAATGAAACTTGGTACACATGTGCCTGATGGTGAAAGGAGAAAGCCTATTGATAATGAGGTTTGTAGGACAAAGGTCAAGGTCACAACTTCTAAAAATATAACAAATATTCGATACTTTTTTCGTTTCCGCACAATATCTTAAGAATGAAATGTCGGATCTAAATGAAACTTGGCACACACATGCCTGAAGGTGAGAGGAGGAAGCCTATTGATATTGAGGTTTGTAGGTCAAAAGTCAAGGTCACATTGTCCATCCACATGTTCGCAACTCGGCTTTCGCACTTGGTTCGTTACTGATTTTTCATTTTTTTAAATATGCAGACCGCCAAATAATGAGCTCTAGACCAGTACACCATATCACGAAGCACACACAAAACTTGCATACATAAAAAATCTGTCAACAAATTTATGCATTTGAGTTAAATTGTATGTACTCAAGTCCTACAGAATCTTAGTGAAACATTTGCCACTTCTTTAGCAGATGTGTTATGAAGACAACATTTGTCCATTTAAATTCACCAGTAATCGGTTGTTTTTCCACCAACAAATATGGTAGTTATGATTTCACTGAAAGTGTCGGTTACGGTAACCATATCTTGTTACTCTTAATCAGACTTCAGTATTAAGAATTGTTTGAATAGTCATTAGTGAGATTCAATTTCTATGGAAGTTGGATTTACATCTACCTGTGCAATCAGTGCCTATCACCACTAAAGTTGTATTTTCGAGCCCCACTCACAGTGATACAACATTATGTGATAAAGTTTGTCAGTCACTTGCAGCAGGTCGATGGCCTGATAGATAGAGCAAATCCTTGGAAACAATAAGAAAGGCGGTAAAAATCTAATTTATTTGTATTTGCTACGAAACAGGCCTGAAAACCCAAAGACTCGCTTTTTCACCATTTTCTAAAGCTTGTATAAATATATTTTATTTTTTCTGACAATATACATATATTGTACATTTAAATATTGGGGTAAAGAGGTAAAAAAAAGTGTCCATGAGTCTTTTTTTCTGAAATGGTGAATTACAAGCACTAGGTTACATCTAAACTAATATTCAATTCTTTCAGACAGATGAAACAGAAAAATCCAGTTTATTTAATTTGGTAAATGTGTGGCATCGTTTGTAGTAACATTAAAATGAATTGAAATTTATATTTTATGCATTGAAATTGCCATAAACTTTAGATTTTCCTACTAATAATGTTTGCATCGTTTCACAAGACATCAAAAGGCCATCTTTCATGAATTTCGGTGGCTATTTTTTATTTTTTTTTAATTTGAAGAATTTTCTTTACTGTAATTTTAAGTTGAATTTTTTAAATAAAAAAATGTGTATCATTCTTTTAATTTTTATTATCTTTGCAGTTTTTATTTACAAAAAAATATTGCGTTAAACATGAACAAATTTTCTTTCTCAAAATTTGATCTATTTTTTCAATGTTTCTTAAAGAGTTTATTACCATAACTTATCTACTTATTTAAAATTATCCATATTAGAGATTTATATAAGGGGAGATAATCAGATTTAGAAGAAAAAAAATTGATCAATTATCCAGAACAGCACGGTAAACAGAACGTCAGTATGATTGGCAAATTTAATATTTGAAAAATAAAATTATCACTAAGATTCATTAAAACAAGATATTTTTGGGGAGAAATATGGCCTAATGATCACACAGCGACTAAAAGATTTGTTTCTTGAGTTCTACTAACAAAGTCATGTTATTTACATGTAGGACTAACAAATATATTGTTTTGTAGCTTGCATATTGAATCAGCATGTATTATACATGTAAAGTTTCATTATATATGTATATAAACTAGTCTACAGGGTGAAATTTTTAGTTATATATATATTTAAAAACTGTCAATGCCACGATATAGCTGAAATACTGCTAAAGTTGGCATTAAACACCAATCAATCAATATAAACTTTCGTTTACAGGATGAAATTTTCCTTTTATTTATAGAACTTAGAAATGCACCTATAATTTTTCGGAAGCATTGATCAATGCACATAGTTATTATTCAGGAATACATTTTTTTGGGTCCTTTGGAAAATAGATGATTTTCAGGACATTCCAGAATTCAAGATGGCCACCATGGAGGTAACTTGTGATGAAAGTCATTTCATAAGGTTTTGGACAATTATAAAATACTTCGTCTACCCATCTTGTAATTTTAAATACTTATAAATAACATACAATTAGAAAATGGTAAATTGAACAGCGACACAGGAAATACTGACAGACAGACAGATGTCTTCTTGGGTCTTGTACATAGTTACCAGTACATAGAATATTGGGGCCGTCGTTGTCATGATCGTATGGTAGTTGGATTTACAACTACCTATGCAACCAGTGCCTATCACCACTAACTTTGTGAGTTTGAATCCAGCTCAGGCGAGGTGTACTCGATACAACATTATGTCTTAAAGTTCGTCAGTGACTTGTGGCAATTTTGCAAAGCCAAAATTTTCTGCTTAATTATGGGGCAATCTTTTTAAAAATATATATTATGATTTGTATGTTAAAGGGATGGTAAGAAAAACTCCCTTACTTAAATTTTCAACTTGAATGCACATATATGTAAATTTTGTCTGATGCTTAAAAGCGTTTTTCTATATTGCCAAACTTACAGGATATGAGCCAAGATGTTTTTGTGAACAAGCTAGGAATAAATGTATGTTGTTTTCTCTATGTGTGGAATGAGTGTTTTCCATCAAGCATGTGCCTATATTTTCATTTCAGTTGATATATTTCTTGTAAGTGGAGAGGCACCTTTATTACTGATTTGTTTTCCCCTAATCCTGTATCCTTATTTCAGTTCAGTTGTGGGTTCTTTCTTTAAATATGAATGGAAAAATTATTCGTTTTTTTAAATTGAAATAGTCTTTATGTTAGAAAAAAAGTATATTCCTTTAAACAAAAGGGAAGTTTGTGTTTTCTTACATGAATACTGGCAATCGAATCAGAGAAATTTCTGACCAATTATTTTGATAAAAATTTGACATAGATTAAATTTGATATTTGGTCTAGATGTTATTTGAAAATGTAATTGTGGATTTCTGAAGAATTTATGGTAAAATTACTGGTAAATGTATGTCACCATTTCAGAAACCAGTTGAGTCGGTGCTGTCAGTCTTGTGTTAGTTAAACTTTACTATTTTAGAAAAGTGTAGGACAGTACAGTGTAAACAAACCATAGGCAGACGTATGGGTTGACCTTTTTGTTCTCAATAGACAGGTGTTCAGACTCAACGGTTTTCTTTGATTTCGTGTAAATGACCTTTGTCCTGCAAATGAGGGTAAATCTATAGTTTGATTTTGTCATGGATATAGTAAACACAGTTCATGGAACCTCATTGTTTTGCCGTGTAATGGAACAACAATTTGACTACAAAGTACGGTAGTCCAGTTCCCCGAGGTACATTATACTAACTACTAGTATGAATGGATCACATTTTCTTCCAAAGTGAAAATTAATTTGTAAAATTTGTTCACGCCACGATATAGCTGAAATACTGCTAATGTTTGCATTAAACACCAATCAATCAATCAATAATTTTTTCAGAGTTACTCAGGTAAACCACTTATCTGAGCTTGAAATAAAGAGGTTAAACAGCACACATTTATATATTTAATTTGTGTGTGCAAAATATTTAATTTGTACGTCGTAGAGAATTTAATAAAATGAAAAAGAAAAAAAATACTACATCAGATCAGACGGTTCCAAAATCACGTCAGAAATTGTAAAAACAGAGACAAATACGATACCTCAAACACACGACCACTCATTCTCCTGGCTTGGTACAGGCACTTCAATAAAAAGTGGCGCAGATCAACTAGATCTATGGGCCCAAGCAATCCAACTTAGTGAAACGATGTGGTCATGCAAGTGTTTTCCATATGTGAGTAAATATTGACCCTCACAACTGGGTGAGCAGCGTTGTTATAAAAAATGCTGAGTAAATATGTATTTTTTATATGTATATTTTAATTTATGTCCATCTTGAAGAAAGTAAATTATACATTAATTTAAACAGTGAGTTACCAGAAGAAAAAAAAAAATATTTACAGATCATATAGATATAGAATCTCCTTCTGCTACCAGTGGATTACAATATTTCACAATTTGAGTTAAAATTAACTATTGAGAGTGGAGAAATATCATAATTCATTATTATACTTTAGTATATTTTTTCAATAGAAAATCTGGTGTAATATTTTAACTAATAAATCCTAAATTCCTTGTTTTCTCTATTTCACCGGTCATCAGTTTTTACTGATGGACCGGGGGAACAGTGATGTAGATCGCCAAAGCGCTTACGATATCGGTAAAATGACCATGATCTAAAACGTGTAGGTGACGTAAGTATGTATAAAATGGCCACTGCCGGTGTGCCCAATGGAACCATTCTGGCTGTTCATTTACAGAAATGTTCGCATTTATCAAATTTTTTTTGCATCAAGTTTCAGTATAATAAAAACAATTAATGCCTGCAATTGCGGTGAACATCATAATTGTTCACCCTTGGGATGTTGTTTTCGTTAGCACAAGGAGAATCTGTTTCTCTTATGACCAAAACATCAGAGACATTTTTAAGTTGTTAATTTCAGTCGTTAATGACTGTCGAAATAAAGTTGGTTGGAATTCACATGCAGAAGTTAAACCACTGTGGTGTTAAAAAATACATTACTTACATTTAACTGACTAGTTAAATCTAAGAAGAAAAGAAATTATTATACATTTAATTTAATAAAGAAATATACAGTGGGAAGTGTATATATATTTATTTAAATGATGATTTTGTTGAAGTACCCCCTCTCCACCCCCTCTTTGTACTACCTGTATCTTCCTCTCTGCTTATGCTTTTGTCTTTCTTGTCTGTGTGATATTCGTATGTTTATATGTTTTTATTTACATTTGTGACTTTGATGTATGTGTGTTGTTCTATTAACTATAACTTTATTGCGTTTTCAACGCTACTCTGCAATTTTACCGGGCTTAATTACTGCAAAGATGCAAACGTCGGCTCCAAATGTGCAGCATAGGAATATAATCTTTAAATAGTCATTTGCCTGCAATGTTTATTTGGTCCATGAATGTTTTTTAATTTGTGTGTTGTACATATAAGGGGATGACTAATGTATTTTCTTTTCTTTGTGTACTTTTTCCTTAAATACAGTTACACTTTTGTTATCTCCCCTGATATGCCATTGATTATCTCCCCTGATATGCCATTGGATATCTCCCCTAATATGTGATTGATTATCTCTCTTGATATGCCATTTATTTATTTCCCCTTATTTTTAATTGATTATCTACCCTGATATGCCATTTATTTATCTCCCCTAATATGTGATTGATTATCTCTCTTGATATGCCATTTATTTATCTCCCCTTATATATGATTGATTATCTCCCCTAATATGTGATTGATTATCTACCCTGATATGCCATTTATTTATCGCCCCTAATATGTGAGTGATTATCTACCCTGATATGCCATTTATTTATCGCCCCTAATATGTGAGTGATTATCTACACATGTAATGTCATTGGTTATCTCCCCTAATATGTGATTGATTATCTCCCCTCATATGCCATTTTTGTAGGCTGTAATTGAGCTAATTCAAAGTTCTGTATACTCGTTGATCCCTTAGACTTTGACATAACAAAGTTTTCTTGGATTTCTTAAATTTTCTTAGAATACATCAGGATACTTTAATGGGAAGAAAAACATTATGCAAATTTAACGTTGTACTTTTAGTATAAAGTACAATGTTATTATGAAAAATTTGTGAATATGTGTCTAGTTCACTGTGGTCGTGACTTAAAAAAAAATAAAAGGAAAAGAAAAGAAATTAAAAATCTATATGAGTCAAATAATTTTTTTTTAAAGAATTTAATACCCAGCAAATATTTCAAAGGGCAGTTTGAAACTAATATCACGAATATAATTATTTATAAATGCATGGCTATTACAGTTTAAATTGATCAATTAGTGTGTCTAGAATCTCTCATATCAAAAAGACCAATAAAAAAACAATCTTACGATCTCGGTAATCTAATTTTAGTTGAAAACACATTTTCAGCAATTCTGATAAATGTGTTGTTCAGACTTCAGCAACGATAAATACTATAATATTGGATATGATTAAACCTAATCTTTCCTTTAAAGATGAAATAAAAAAGACAATGTAGGTGGTCTCTCTTTGGAGAGGTCTCAAAATAGAGAGTTGTTTCAATGTAAAAGTGATCTCCCAAAAGAGAGTGGTGTCTAATTGGAGTGGTTTTTCTTAAGATGGGTTTCACTGGACCACACATTTACTTTGCTATTCATAATTACAATCATATTCCTTAAAATTGCATCTTGTATTGGTATTTTTTTTCGTCTTGGTTATTTTTAGATGTTGTAAATGTCGTGTGTTTTAATTGTCTATTTCTATTTCTCTCATTCTAACATTTTTCAGCTAGAGGTACATGTACAAAAAAAGTAGGTATGCTTTTTTGGCAACTGCAGCAAAAACATAATCAACATAACAAAGATGCCAGCCAATAGAAATAAAGCATACAAGACGTCATTTAATAATGTGTTATTTCTTATAAGTCAATGTAGAGGCAGGCAACAAGTCTTCATGTGCTCACACTTGTGTACTCTGTCCATGTGCAGACAGGCAAGAAGTCTTTAAAAATTCCATCTTAATTTGTTTTTTTTTAATAAAGCAATCAAGATGTCCTTTAATAATGTGTGTTATTCTCTTCTTTGTCCATGTAGAGAAAGGCAGCAAATCTGCATGTGCTCACACTTGTGTACTCTGTCATTGTAGACAGGCAAGAATCTTCATACACTCACACTTGTGTACTCTGTCATTGTAGACAGGCAAGAATCTTCATACACTCACACTTGTGTACTCTGTCATTGTAGACAGGCAAGAATCTTCATACACTCACACTTGTGTACTCTGTCATTGTAGACAGGCAAGAATCTTCATACACTCACACTTGTGTACTCTGTCATTGTAGACAGGCAAGAATCTTCATACACTCACACTTGTGTACTCTGTCATTGTAGACAGGCAAGAATCTTCATACACTCACACTTGTGGACTCTGTCATTGTAGACAGGCAAGAATTTTCATACACTCACACTTGTGGACTTAAAAAAGTTCTATCTTAATTTTTCTTTTAAAGCAATCAAGATGTTCTTTAATAATGTGTGTTATTTTCTTCTTTATCCATTTAGAGACAGACAAGAGATCTTCATGCGCTCAAACTTTGTACTTTAAAGTTCCATCTTAATTTGTAATCTTAGCTTTCCTGGCTTTGTCTATGATTCCTCTTCATATATATATATATATATATATATACATTTGTATACATGTACTTGCTTCCTGTAAATTTTCATCTGTCTTCCTGCTCCACTTTTACCTTTGTAAATATTGTGTCATATAAAATAATACAGCAATTCTTGATCTATTACTTAAGCATGGCTACTGTATATGCACAGGTATTCTTTAGTAAGCTACAAAGATGTGGAGCCCACTAGATCGTATTTATGGTAACTGGCAAAACAACCGTCTATCCCATCCTGACACCAATTTGTGTGACGAGAAAGAATTTCAACAACAACATATCTTCCCATTGGAACAAAAAATACTTTTATCTATTCCAACAGAAATAATATTGCAATATTTATTCCATATGGAATAAACAGTATAGAATATTTGTTCTTCAAATTATATTATGAATTAATGGGGGTGACTCACAGGTCATCTTGTATATAAAAATGTATTTTTAGCTTTATATTAATAGTTATGCCAGTTGTGAACAGGCCACTCATGGGGGCTTGTCAAGAATTTGCAAAGAAAAAATGCTATGCACATTGTCTAGAGTCAGCTAGAAAAATAAAGTTTGTCAAGCGTCAGTATTTACTGTGACACAACTGAATATGTACCTGCTTGTCAACAGTCAAAAAATTAAGCTGTACCTTTTATTTTTACTGATTCTTGACGAGTGTGTGATCCATTGTAATTACGTAAAATACAGAGGCAAATAAACAAAAAAAAGAGTCAAAAATACTGTCCCACAAGAAATTAGCTTGTATATAAAAAACGTTGTGACCCACAAGAACAAAAACTTGTATATTTTTATATACAAGTTATCATTCTTACAGGATGGTTTTTACATTGTGAAAAGACGGAATTACGTAAGATTTAAATTTGATGTAAATTTAACTAACACTTGAAAGCCAAGTATCTACTTGTTAGGAAAAATAAAGATAAGGATATCTATATCTCTATACTCTGCAAGTGGGTTATTTTTTAACGACATGTGTGACCTGTCTTTATTGATGTTTATAAAGAAGTACACCTCCCACCCAATGAATGCCACCCCTCTTATCTAATCCGATTTCAAAATCATGGAGATAGTAATATACTACTTAAGTAATATCTCCTTCTAGAAAGGCCACCAGTCTTATAAAGCCACTTTTTCATAACAGAAGGGTACCCCTCTTATAAGGCCTCTTTTTCATTATGGAAGGGTTGGCCTGATAGAGAGGAACCAGCGAATAACCAAATTAGTTTAAGTCAAAGTTTTGGTGGAAAGTAATTCTATCTACATTTCCAGGTTGTGTCAGTCATGTTAATTTAGAAAGCTAGACAATAGAAAGTGTAGGATGTGTTATCATTTAGCCCCAATGACGCAGTTTAGGAGAAAAAATTGCCATAAACTCGGGAGGAGGAGGATACTAACTATGAAATTTTAGGATATGATATTGACTATGATATTTTATGGTACTGGCTATGATAATTTAGGATACTGACTGATATTTTCGGATATGATCCTTTATGATACTGATTATGATATTTTGGAATACGGACTATGATATTTTAGGATACTGGCTATGATATTTTAGGATATTGACTGATATTTTAGGATATTGGCTTGATATTTTAGGATATTGACTATGATATTTTGGGATATTGACTGATATTTTTGAATACTGACTGATATTTTAGAATGCTGACTTTCATATTTTAGGATACTGACTGATATTTTAGGATAGTGACTATGATATTTTAGGATACTGACTATGATATTTTAGGATACTGACTATGATATTTTAGGATACTGACTGATATTTTAGGATACTGACTATGATATTTTAGGATACTGACTGATATTTTAGGATACTCACTATGATATTTTAGGATACTGACTATGATATTTTAGGATACTGACTGATATTTTAGGATACTGACTATGATATTTTAGGATACTGACTGATATTTTAGGATACTGACTGATATTTTAGGATACTTACTATGATATTTTAGGATACTGACTATGATATTTTAGGATACTGACTGATATTTTAGGATACTGACTGATATTTTAGGATACTTTAGGATACTGACTGATATTTTAGGATACTGACTATGATATTTTAGGATACTGACTGATAATTTAGGATACTGACTATGATATTTTAGGATACTGACTGATATTTTAGGATACTGACTATGATATTTTAGGATACTGACTATGATAAATTAGGATACTGACTGATGTTTTAGAATACTGACTATGATATTTTAGGATACTGACTATGATATTTTAGGATACTTACTATGATATTTTAGGATACTTACTATGATATTTTAGGATACTGACTGATATTTTAGGATACTGACTATGATATTTTAGGATACTGACTATGATATTTTAGGATACTGACTATGATATTTTAGGATACTGACTATGATATTTTAGAATACTGACTACAATTATGCTTGTTATGAAACATGATCTCACAATTAACATAACACATTGTTGTTATTTTTTCACAGGGAGGAAGGAAGAAGTCTGCACAGCCCTATCAACCATTTAACAGGAAGAACAAGCCATCGGAAGGAACTTACCAAATGTCAAGATGGACACCATATATTAAAGATATCATGGAGGTAGACTGTCAGACTTGTCATAAGAAGAACAAATTCTACTTTCTTAGCTAGTCGTCAGTTAACTACGAGCATTCACTGACCATGCTGTTGTAATATCAGTATTATTCATTTATGTGATGGTCTTTTTCACTAGAAGCCAATCTGTTCAGGTTTTTGTAGTTTTGTTGAAGATCCAATTATCTAGAGGGGAGGACCACATATGTGGTGTAATGGTTAGCATGCTTGACTCTAGTGCGGTAGATTGTAGGTTTCGAGCCCCAATCTGGTCAAGCCAAAGACTATGAATTTGTTATATGTTGCTTCTCCGCTAAGCATGCAGCATTAAGGTTGGTTGGCTCTGAATCAGAATAATATGTCCAAGTGAGGCGACATGTTTATCCGCAGCCTGTTGTTTCAGTGAGCTAGCACTATAAAAATGCAACCAAGCATGTTGGTCTAGTACAAAGGGGACCTCATCATCATCTCATTGAAAATTAACTTGTTCTCGACATGATATAGCTGAAAAATTGCTGAGATGGCGCTAAGCAACAATCACTCACTCACTCACTCAAACGAAAATAAGAAGGTCCACAGCAACACTACGTGCAAGTCTAAAGTCAATAGCGAAAGGTCACCCTCTGATTTCAATCAAATGTGACATAGTTATACTGGTTTTATGGGCCCAAACCTCCCATCTTAGTGAAATTTTATTTAATTAAAAACCTTTACAAAGAAATGACTTGTTTAATTACAAGAAAACAATGTTAACCGCAAATCGAAATAATGCAGTAGAAAATATGTAAAATATTTGTTTTGACAATATGTTTTCCATTTTTTTCATAGGATGCTGTTGAAGAAAAATTAGACAATAGACAGTTCCCATTCCTGTCTGGTGGTGCTCCTAGATCAGGAGGATTTAACAAACCTCCTATAAGGTATTTACAAATATTAAACAATATAATTATGTGACGGTTAAATTTTAGTCACAATTTCAGCAGATCTTCTTCATTAACAGCGATTGAATTCTCTTTGGTATATCTCCCACATAAATATACAGAGCTGGGCAGTCGTTATTGGTCACATGACCAATACAATAGCAATTTAGAATTTTATAACACATACAATAACAATCTTAAAATAACAAATTTTCTTCATCTAATCCAGTTGTATTATGGACTAGCCAAATAGTTCCTCATCAGATTCAAATTAAATTTATACACAAGCTGAATATAGAGAATATCTCAGTCATATTTGAATTGCTGTAGTTTTTACCATTTCCGAGATATGAGATGTCAAAAAGGGCATATGCCCAAGTTTAACAGATTCTACCTAGTGGACACCTTTTCTGAATAATAATCATTTTCAGTAAAACTGATTCAGGAAGAAGCTTTTGTCGACTGGCTGCGATCTTATCATGCTGCACTTTGTTGGGTTTACAGCACATTCAGAAATTTGATTTACATTGTAACAAAAAGGGGCCGATGTGGCCATGATCGTCTATGCAATCAGTGCCAATCACCACTAAAGTTGTGAGTTCGAATCCCGTTCATGGCGAGGTGTACTCGATACAACATAATGTGATAAAGTTTGTCAGTGACTTGCGGCAGGTCTGTGGTTTTCTACGGTTACTCTGGTTTCCTCTACCAATAAAACTGACTGTCACAATATAACTGAAATATTGTTGAAAGTGGCATTAAACACCATAGCCCTAACCCACCCCATTGTAGCAAATAGTTTTAGTAGTATAGGTAGCAAGAATTCCCAGTGAAAACCACAGAGCATTGTAACCTTTTCAATGTCTGTCAGTCTGTCGCACACAAGGGGAAAAAAAGACAATTTAGTTTTGCTTTTGTTTTTCAGTAGTGCTAGATATGGGGTTTGGCACAAAGAAAAAGTACCTCCAAGTTATAAAAGTGGACCAAGGCTGATTATTTTTATAATGGGAGGATTATCTTATGCAGAAATGAGAATGGCATACCAAGTTACGCAGTCCTGTAAAAACTGGGAGGTATTAATAGGTAAGATAGGTATTGTTTATTAGAATCTATCAGCATGTTTGTTTTTAGTTCTATCTTTTCCACTAAAGTTGAGGCCAATTTTTATATCTATATATGATTAACTTGCTTGTATCCTAATGCAAAAAGAGGAGCGGTCTTTGTCATGATCGTATGGTAGTTGGATTTACAACTACCTATGCAATCGGTGGCTATCACCACAAATGTTGTGAATTAGAATCCCGCTCAGGCGATGTGTAGTCGATACAACATTATGTGATGAAGTTTGTTAGTGGCTTGCGACAAGTCGATGGTTTTCTATTGGTTCTCGAGTTTTCTCCACCAAAAAAACTGACCGCCACGATATAGCTGAAATATTGTGGAAACTATATGTTAAACACCATAACCTTAACCTTAATGCGAAAGACCACATCCGTGGTTCAAGGTTAAGCATGCTCATATCGAGTGTGATGGATCGTGTGTACAAGCCCTAATAGAGTCGAACTAAAGACTATTTAAAATTGGTATTTTATTTTTTTTTTTTTTTTCTTCTCAACTGCAAAATACATCAATACAGAATAGAGTACAATAATATAATAACATATAAAACATCATACAATATATATAGTAAAGTACAATTAAATCTTCTTACAATCTTTAAAATTGGTATTTGCCGCTTCTCTCTTCTAAGGAGTAAGAGAAAAAACTACTCGTCTTGCAACAAAATAATGTGTCAGAGTGGATATAAATATCTAACGAAAGACTGTTCATTTAGTGAGCTAGCACTATAAAGAGAAGGTGATTGGGTCAAACCAAAGGTTATATTATTATGTTTGTTGCTTCTCCGCTAAGCATTTAGGAGCAAGAACAAAGACGGGTTGGCTCAGAATAATGTGTCGAAGTGGAGCGACATGTCTATGCTGTTTCAGTGAGCTAGCACTATAAAAATCCAACTAAGCTTGTTAGTCTATTAAATACAAACGGACATCATCATCATCATTTCATTCGATGTAACTTGTTCTCCCCATGACATAACTGAATTATTGCTTATTTGGCGTCAAATAACAATCACTCAACCACGCTCGATATGAGCATGCTATGATTGCACTGCAGTGTCCGTCTCAAAATGGAAGCATTGTTTAAAACTTACTGTAATCAATATATATTCTATTCTACAGGGGCTACACATCTGTTGACTCCAGAAGGCTTCCTTGAAGGTCTTAAAGTGATTAGCAACTGATCAACAATAATATTTTAACCAAAAACTGATCAACATGATAAAACACGGGAGAGACTGTTAAATCAGTGTTAGTTGTAGTTCAATAACAGTGTTGTAGACGTTCTTTCTCAGAATATTTATTATAAGTGTGCTGTCGCGTCTTTATTCTGAGTGATGTATTTTAAGTGCTGACTTGTAGATTAATTAGCATTTTAAATACAGTCAAACCTGTATTTTGAGGTCACCTTTGGGACAAATATAAAGTAGTCTTTGAAGACAGGTGACCTCTTAAAAGAGGTTTAATTCACATGATGTTTTGTGTGACGGGACAAGAAAAGGGTGACCTTTAAATAAAGGTGACTGCTTAATAGAGGTGACCTCATGTGCAGGTTTGACTTAATAGAGGTGACCTCATGGGCAGGTTTGACTGTCATTCCCACTGTATGAACAATGATTTATTATTTTTGTGATTTGTTATGAAAATTATTTTGTCAGCATTGAATTCATTTTTAAATGAAATGTATGTTGTTTCTTATGGTCCCATAATATAAAGTTAATATAAAGGAAAATAAATGTATGTCTGCTCAATAATCTAAAAAAAAATTAAATTGGTGAAAAGAATATGTTTAGGATAGATATCATTCTCTTAGAGAAGAGGGGTAGGATGTGTTCTCATCCTGAATTCTTGCCAAAATAAAGTTTGTTTCAAGAAAAAAAAATCGGTTAAAAGAATATGTTTAGAATAAATATCATCCTCTTAGAAGAAGGGAGGTAGGAGGGATTTTCATTCTTAATTCTTGTCGAAATATTATTTTGATTCCAAAATCCCTAAAATTAAAGAATAGCATCCCGAATCATGATATAGTTTAATTCTGAAATTTCAAAATTTATATGCCAAAATCCTGAATTCCCAGGAAATAACATTCTTAATCCAGACATTCCGATAAAGGACCTTCTGCCCTGCCCCTCTCTTAGATAGTTGTATATTTCAAGACGTATGTCAATTCACACTAATCTTTTTAAGAACAAAAGTTGAATATGGAATTAACAGTCCATTAATTCTTGAATATTGATGACACACAAATGCAGTATGCCCTCATTATAACGCTGCATTTTGAACCCATATTACATCCCTCACGATAAGCACCAGTCCTCTGGCAATATATAGAGGGAGAAATTTACATGTAAACTACATATTTTTTTTAATCTGGACTTATAGATTATAGAAGGGCAGTATAGCGAAGTTACACACTGTATTAAAAATGAATTCTTTTTTTATTGTGATATATTTATTTATTACATTCCAATGCAGGTTCATTATTTAACTGATTTTCAGTGCCAATCAATGATATATATTTTTTTTATCATTATTTCAGTTAAACTATTACACAATAACATTGTAATTACATTTCATGTATGAGTTAACCTATATAGATATATATATATTTCCACAAGAATAAATTTTCATTTATATAAACATTAAATGGCAAATTCTACACTTTTCACGAGAAATCGGGATATTATTATTACATTTAACTGATTTCAGCTATTTTTCGCTGACAATTTTTCTCTCTCAAAAGTTGCAGAAAACAGGTCTAAAATTGACCCTTTAGGGGTTTAGATTGTTTCAACATTATTTCATTGATTTTCAGTTATTTCATTTCTAACCAGAATCATCCACATTTTATAAGATCAATCCCATAGAAAAAAAGGATCATTTTGCTAGTCATGATAATACTAGTTTACATATAATTTGAATGATATATTTATATAATAGTTGCTGATATGGAGGGCAATATCAGGATATACAGACTGTCCAAGGGTCGTGGTACGGACCAGTGGAAATGATATTGCCTGAGTCGGAGGCGAGTCCAATAGCATTTCCACTGGTCTCAGGGCAGTCTGTCTATCCTGATTTCCCTAGACGTTATCACCTTCGTTATTACCTAATTTGAATTGACTACAACAATTGTTTGAATGGTGTTCAACTTATAATGAGAAATAAAATGAGATTATAAGTAACATTGTAATTTATTAAAACATAAACAAACACATATCCGTGTATAGACCAGTAGTACCAGTCTATACACGGTTTTTGGACCGGTCTATATCAGCATTCCAGTCTATATAGCGGAATAGTGAAGGTCATGTGAAGAGTGTTCAGCCAATTAAATGTATGATTTTTATTCTGATATGCAATAAATATAGAATAACGGTAATTGTGAAGGTCGAGACAGACATTATTGCTAATATCCCAGCAAGGCCTTCAGAACAGCGTAATGCGTTTTATGTCAGATTGACCGATAAACTTGTGCATGCTGACTTAATATTTTTGTGGATCAATGTCAGTTCAATGATCCAGGCTTTATCATCCACACATATCAAAGGGAAAATGTCCAATTTTTTCGATAAATTTCTATTACGATTAATATGAAAAATAGCATACATCAACACACTGTCAAATATTCCTTTCACATGATTTCCTAATATTTTTTTTTTTTTTAGTAGACATATCTCTGCTAGAAAATGAATAAAATATTAATGTTTTTACCACATTCGACAATTAAATATTTAGTTTATAATTTTGCCGTAATCTGCCACGTAACCTAGATCTAATGATTTACAACATATTAATACATAAAAGCAAAATGTACAATGTTGACATTTTTTTTTGTGAATATTTATTTTTGCCATGAAATGCATTTGTCTTTTCAAAATATTGTAGGACAATCGTAACACTTAATCTACAATCTGGGCAATAAATATATTTCGCAGGGATTCTATTTTTAATTACTCCATTTCTTGATGGTGTCTATTTACCACAAAACTTGTGAATCAATACCCGATTTGAGGTGAACATGAAACATGTATGAGTTAAAGTTTGTAAGTGACTTGCAGCTGTTCATTAATCTCTGGGTAATCTTGATTTCTGCCATGTTATATCTGAAATACTCCTAATAACTCATGGAGTATTTCTTGATACAGAAAATAAGATTTTTAACTGCCAGATATCTAAGATAGTACTAAATATAACATTGAATATCAGTACACAATTTTAATAAGAAAACGTTTGTTCTACCTTAAAAGAAAATACAATATTTAGATTGTAGATGTACTAATTTCACTGGGTCGAAAGGACCTGACGAATTATTGCCATCACTTGGTGTTCGTCAATTTCCATCCATCGTAAAACACACATAAAGACTTTCAACTAGCCACACAAATTTACACAGTAGATACATTATTATCACTAGTTGAAAATATTTTCTGTTGTTTTTCCATTTGTGGAATATGCAAATTATGCAAGATGGCCACAATTTCAGGACATAACAAAATTGGTCTAAAACACTCAAAAATGCATGAAAACATATTAAACACTATAAATTTGATTGAACTAAAGCTTTACATGAATGGATGATAAGCAAATTATTTATAACAAGGTCAGCGATATCATACAGCTTTTGTATGGGCTTAAATATTTTTATTTTAAAGACCAAAAACTGGTATTTTTCGTGCTTTTTTTCCTACAACACAATGTGGCATTTTTGTAATTTACAGATTTTGTATATAAGACATTTCTTGTGTACATAGACCCAACTCTGTGTAGAGTTCTAGTGCAATAAATTTCTTTATTATTTTTTTCTACACAGTGTTTTTTTTTTTCATACAATATATATATATATAACTTGTTTGTAATTATTTATGTGTGTCGTGTCTGTGTGAAACAATGTTAATTCTTAATTCATTGATACCAATTTTCGTGGCTTTGGGGTGGGAAAATCGGAATCAGTAAATTGGACAGTTCGTAAAAATTATAATGCTGTGAAAGATCTTCAATTCGTAGATTTCTATTTTCATGGATTTTGGGAAATTCGTTATGTTTTCCGATGGTTCTGCAGATTTTGTGCTAATCCACTTGGTCTGAGCCAGGACAAGTAAAACTGGATTCGGACAAGTGAAAATTATGAAAGAATTTGTTTGAATAAATAGAAAAAATTTCTAAATTTGGCTTTCGGGCAAGTCGGTGAAGAAAATTAAGGCAAAGAGTGGTTTTGATATCTAAATGATCCTAGATAGATCGATTAATAATACATATATGTATTTTGCATCCATGTTGAAAATTTGTGACTTGATTGACCCAAGAGATCCACGAAATCTGCCGACTTCACAGTAATTTGTTTATAATCTATGTTAACGTTGTTCGTTCAATCTTTCTCGTACTTGTTAATCATATAAATTATATGCTGTTGTTTTTTTGTCGAATATTTCTTTCTTGTTATATATAGCTTTTTTTTTTTGTATTATTAAATGTTTTTTTCATCGTTATATGCTTAATGATAATATATAGAATGATCATGTGGAAAAAATATCAGGGATAAATCTTAACCGTAGCCAGTAGCTCAAGACCAGTAGAATTTGGCCAGGGCCCCTAGAAATGTTCATACCGTTGCACGACGTTTGAGCGCATTGATCCTACATTTGAGTGCAAAAAAATCCACGATTGAGTGCATTTTACCTTAGTTATTTACCTGAGAATTTTTTTTATTAAATTCCACAGGTAAAATGCACTCAAACATAGGAAAGATTTGCACTCAAACGTAACACACCTAATATTGAAAATGCACTCAAGCGTAGTGCACCCGTTCATACAGTAGTCCAGCTGGGTTCTTTTAATATGTCATGTGTAAAGTCAATTGCTGGGCCTCAACATTTTTTTATTGTGCTACTAAAACTGTTTTTTTTTTAAATATTTCATGTTGTAAAGACAATTGCTGGGCCTCAAGATTTTTTTCTGGATTATTAAAACTGTTATTTGAGGGAGCCCAGCTGGCAATAACAGCAAAAATGCTAAGTTTTATCCCTGAGTATATTGTCTAATATTTAACCCTGATGTATTAATTGGATTCGTCACATTTATGAATGTTTAGGATGTAGATTACATGTACATTTTGATTGAATTTCTTAATAACTCTTAATTACCAAAAAAAATATGGGCATTGGCACACGTGGTCATTTTCTTTCTGTTATAATACAGGTAAACTACATTACCATATTTGGAAAGTGATGAGTAGACATAAGAAATAAATCAATGTTAATTAGATGCACCAGATGCATACATTCTGTATTTAACTTCATCAGTGAGGCTTGACCCCCCAAACAGGTGGAAAACAAGATTTAAACACTAATCATTGAAGGAAGAGAAAAAGTCCAAGATGTCCCAAGCATACAGCCAACCTCATTTATGGCTATCTAATACTTAAGGAAGGGAAAAATCCAAGATGTCCCAAACATACAGCCAACCTCATTTATGGCTATCTAATACTTAAGGAAGGGAAAAAGTCCAAGATGTCCCAAACATACAGCCAACCTCATTTATGGCTATCTAATACTGAAGGAAGGGAAAAATCCAAGATGTCCCAAGCATACAGCCAACCTCATTTATGGCTATCTAATATTGAAGGCGATGAACCTTAGTTTTACAACAATAGCTGTAAGTTTCTAGATTAATATCAAATAATTAGCAGCGTGGTCTTTGGCCGATGAGCTTTTAATATTAAATTATGTAAAATCTGAATAAAAGTTTTTAAGATCTTTATAGCATGAATTTACTTTACTAAACATGGTACTGATAGTTTACTTAGTGACTTGATAAGAAATCCAGCTCTAAATCTGTTTATTTTCTAAATATATATTGACTTGTTGATATGTTATATGAAAAGCTTGAATTGTTTTTTAAATCTTTTATTGTATTACTAGAAACTGGAGAAATAATAAAGATATAAAATCTTGTAATTTAAACATTTGTGTACTTGATTCACTGATTTATAATTTTGTTCTATTTCATGTTAGCCACATTGGTGGTGTAATGGTTATCGAGCTCGCCTCGAGTACGGTAGATCGTGGGTTCGAGACCTGAACGGGTCAAACCAAAGACTATAAAATTGGTATTTGTTGTTTCTCAGCTAAGCATGCAACATTAAGGAGAAATTACAAAGACTGGTTGGCTCGGAATCAGGATAATGTGTCCGAGTGGGGCGACGTTTATATCCAGACTTTTGTTTCAGTGAGCTAGCACTATAAAAATCCAGCTAAGCACGTTTGTCTAGTACAAAGCGGACCTCATAATCATCTCATTGAAAATTAACTTGTTCTCGCCACAATATAGCTGAAAAAATTGCTGAATTGACGTTTAACAACAATGGCTCCATCACTATTTGATGTTCAACAATTGTTTATGTGACCACAAAAAGTTTCCTGTCTCGAGTACTTTAGCAAATTCTTACTGTTTCTGAGATTATGAAATTCCTTCCTGCACTTTTCAGATTGTACCTAGTGATGACTTGCTAGATAATAATTATTTTCAGTTGGACTAGTGCAGGAGAAAATCCCTTGTATCATGCTACGCCCAGCGTAGCCCTATATTCGCCTATTTCAAAGTTGTGGCGGGAGGCCTGAATGTCCACAGAAAATTTCTAAAAGGACAAGTCAAATACTCCTCATGGAGGAAGAGGTAGTGATTTAATAGACGATTTGTCTCATTCACCACGGCTTATAATCATCATCGATAGTTTATTAAAGGTTACATCCGTTTAGCAAATTTCACAATTACACACAAGATCACATTACAACTTCAAACGTTACATGTGTTGGTCAGAAATCCAAAATGGCCACTACTAAAGGACATCGGTAGAGCCTTAATAGCTAGAACTAGATTCTTTATTTCTTTAAAAACCAAGTTACATGGTATAAAGAACAACTATCACAATTAATAACATAGACAATAATGTACATCACAAGATGGTACACATAAAAATAAAGAAAGAGAAGATAAATTTAGATATGGGTGATTAACCAGGAGGACCAACTTCAGACTTTATTATACGCCCGTCTTGAGACGGGGCTGTATTATGTGATTGGGTATGGCGGGCGGGCGTCCACACAGGTTTCTGCACAATAACTTTAGTTCTGTATATCAGATCTTTACCAAGCTTGGCCACATGATTCCCCTGTGGAAGGGGAAGAACCCTATTTATTTTGGGGTCATTAGGTCAAAGGTCAAGGTCACCATTACTATAAATATAATTTTTGACAACGGTCGTTTCCACATGATAACTTTAATTCTATATATTGGATCTTTACCAAACTTGACCACATGATTGCCCTGTGGAAGGGGAAGAACCCTAGTTATTTTGGGGTCATTAGGTCAAAGGTCAATTTCATCGTTACTATAAATAGAATGTTTGACAACAGGGTCGTTTCCGCACAATAACTTTAGTTCTGTATATTGGATCTTTACCAAACTTGACCACATGATTGCCCTGTGGAAGGGGAAGAATCCTATTTATTTTTGGGGTCATTAGGTCAAAGGTCAAGGTCACCATTACTTTAAATATAATTTTTGACAACAGGGTCGTTTCCACATGATAACTTTAATTCTATATATTGGATCTTTACCAAACTTGACCACATGATTGCCCTGTGGAAGGGGAAGAATCATATTTATTTTGGGGGCATTAGGTCAAAGGTCAAGGTCACCATTACTATAAATATAATTTTTGACAACAGGGTCGTTTCCACATGATAACTTTAATTCTATATATTGGATCTTTACCAAACTTGACCACATGATTGCCCTGTGGAAGGGGAAGAACCCTAGTTATTTTGGGGTCATTAGGTCAAAGGTCAATTTCATCGTTACTATAAATAGAATGTTTGACAACAGGGTCGTTTCCGCACAATAACTTTAGTTCTGTATATTGGATCTTTAACAAACTTGACCACATGATTGCCCTGTGGAAGGGGAAGAACCCTATTTATTTTTGGGGTCATTAGGTCAAAGGTCAAGGTCACCATTACTTTAAATATAATTTTTGACAACAGGGTCGTTTCCACATGATAACTTTAATTCTATATATTGGATCTTTACCAAACTTGACCACATGATTGCCCTGTGGAAGGGGAAGAATCCTATTTATTGTGGGGTCATTAGGTCAAAGGTCAAGGTCACTGTTACTATAAATAGAATTGTTGACAACAGGGTCGTTTCTGCTTGATAACTTTAGTTCTGTATATTGGATCTTTACCAAACTTGACCACATGATTGCCCTGTGGAAGGGGAAGAATCCTATTTATTTTGGGGTCATTAGGTCAAAGGTCAAGGTCACTGTTACTATAAATATAATTTTTGACAATAGGGTCGTTTCCGCTTGATAACTTTAGTTCTGTATATTGGATCTTTACCAAACTTGACCACATGATTGCCCTGTGGAAGGGGAAGAATCATATTTATTTTGGGGTCATTAGGTCAAAGGTCAAGGTCACTGTTACTATAAATAGAATTTTTGACAACAGGGTCGTTTCCGCTTGATAACTTTAGTTCTGTATATTGGATCTTTACCAAACTTGACCACATGATTCCCCTGTGGAAGGGAAAGAACCCTATTTGAATAGAATTTTGACAACATGATCGTTTCTGCACCATAACTTTAGTTCTGTATATTGGATCTTTACATATTAGACATCCTTATCTATTATTAAACACCGTTATCTATCATTAAACACCCTTATCTATTATTAAACACCCTTATCTATTATTAAACACCCTTATCTATCATTAAACACCCTTATCTATTATTAAACACCCTTATCTATTATTAAGCACCCTTATATATTATTAGACACCCTTATCTATTATTAGACACCCTTATCTATTATTAGACATCCTTATCTATTATTAGACACCCTTATCTATTATTAGACACCCTTATCTATTATTAGACACCCTTATCTATTATTAAACACCCTTATCTATTATTAAATACCCTTATCTATTATTAGACACCCTTATCTGTTATTAAACACCCTTATCTATTATTAAATACCCTTATCTATTATTAGACACCCTTATCTGTTATTAAACACCCTTATCTGTTATTAAACACCCTTATAACCCTTAACTATTATTAAACACCCTGACCTATTCACACTAAGAATTGAAATAACCAACATGTCCTCAATGAAGAGACAAAACATGGTCTGTAAGCACAAGTGGTCTCTTGATATAATACAGGTAAGATGTATATGAAATATACTACAGTCTACAGTGGCTTTTGAAAATTAGGCAGGTTGGGTTGTGGTGTTATAGTGTTTAACTCCACTTTCAAGCATATTTCAGTTACATGTATATCACGGCGGTCAGTTTTATTGGTGGAGGAAACCGGAGTACCCAGAGAAAACCACTGACAAACTTTATCACATAATGTTGTATCGAGTACACCTTCCCATGAGCCGGATTCGTACTCCCAGCTTTAGTGGTGATAGGCACTGATTGCATATGTAGTTGTAAATCCAACTACCATACCATCACAACCACGACATTCCCATAGTCAGGTTGGATTGTTTACGTTTGTCAACTTAATACACAATATATGTTGTTTTTTGTGTCATGGTTAAAGTCAAGACTAAAGAGGTGCATGTTTTCACTTTACGTTATGCATTGTAATTAGACATCTGGTTTCCATGGGGATTGGCAACAATTGATGCATTGCATGCAAATTTGTAGAAAGTTTTACTTCTGATTTCATGGATTTTTCCTGGTGATTCTATGTGTATACATTTGGTATTATTTAACGCAGTTATAAACGGCTCTTATCTTGAACTCATTGTGAGAGAAAGGATTTTTGCTCATCACTACAGACTTCGCGGTGTCTGTAGGGTCGGCCTTATGAGGTGCGAGGCCCAATTGTTCTCTGTATAACATGCAGTGTGTTGCTGTGTGTACATGAACAGCCGAGAATAGATAACTCCAACGTGGGGCCCAATTGGGAACAATTGGTCCATTTGGCTTAATGCTGACCCTGGGTGATTGCACCAGTTGAAGAAGAGCAACAATTAATGCGCCATTTCTTAAATGTTTTACCCATGTCTAAGATGGATTTTCTATGACGTATTAATTTTCTTTTCACAGAAATCTTATCGATGGTGTACTGGTTAATGTGCTCACGTCGAGTTCGGTATATCTTGGGTTCGATCATCAGATTGGGGCATTATACCAAAAACTTTAATATTGGTACCTGTGTTTGCTGCTTCTCCACTAAGCACATAACATTATGGAGTAAGAGCAAAGACTTGTTGACTCGGGATATAATGTATTAAGAGTGGAGCGACATTTCTATAGACTCTGTCGTTTTAGTGAGCTTGCAATACCAATATCTAACTAAGTGCCTTTTGTCTAGTACAAAACGGACATCATTATCATCTCATCAAATGTAATTTGTTTTCGCAATGGTACATTGTATATCTAAAAATTGCACATTTGGTGTTAAATAACATTCGCTCCCTCCCTCACTCACTCACAAATCCAACGGAATATGCATTGGTCTTGTGCAAAGCAAACATTATTTCCTCGAAAAGTAACTTGTTCCTGCCATGATATCGCTAAAAATTGCTATTGTAGTTTTAAGAAAAATCAATCGCTCGCTCCTTTTAAAATGGAATATAATTATTTTATGGTTGAAATTACTTCTTTTAGTACCACCTTCATATGCTTCCGTTTTACTGATATTTCATACGGTAAAAAGTAAGGCATGAACAAAAATGGATTGTTAAATAAAGGTCATATTGCCAACGTCTGTCTGATAAGGGTAATAACAAAATTACCGAACTCCGAGCAATCTTACAAAGGGAAAGTCAAAACTCTTTTTATAAGTATATAAACAGACAAAATCAGTCAACAACCGGAAAACTGATACCATAGAAAGCAAATTAGTCTTGTGCTGAAATAAACAAAACGCTATGTAAGATCCGCTATATAAATAGTTAATCACAGAAATTCCGATATAATCTAAGCACAGATGTACGTATGCGTCCTATATTTAACAAACACGGAAGTAAGTATCTCCCAGACAAAGTGCTGTCCAATTTGTAGCAGAAAACAGACATAAAAATGTTTTTTGTCTTGCATCTTAAATACATGTTTCTATTTGATTTGACGCATTTTAAAAGGATTAACCGATTTTTAACAAGATGTGTTGTGATGCCCCGCCGCCAAGAATAAACCGTGAACGGCCGTCCATCTGACTATCGAATGTGCTTCCGTCATTACAAAATCATTTAAAATTTATTGATTTAATTTGATTTATTGTGTTTAACGCCACTTTCAGCAATATATCAACTATATCATGGTGACCAGTATTAGTGGTGGAAGAAGCGATAGAGTACCCAGAGAGAACCATCGACCATGGGCAAGCGGCTGAGAGTCGAGTGTACCCTTTTTGTAATTTACAAAGCCGGGCGCGAATCCACGTCGTATTGGTGATAGACTTGTATGAGTTGTTAGGTAATCCAACTACCTAACTCATTGAGCCACCGGATCCTATTTAAAATTGAAATTCCAGGCGAAGAAGAGACCATTAAAGGTATAGGCCATGTTCGATTTTAGATTCCGTTCTGGAGCTATGTCCGTGTTTTCCTAAGTTGGAGGAGCGGACACGTTCTTCCATTTGTAAAAGCATTAATAAAAAGTTGTGTGTAGTCGTGGGTGCGCTCGCATGGTAATTGGTGCCTGTCACCGCTAAAATTTTGAGTTCAATTCCCTCCCGCGGCGAGGTATCGTGTAAACTTTATGTGTTAAAAGTTGACAGTGACTTGTGCCAGGTCGATGCTTTCCTCAGGATGTGTGGGTTATCGATGTTAATCGTAATCATTTCCTTGGGGACCATCGTGATCGCATGGTAGTTCGAATCCCAGTCATGGCGAGGTGTGCTCGATACAACAGTATGTGATCAAGTTTGTCAGTGACTTGCGACAGGTCGATGGTTTTCTCCGGATACTCCGGTTTCCTCCATCAATCAAACTGACCGCCACGATATAACTGAAATATTGTTGAAAGTGGCGTTAAGCATCTAAACCCTAACCCTATATCGGGTCTACCAGACTTAATAGGGGAGAAACTCGGCACTGACAGTTATAAGGAACGGACTAATGAAACTTACATCAATGGGAAACTTTAATACCTGTGGTAGGTATCGGGGAAGAACACACGTTAGTAATGTTAGGCTTGTGGTCATATTCCACGACTTTAACCTCTTCACCACCCATGCCCTTTTTTCTCTCTAGGTAATCCAGTTTCCTCCATCAATAAAACTGACCGCCACGATATTGCTGCAATATACATGAAGTTGAAACGCCATTAACTTAATCACTTATAAAAAAAAAATGACAACAACAAAAAATACCACACTTTCGGAACGGTTTCAAATATCCAATCGATAAATCGCACTGAGACAAAATCGATACCCTTAACAAATATTCATGTCCGTTCACTTGGCATATTTAATATTTGTTATTTCACTATGGTATGCAGCTTCCATTGTCCGTTCTTAAACTTATACAGGGAATAAAATCGGAATGCATCTAGACGTGATCAGAAGCCATAAACCAATAAAAAAGAAAGGCGACAAAGCCATGGTGAAAAGAAAACAAAGACATAGATAAACACATGATACAAATACTGAACACAAAGAACTAGAAAAGAGCAGCAGGAACCACAACCTGATTGCAATCAGCTGGTAGGCATAGCGTATTATAACAGTTGATTACACGAACCCAAACTAAAAACGGGGGCTTATGATCCCGGAATGGTAAGCATATCTTGCTCCACTTTTGGCACCCGTCGTGTCACATATAGTCAAAATATAGTAAAAAGTAGAGTAAGAAGCTTGGGATAGTTTTATGACGAGAGGAACAGATCCTGTGAGATAGATTCAACAAACAATCAATCAATTATATCGCGATGGTAGAAAATTCCGAAAGTAGCCTTCACGGAACCTCACAATCACATTCAGTAACCCCCTAAGTAGCTTGTTTGACGTGATGGGATATTATAATAGGTATTTTGCAAAATAGCTTCCATGGTGCTATTTAGCCTCTCCACCAAATTACATGTAGCATGTTAATACAATATTTATTGCAGTTATTAGAATTAGAAAGCAAATACGATATAGCATAAATAAATAAAATAAATGTTAATATAATTATTTGTTTCTCATTAGCAATAAATAATTCAACTAAACAACCAAAGTCCAGAATATATTTTACTTTCTCTAACTGTTCTCTCTTTGTTGTAAGGGGTCATCGTGGTCATTGTGGTTGGATTTACAATTACCTGTGTAATAAGTGCCTATCACCACTAAATTTGTGAGTTCGAATCACGCTCGTGACGTTCAGTGTACTCAATACGACATTATCAGGTGATAAAGTTTGTCAGGGACTTGCGGTAGGTCGGTGGTTTTCTCCGGTTTCCTCCAACAATAAAACTGATCGCCACGATATTATTGAAATATTTTTGAAAGTGGCGTTAAACACCATAACCCTAAGCATAGCCATAGAAAGGAAATAATGGAAAAAAAATAGATAGAATATCACCAAAAAAACCCGCATAGATACCTAATTATAGAACACAAGCATAAATTAAAATTTAACCCATTGTGTTTACCAAGCATTTCTTTTCCCGAGGTTGTACTTTTGTTGGAGTATTATATCCTAAGCTCGCTGAATAAATTGACTTTTAAAAGTAATCTGCAATTAACAAATAATCTTATATCAAACTATTACGTCAGACTTCAATCTAAAAGACATATAACGTTTCAAGTTGAGAATATTTTGTACTTTGCCCTACTGTACACGACCTGAACGATAACTTTGTTTGCCTGTGTTGATATATTTCTAGTCACCATACCACACAAGGAAGTCATTAAGATGACATAATCTATATCATTTATATACATCGTGGGAGTTTTATACGTCACATAAAAAAAAAATCAATTATCACGCATGCGCACCAGCAAGTAATCTTCAGTTGTGAAGTTTTGCTGTATACTAAAGAAGAAGATCATTGATGACAGATAATGCAATAATAACCTTATTTTGAGATTAAATTTTTGGTGAAAAAAGTTTTATTGGAACCATGGGTACAATACAATATAATTATCAAATGTATAAACCAAATGTTAAAGGGATATTAAAGCTCGTTTTAACACATATTTTGTTCAACTCGTGACGAAGGTTGTTTCTTTTCAATTTAATTGTAAAAACAATCCAAAAATACTTTGCACGCCCATATAATCCCTAATATCGCTAAAATATCACTTATAAGGGTAGAAATGAATTTTTGTCCAGGAAGCAAAAATTAAATTATTGGGAAAAAAAAACAAGAAAACCGGAAGATATGACAGAATTATCAACGAATTATGTCACTTTTACAAAGTTTCATTGATAAAAACCGGGTTAATGTTTCATAAATATTATTTATTGAGCCAATTGCAAGTTTTCATGAGATACAAAAAATTACCAAAATGAGCTTTAACATCCCTTTAAGATTTCCTGAAAGGTTACTACAAATGTACTTCTATTAATCTGTGATAAATTTAAGGATCGTCAATCTGACTTTATATATCGTGTACACAAAAATAAAACAAAACACAGAAACCTCAAATGTCGCAGTGATTTTTGTTTTATGGGCTACGAGTATTTAATGCCACTTTCAACGGCATCCATGGTGTAATGGTTAGCGTACGTGCTCACCTCGAGTGCGGTTTGATCGTCACGTGAGTTCGAAACCCGGTCAGGTCAAACCGAAAACTATGAAATTGGTAATTGTTGCTTCTCCGCTAAGCACGCAACAGTAAGGTGAAAGGACAAAAACTGGTTGGCTCGGAATCAGAATAATGTGTCCAAGTGGAGCAACATGTCTAACCACTGAATGTTGTTTCAGTGTGTTAGCACTAGTAAATCCAACTTAAGCATGTTGGTCTAGTACAAAGAGAACACCATTATCATCTCATTGAATGTAACTTGTTTTCTCCATAATATAGCTGAAAAATTGTTCATTTGGTGTTAAACAACAATCAGTGGTATAGTAATTTTGGGTTTTATGGGCTGAGACCATGTAATGCAAATTTTCACAATATTTCAGTTATGTTGGGGATCAGTTTTATTGGTTGAATAAAAAGGAGTTTCCAGAGTGAACTATTGACCTGCCACAAGTCATAGACAAACTTTATTACATAAGATTGAATCGAACACACCTATTCACAGACGAGAATAAAACTCACAAACATTTAGTGACTGATTAAATTGGTAAATGTAAATTCAACTACCATACGATCGTGGACATAATCATATTTTGTTACGATTTTCACATAAAAATGACGTCCGGTTCGTCTTTATATCAGAGTTCGTGTCTTATTTACGTTATTTCTGTTTGTTTGTTTACAGCGGTGTCCAATGCATATTGTGTTGTGTTTATGCTTTGGTTTTCTTTGTCTTGTTTACCATATGTTGACACTTTCACTGGTTTGTCCATTTTAGATTGACCTTTCGGTATTCTCTAACGTTTATTTAATAAAGATAATACTGAGCGGGCAAAACAAAAAAATGAGGTGCAAACATGTTTGTGGAAAACTAACAGGAATAATTTAGTGCGCAGCACGTGTTTCTGGAGAAGAAAAAAACAAGTATTCTCGAAGCCAAACAACTGGAAAGCTAAAATAAGTCTTTGGGAACAAGTAATCCAAACGACAGAAACACAATATTAATAACAAAATCACTTATGCTACCTATGCCTGTGGGAAATCAACCTTCATGAGCTCTAATACCTATTAAATGATTTAGGAACTGTAAATTTCAATAATAATGATATCAGGGGCGGATCCAGGATTTAAAGTTAGGGGGGGGGGGGCACATAAAAAAAAATGCGCCGAGCGGAGAGAGGCGCGAAAATTGTTGGGGTATTTCGTGTGGAAAATCACGATTTTACGCCAAAAAATCATATTTTTTTCCAATTTTAGGGGGCGCGCGCCGGGTGCTCCCCCCCCCCTGGATCCGCCCCTGGATATCTTATTATAAATGAAGTCAGTGGTTAAACACTGACTACTAGGCGGATGATATACCATCGGGGATTAATAATTTCAAACCTTAGTTTTAAAAAATATATTCCTATAATTTATTTACTGAAAATATATATGTAGTGTCATTCTACTGAATTCTATTGAATTTGAAGTACATGTACTTTCATGTAACCACAGAACGATGAATTCGTCGAAACGTTAGAACACCCTTAATTTGGGAGAAATCAAAGGAAATTGCACCCACATATATATCCAAGAAACAATATACATTTTGTCCAATAACTGTAACAAAAGTGATTCACTTGCTAATGCTACACTATCCATTACTTAGATGTGTTCTCTTGAATAGATTTGACAATTTCTATGTGAGTGAGTGAGTGATTGTTGTTTACCGCCAACTCATAAAATTTTTAGCTATACCATGGCGAGAAAAAGTTAATTTTTAATGAGATGATAATGAAGTCCGCTTTGTACTAAACCAACACGCTTAGTTGGATTTTCATAGTGCTAGCTCACTGAAACATCATTCCGCGGATAGACATGTCGCTCCACTCGGACACATTACTCTGTTTCCGAGCCAACCAGTCTGCTCTTTCTTCTTAATGCTGCGTGCTTAGCGGAGAAGCAACAAATACCAATTTTATAGTCTTTGGTTTGACCCGATCTGGGCGAGCACGCTAGCCATTACACCACTAATGTTGTTACAACTTCTATGTCATTAACATTACATATACAAATGTATTATGAATAAAGTTCAAGATTACAGCGTTCTTTAAAACAATGCTGCTCATCCAATTATATGTAAGGGTTGGCATTTTATTCACATGTGTAAAACATTTGAATTACCTCATCATTTCACTTAGAGGGTAGTTTTGGACACATACAAATAGTTTAACCCCGCCACTTTTTATTGAATGGCCGGTATCAAGCCAGTAGAGTGTGTCATAGTGTGTGTTAGTTAGGGGTATTGATTTTGTCCCTGTTTCTACGAATTTCGATTGAATTTTTGCAACTGTTGCGACAGTGTTATATATTTTTCATTTCATTTTCAACTCACAAAACTAGCTTAACCCCCCGCCACGTTTTATTGCATGGCCTGTACCAAGTCAACAAAGTGAGTCATAGTGTGTGTTAGTTAGGGGTATCGATTTTGCCCCAGCTTCTACGTTTTTCGATTGGATTTTGCAACAGGTGCGACAGTGTGGTATTTATTTTTTTTCCATTTTATCACAAAACAAATAATTTTATTTGATTTGAGATTTGCACAAGTAAACAATTAATAATGCAAACGTACGTAATTTTTGAGAAAATCCACGGGTTTTTGCAAGTATAGACATAAAACATTGAAACGCAAACACTAACCTTAATTGTTAAACTACAAAGTGTTATTAATCTTTTACCTGAAGTGGTCTCACCATCAAGAAGTTAAGTGGTAGTATAATACTTACATTTTAAGGTGTTGTATTAATTCAATTTATTGTAAGTTTTATTTGGGTTCTTTTGGGTTCAAATATGTTCAAGTAAGCACATAATTTATTTCATAATTGTACAAAAGTTTACGAAATAAACATTATTTTATTATATATAAATAATTTCATAACTTTTGAGGTGGCATTTGTCATCTTTCGCTGTCTCAATTGTTTTAATTTGCAATTTCCACAAAAGTCAGTTATCTGACACAACAAATAAAACCACGCCACTTTTGCCGTGATATTAAAAAAACCTACCGAATTGTCAAGGTTTTTTTTTCGAAAAAGAAGAGGAAATTATATATATTTCTTAAAAAAGGTAAGAAGCCATATGTTTGCGAACTCTTTGTTATATAAGTAAAAAATAATTTGCTTCGGCTGTCATTTTAGGTCATTTAAAAAAAAGAAATTTGAAACCAGAATAATGCGAAAAGGTTTATTGTTCAAGATAAAATGGAAAATATTTGAAAAAATGTTTAAACAAAATTATAGAAATGCATTTTTGTCGTACGTTCCATTCAATATTCGAAAATTCACATCAATTCGTGTAGCTTTTAATTATTACGAAAAGCAATGTTACTTTTAAATACGGAATAATACTCCATTAAAAACAATCAAGCAAGTTTTTTTGCGCAAGATAGAAGAAAAAACGGTTAGTACTGTGGTGTTTAACGCGAATCTGAACAATATTTCAGTTATATTGTGGCGGTCAGTTTTATTAGTAGAGGAAACTGGAGTACCCGGAGAAAACCACAGATCTTCGCAAGTCATTGACAAACTTTATCACATAATGTTGTAGCGAGTTCAACTTGCCATGAATGCGATTCGAACTCGATCTTATCTTTAGTGGTGATAGGCACTGATTACATAGGTAGTTGTAAATGCACCTACCATACGATCACAACCACGACGACCCCTCAGTTAGTGCATAAACATAATGAAAAACAGAAGAGATATTCTTGACAACTCCGACACAACACAATAAAAAAAGATAAATTAATACTCAAAAGAAGAAAAATAAGAAAAAAAAATTCCAACTTCATCAGCGTCCAAAAAAGTGTACTGGAATGCCAAGCGCCCCCTTCTCAACTAATGACACCCATCGTGTTTGAAAATAATACCGTAATAAACTTTCCAAAATCAACAAAGCATAGTTAACATATACAAGACAACACCTTGCACAATTTAAACTGGTCAATTGTTCCGAACGAATGAGAATCTACAGTCCCACATATGACACACGTCATGGTACCATAATTTAAAAACCGGTAAGAAAAACAATGAAGCAAGTCTAGAGAGAAAACAATGATACGTTACTTTCGTATAGATTAACTAATACATGTCAACCATAACACATCTCAATCGATTACTTAAGTTTGAACGTTTGATGGTTAGTTTATGGTGTTTAACGCCACTTTTAACAATATTTCAGTCATAGCATGGCGGTCAGTTTTATTGGTGGAAGAAACCGGAATACCCGGAGAAAACCACCGACCTGTCGCAAGTCACTGACAAACTTTATCACATAATGTTGTATCGAATACACCTCACCATGAATAGGGTTCGAACTCACAACTCTATTGGTGATAGGCACTTATTGCACAGGTAGTTATAAATCCAACTCCAAATACGATCACGACCACGGCGGCCCCTTGAACCTTTGACAAACAACATTAAAAAAACATTTAACGATGGTCAGTTCGTCTTTACCTCCAGTTGTTTGTAGGAGGGCTCATGTCTTATTTACGTTATATGTGGGTTTTTTTTGCTTGCGTATAGTGGTGTCCAACACATATTGTGTTGTGTTTTTGTTTTGTTTGTCTTCGTTTTGTGTATTCAATGTTGTCAGTTTCTCTGAATTGTCCATTTTTGATTGCCCCGTCAGGTATTTTTTAACGTTTATTTAAGACATCATAAAGACAAAAATCATTTTGTGCTTTCATTTGATATATATGTAATTTCAGATGTCGTCTTCAAAAGTGTCAACTTTATTTTATCATATACTATTTATGAAGATTGTTGGTAAGATATTATATATAAATACGATTCGTGTCTGCTCCATTTGAAATATAAATGAATAGAATATATGTCATATTCTTTAATCTTTAATCTTCTTGAGAATAACACCCTCATCATCTCCGATACAGAAAACTTGATATCTGTGTCATTCCAAACATTAGTAGAAATATGTAAGCTGTACTAAGAAGAGTTTGAAGATACTAAAGGGGTAACCAGAATCCGTATATATAAGAACAGACAACACAATGGCCACAAGAAAACGTACAAAAGGACAAACAACGATCTACAAAACATATACTAAGTATTTAATCGATCCGGATACTATAATATTCATTATGCTGCTTCATCAAACTGTCCAAGACAAACACAGAATACCGAAATTGGAACATGAACGTAGAGTAGAGTACTATCGTTCGAAGACAGGACGACCACACAGTACCCTAGTTTGAAGAGATAGTAGGTTAAAGATACAATCTGGATGCAAACACAACACTGGTATTAACAATTGGAAATAGAGGCATTTGTTCCGCTTAATGTTGGTATTTTGCTTTTGATATCTTAGAGGTAAAACATGACATATCACACTTTCCAACCGAAAGACTTGCGAGTCTGTTTCATGTTCATAGAATATTAATTTCGTTCTCATTAATAGGAAAGTGAAAAATAAATGTATTTTTTTTTAATGTATTGTTTTACAGATTGTACATGATAGGCTAACCATTTATTTTCATAAACCACTTCGTCTCGAATGCGAAAGATCGTGCGTTGATTGGTTTTTCAGGTATATAAAATTGGTATTTGCCGTTTCTCGGGTAAGCTCGCAACATTACGAAATTGTTTCAGTGAGCTAGCACTATGAATATACACTGTGTTTGTTGTTCTAGTAGAAAGCAGACATCATCATGATCATAATCTTATCCCAACTTGTTCCCACCATGATATAGCTGAACACATTGCTCACTTTGTATTACGCAATAATCACTCGCTCGCTCACTCAAAAATGTATTGCAGCCGTCGTGATCGTATGATAGTTGGATTTACAACTACCTGTGCAATCAGTGCATATCACCACTAAAATTGTGAGTTAGAATTCCGCTCAGGGCGAGGTGTACCACATTATGTGATAAAGTTTGTCAGTGACCTGCGGCAGATCGGTTGTTTTCTCCGGGTACTCAGATTTCCTCCACCAATAAAACTGACCGCCATGATATAGCTGAAATATTGTTGAAAGTGGCGCTAAACACCATAAACCAACCAACCAACCAAAATTTAATAACGAAAACATGATACACTATTATATCGATCTCCGAGGCTACATATTCACTTAGACAGAATATCACCTCATGTTATATTTTGTGCTCTAGGCGATATAATATAGCTTCCGTTTCGGAGCTTTTCTACTATACATCAAAACATTCATTAGTTAATCCGAAAATATATAAAATATCATAATTTTATCGTTTGATAGGATTAATTTGTCAGAATGTAACAGAATCGATCACTTATAATGAAACTGTTCCAATAGAAGAGTCCACCCAGCTTATCACATTTCCAACGTATTCAAGTATTCCGTCCAGCCCAACCATCATATTTTTCGAATCTACACCTTCTAACACACGAATTGATCAATCTAGTATTATATCTTCCAATATTGAGACGTTAATCAATGGTTCAACGCACGTCGTTTCGCCATCCATGGAGTTGCCTTTACCAATAAAGACATCTTTCTACGACACACAGACAGAAACTGTTATTGTTGTATCTGAAAGGAGCAGGCCAATTCTCAGTGACTTAGCAGAAACAACTACAGCTGTATTGCCTTCTTCCGGACAAAGTGAAGGAACTATGACAAGTACAGCTGTATTTCCATCTTCAAAACAAAGTGACTTGGCTGAAACAATCACAGCTGTATTTCCTTCTTCAAACCAAAGTGACTTGGCTGAAACAATCACAGCTGTATTTCCTTCTTCAAAACAAAGTGACTTGGCTGAAACAATCACAGCTGTATTTCCTTCTTCCAAACTAAGTGACCTGGCTGAATCAACTATAGCTGTATTTCCGTCTTCTGAATTAAATTTAATATCAACAAACATATTCACGGGTGTTCCCTCTACAACAGAATCACTGTTTTGGCCAGCTGATACAGCAGTTTCTACCAAACCATCTTCTGAACTTGCTATGGATAGTTCAAGTTCAACACACATGCTCTCTTTGTCAACATCTGAACAAGTAACAACCAGAAACCCAATGTTCACAATTTTGACGGAAACGGTAACCTCAACTCGCTATTCACGTTCAACCTCGATAGAAAACACTCAGTCAACAATTGCTTTGAGTTCATTGTTTGATAAAACCTCTGAATATGTGGATGACGATTCCTCATATTTTGGAATTGTATCAAAGCCAATGTCCTTCATGGAGGTTACAGTTCTTCCCACCACGACAAGCATTACAGCATCTTCTTCAAACCACGTGATGTCAAGTGTAATTACAATTACTACACCATCACCACAGAGGAGTGCAGGGGAGATAATTCGATCGTCTATTGCTATGAATATTTATTTTACATTATTCGCACTCTGTAAATTGTTGATGTAAGATTAAAACAAAAATGAAAAAAATATTTATTAATAATTAAAATATTTTCTTTTCTTCAAATATATATCAATGATAAAAGAATAACATGCCTACAGACAAAAGTATGCATATTGCGGCGTAGGATCCTTACTGCCGGTTGGTCATAATGTAGAATTTAATATTATTTTAGATATTCAAATGAACGTCAGTCAGACGGTACGTAAATAGAGGAAGTTATGGTTAGTTAAAGAACCATTTCAGCAGCTCATGAAGAGTACAGTCTTTCTACCAACGCAAGTTGTCCACTCTTCCGGAGCGCCTGAGTTCACCCCCGGTTTTTTGTGGGGTTCGTGTTACTCGATTTTTAGCTTTATGCTTAATGTTTTGTAGATCGTTGTTTGTCCTTTCTCTTCTGGCCATTGTGTTGTCTGTCCCTCTTCGATTAACGGATTCTAATGACCTCTTTGGTATCTGCAAACTCTTCTTGCAAGACTAATAGTTTTCTTCCACAAGGCATTATACGAGATTTAGACATATCTTTTTCACCAATGTCAGAAATTCCGCTGTAATTGTTCCCGGGTGAAACGTATCGGATGTTGAATTGCGCACACGAGTGAAGTATATTTAAATCTCTATACAATGGCAGATTTGGAAGAACATTTTTTTCTATTATAGATAATGAAAAATAGATATTTATTTTACAAGTTGTCTGGAAAATTAATGCCATTTCCTATACATAGTTAAAACTGTGAAGTACAAATGTGAAAATGTAATTATCACTTTTCAAGAAACTGTTCTTACAGCATATCTTTGTTGGAGGACTCGTGTCTTATTTACGTTTTTTGTGTTTGTTTGCGCATAGTTGTGTCCAACACATATTGTGTTGTGTTTTTGTTTTGTTTGTCTTCGTCTTGTGAGCCATATGTTGCCAGTTTCTCTGGATTGTCTTTTTTGATTGCCCCTTCGGTATTCTCTAATGTTTATTTAAATCTATATTTAATGATCAAGACGACCCCTTACAAGAAAGAGAGAAGAACAATTGTAATAAAAAAGGAATATATATTCTGAACTTCGAGTTAATTGAATTATTTATTGTTAATAAAAAAAAAGAACATAATCTGGAAAACAATAAAAAATATTTAGTAAGATTGTTGTAATTCACGTTATTAAGTCAAACTGCAAAATTATTGCGGGTGTCTAATCCACCATTTAGCTGCTATTTTGTCATCCTAAAAAATCTGGTATTTTGTCACTCAACTTACAATTGTTGAAATGAGTAGGTAGATAGACAAATTATCATTATCACTTTTTTTTTATCTGAAAAAGTTACTTTATTAAAAAAAACCTTGCTATTATCAAAAGAAAATCTTAAAATTTACAAAAAACTACGTCGTATGACGTTGGAAATCCAGGTCCTGGCATGGGCAGGGACACAACTGTTGCGTGGTTAAATCGGTTAAATGAGATTAAAACAATGCTGGAATTTCTGAGAGAAAAACAAATATGATGAGGGTAGTTTTGATGTGTCAGTCTTGTTACATCAAACTAAGAGAATTATGTAATTGGGTGGATTGTATAAGACCGATGACAGATAAATGGCCGCCACATCCAGTCGAATGAGTAGGGCTAATGATTAATAAAATATTGGTTTTGAAGTGAATTAGCTAACCTTTTGTGCTGTGTTTTTGTTTTGTTTGTCTTCGTTTTGTGTAGGGTGTGTTGCCAGTTTCTCTGAATTGTCCATTTTTGATTGCTCTTTCGGTATTCTCTAACTTTTATTCCTGATTATATTTCTAGTAGTAACAAGAGTTTAATTTCATAATGTAAAACGATCGCGGATTGTCCAAGTCGGAAAAAAGTTTTGAGAATAAGTAACGAACCTGATAAGAGAAACAATCCCTATTGTATTCTCTAACTTTTCTAAAATTACTTCAAGTAAAAAAAAACTTGATTTCCTAAACAAAAAAAGTGTTATGATAAAGGGTGGTTTTGGAATCATTCTTACAACAATAACCCAAAGTAATTTTTATAGGGTTCGTGTTACTCGATCTTTAATGTTATGTGTATGTTTTGTAGATCGTTGTTTGTCCTTTTTTTTAAATTCTTTTGGTCAGTGTGTTGTCTGTCCTTTTTTAAAAATTCTTTTGGCCAGTGTGTTGTTTGTCCTTTTTTTAAAATTCTTTTGGCCAGTGTGTTGTCTGTCCTTTTTAAAAAATTCTTTTGGCCAGTGTGTTGTCTGTCCTTTTATTAAAATTCTTCTGGCCAGTGTGTTGTCTGTCCTTTTATTAAGATTCTTTTGGCCAGTGTGTTGTCTGTCCTTTTCTAAAAATTCTTTTGGCCAGTGTGTTGTCTGTCCTTTTATTAAAATTCTTTTGGCCAGTGTGTTGTCTGTCCTTTTCTAAAAATTCTTTTGGCCAGTGTGTAGTCTGTCCTTTTCTTTAAATTCTTTTGGCCAGTGTGTTGTCTGTCCTTTTATTAAAATTCTTTTGGCCAGTGTGTTGTCTGTCCTTTTTTGAAAATTATTTTGGCCAGTGTGTTGTCTGTCCTTTTCTTTAAATTCTTTTGGCCAGTGTGTTGTCTGTCCTTTTATTAAAATTCTTTTGGCCAGTGTGTTGTCTGTCCTTTTATTAAAATTCTTTTGGCCAGTGTGTTGTCTGTCCTTTTTATAAAATTCTTTTGGCCAGTGTGTTGTCTGTCTTTTTTTTTAAATTCTTTTGGCCAGTGTGTTGTCTGTCCTTTTATTAAAATTCTTTTGGCCAGTGTGTTGTCTGTCCTTTTTCTTAAATTCTTTTGGCCAGTGTGTTGTCTGTCCTTTTCAAAAAATTATTTTGGCCAGTGTGTTGTCTGTCCTTCTATTAAAATTCTTTTGGCCAGTGTGTTGTCTGTCCTTTTTTAAGAATTCTTTTGGCCAGTGTGTTGTCTGTCCTTTTATTAAAATTCTTTTGACCAGTGTGTTGTCTGTCCTTTTATTGAAATTCTTTTGGCCAGTGTGTTGTCTGTCCTTTTTCTTAAATTCTTTTGGCCAGTGTGTTGTCTGTCCTTTTATTAAAATTCTTTTGGCCAGTGTGTTGTCTGTCCTTTTTCTTAAATTCTTTTGGCCAGTGTGTTTTCTGTCCTTTTATTAAAATTCTTTTGGCCAGTGTGTTGTCTGTCCTTTTATTAAAATTCTTTTGGCCAGTGTGTTGTCTGTCCTTTTTTTAAAATTCTTTTGGCCAGTGTGTTGTCTGTCCTTTTCTTTAAATTCTTTTGGCCAGTGTGTTGTCTGTCCTTTTTCGACTTAAGAAGTCTGATTACCCATTTGGTATATTCAAACTCTTCTTATAGATTGCCCGATATACAATTGTAGTATGATTAAGCCGATGGTGGCTAAAAGTGTGTCATATCCAGACGAAGGAAAAGGTCTATAGGCTAATAAAATATTGTTGTGGGGGTGAAATGGCTAACCTTTATCTTAATATGCAATTTAAGGGAATCATACAAATATTAATGAGTTTCGTCTAAAATAACGACAATGCAACAAATAAATAAATCAAGATTGGCCAAAAAGTTGATGTAAAACTGTGTCATACAATATTCTGCTTTGTTTTTATATCCAACTATGAAACTTGTGCCATTGTGGTCGTGATCGTATGGTAGTTGGATTTACAACTACCTGTGCAGTCAGTGTCTATCACTACTAACGTTGTGAGTTCAAAGCATGCTCAGGCTAGGTGTATTCGATATAACATTGTCTGATGTAATTTGTCAGTGACTTGTGACAGGTCGGTGGTTTTCTGTTGCCACTCCGGTTTTCTCCACCAATAAAGCTGACCGCCTCAATATAGCTGAAATATTGTTGCAAGTGGCGTTAGATATCATATACCAAAATCCCATAGACACAAAACCGCATTGGTGGCGTAATGGTTAGCGCGTTCTCGCCTCGAGTATGGTAGATCGTGGGTTCAAGCCCCAATCGGGTCAAATCAGTGACTATTAAATTGGTATGTGTTGGTACTCCACTAAGCACGCAGCATTAAGGAGAAAGAGCATCAGGATAATGTGTCCGAGTGGGGCGACATATCTATCCACGGACTATTGTTTCAGTGAACGAGCATCATAAAAACCCAATTAAGCGTGTTGATCTAGTCTAGTACAATGCAAACCTCATCATCATCTCATTGAAAATTAATTGCTCTCGTCATGATATAGCTGAACAATTGCTGAGTTGGCGTTAAATAACAATCACTCACATACAGAAAAACACAATTCTTTATGCAAGAGAAAGCAAGTAACAATGTTAATCCTTTATAATCACTCTAACATTTCAAGTAATTATATCTGACTTGTCTCTTTATTCGGCTTAGATACTAATACGTGTTCAAGACTATTTTAAATATTTAGAATATTTCACACGTGGAAGGCACTTGCATGACCACATCATTTCACCAAGAGGAGACGTTTGGGCCCATATAACTAGATTAACACCGTCACCTTTTTTATAATTAAATCCAAATATCAAGACAGGAAAGCCAGCGGTTATGCATTGGTGTGTTAGATGTATCGAATTTGCCTCTTTCTACGATTTGCCTAGGCATTTGATTTTGGAATTGTTGTGACAATGTGGTATTTTTTGTTTCTGATTTGATAACAAAATATTTCTTTAAAATGTCTGGCATCATGTGACTGAATATTTTTCAACAATCAATCTAAATATCATGAATGTTTAAGACAATACCAATTCGACTATCTCACTATAACACGGCGAGTGTCTTATAAGAAGCAAAAACTGCTTACCCTTCGCGAGCACTTGAGTTCACCTCTGATTTTTGTGAGGTCCGTGTTGCTAATCTTGTAGTTTTTTTTGTGTTGTCCTATTATGTGTCTTTACGTTCTGAGTTCCGTGTTGTGGTATCCGTTACGATTCCCGCATAGAAAGGATGTTCGGTTCGTCTTTACCTCCAGTTGATTGTAGGAGGCCTCATGTCTTATTTAGGTTATTTGTGTTTGTTTGCATATAGCAGTGTCAAACACATATTGAGTTGTGTTTTTGTTTTGTTTTTTTCTCGTTTCGTGTACCCTATGTTGGCAGTTTCTCTGGATTGTTCATTTTTTATTGCCCTTTGGTATTCTCAAACGTGTATTCATGATTATATTTCTAGTAGCAACAGTTTAATTTCATAATGTAAGACGATGGCTAAATGTGCAAGCCAGAAAAAGTTTTGAGAATAAGAAACGACCGTATAAGAGAAACAACCGCTATATTATACTTTGCACACAAGGTAATTATCAAAGATTTATTCTTATCAAAGAGACGATTTGGATATAATCAAAGTAAAAGTGCAAATAAAATGGAAAGCAAACAAAAATACACCACACTGTCGGAACAGTTCCAAAATCCACTAGAAAAATTGTAGAAAGCGGCAAAATCGATACCACTAACACACACATGTACATGACCGCTCATTTTCCTGGCTTGGTAGAGACCTTTCAATTAAAAGAAAGTGGTGAGTTAAACTAGTTTATGGGGATAGATCTCCCCTCTATTAAAAACAATAGATAAACAAGAAAAGATAAGGGTTATACCCATATCAATGATAGTCGATTTAATCACTTTCTAGAATAACAGAAACTAATTTGTCGTGGTTGGACACACCTCAAATGAAGCAATAGTACAGTATGTGGCCAAAAGTGTTGGCGCACATGAAAATTTCACTCTACATGTATATTCATATAAAAACATCTTTTTTTTTTAATTTAAATCTCCTGAACTCATTTCTGATCCGATTTTGATGAAATTTTTACTGTTAAAAGCAGATTTCATTGCAGTTTATTACCATAATTTTTAAATAATTTTGCAGATTTAAATTTTCATACTGTCATAAATTAAACATAAAACAAAAACTTTTGATCCTCAATTTACTATATACTTATAGTGTATTGTGACCTCAAAAATCTGTTTTTGTTTTTAAATCGTGAATACTTGGATACTACAAATCATAAAATTATTTCCAAATTATGGTAAGAAACTGCAATGAAATCTGCTTTTAACAGTAAAAATTTCATCAAAATTGGATCACAAAATTTGTGCCAAAAAAAAAAAATATCACATGATGTCTTTGCCAAATCATGATCTTACCATCACTGCACACGAATGAATCAAAATTAGAGCGTCCCTCAGAGGAATGCGGTACAATCAACCGAATTTCTCAAAGTCAATAACACACATCATCATATAATGTTGTATCGAGTACACCTCAGCAACGTTCGTGTTAGATAAATAACAAACATAAGTGGGTTAGGGGTTAGGGTTATGATATATTACGCCACTTCCAACAATATTTCAGCTATATCATGGTGGTCAGTTTTATTGGCTGGGGAAACCGTAGTACCTGGAGAAAACAACCAACCAGCTGCAAGTCACTGGCATACTTTATCACATAATGTTATATCAAGCACACCTCGCCTGATCGAGATTCCAACTCACAGCGTTAGTGGTGATAGGCACTGATTGCATTAGTAGTTATAAATCCAACTACCATACGATCACGATGGCCCCACAAACATCAGTGTAAGATAACCATTGAATGAATATGATGATGTATTTTCACCTATCACACGTTCCCGGCCACGGATGCTTTTGTTCTGGAATATGTAACATTGAGAAAGATACACTCTAAATTTCAAGATTATACTATAATTAGCACTATTATTAAACCAGCAACTGTTATTATTACTATTTGATCATCCACTGCCGAAATTTCCAAGCTTTACGTGATCTGAAAAATAAAAAAGCAAAAGTAGGAATACAGTACAAATCAAGTACTCTAAAAGTAAAAAATCAACAATCTTTGGGAGCAGTAAAACAAAAGGACCTAACAGAATTTCCAAAATCGGATAAAGTTACTTATGCCTGAGGTGAGTGAGTGAGTGAGTGAGTGAGTGAGAGAGAGAGAGAGAGAGAGAGAGAGAGAGAGTGGAGTGGAGTGAGCGAGTGAGTGAGTGCTGTTTAACGCCAAGTGAGCAAATCCCTAGCAAGTTCTGCTTAGATGAGATGATTTCTGCATATTTGGATTTTAATTGTGGTAGTTCAGGATTTTCAGGAATGATATTCATCAGGTACGTTCATAGTCTAAAGTTGGAGACCCAAATAATTTCAAAATCTTTGGGAGCTATGAAACCAAAGTGTCTACCAGGATTACTAAGATAGGCTAAGGCAACCTATGCCTGAGATAGATGACCTTTAGATTTAAGAATATTCACATTACATGTATTAAGTAACTGTAAATGGTAAGACTAAATACCATAGGTGACCTTTGCATAATTTGGTTATTCTGTTTAGGACGTTTGGTTGTCTTGCTCCCAAAGACTTTTAATTTATTTTGTTTTCAATCTTTAGACTTGACCATATCTTATGAAGGCCATCCTAGAAACGCGTCATGCGCATTAAATCATATATCTACATTGTTTTAGTTGTTTGTTTTGTTTTGTTTTATTCGTTTTTTGTTTTGTTTTGTTGTTTGTTTTTTTAGTTATAAATGTTCCCGTTACACGATTTTATGTTTTGTTTCCTCCCCCCCCCCCCCCCCAAGTACATTAAAAGAGACTATTATTACCCACATTAGCGATACAGGCTTATGTGAGCCATTTGATTCATTTCATTCATTTTAACTTTTTATTATGACTTTGCGAGTATCCGATGAAGGTTATTCCAGAAACGCATAGTGTGCAATAAATTAAATATGCACGGCTTCATTGCATAATACACCATGTCAATGTCAGTGTAAATACTTCCTGGAAGGAGAAAAATGTTCATGCCATATCGGGGCAGATCAAACGTTCTAGAATAATCTATAAACGTTTTAAATTGTGTCATTAAGCTTTGAGAATGACATTAAAAAATAATTGATGTCTTCTTGGATTATGTAATTAGGGACGATTTACTACTTCCGCTTTTCTATGGAAATAGTTTCACCTACATTTACAATGAACTATCATACGATGGAAAATTTTAAGATTAACATTTTGTTTTCATTTAAAGTAATTTATTTTCTCCCAATTGTGCAACAGAGATGGATTTAAATGTCAAAACGAGACTATATTTAAAATGGAATTGCCAATTACAGATGGAGCAGATTTATTTCCTGACAATCGTTTGCTTATTGAATTTCATTTAACTGAGAACCTTTCCTGTATTCTCACGGATAAATATTAAATAAGGAAAAAATCAAAATGAAAAAACCCAAAATGGGAATGTTTTCATGACCACGCATTGTTGTTAATCTACGAGTAACATTTAAATGCTAAATATACCAAACATATTGTGTTTTGTTTTTGTTTTGTTTGTCTTCGTCTTGTGTGCCCTATGTTGCCAGTTTCTCTGGATTATCCAATTTTGATTGCCCCTTTGGTGTTCTCAAACGTTTATTTAGCATTAGCATTGTTGCTAATGAATCACATTCTAAAGAAAACCTTTTGTATCCAAAAACCACATCGGTAGTTTAATGGCTATCGTTGGCTCGAGTCCCGGTAGGGTCAATCCAAAGGCTATGAAATTGGTATCTGTTGCTTCTCCGCTAAGCATGCATCGTTAATGAGTAAAATCAATTATTATACTTCGTGTAAGTTGCTGTAGTGATATTTGGTACTGTAATGTTTTGGCATATTACCTGGACAATTAGACACTCAGTATAATAATGATATTAATGTGGTCTACAAGACACATTAATATATAAATACTAGGTGGCAAATCAGAATAATGTGTCCGAGTGGAGCGACATATCTACCCTTTCACTGTTGCTTCACTGAGGTTGCATTATAACAATCAAACTAAGCGTGTTGGTCTAGTACATATCGGATATCATTATCTCATCGAATGTAGTAACTTGTTCTCGCCAAGATTTAGCTGCAAGATTGCTCATTTCGAGTTAAACACTCACCAAAAACACCAAATAGAGTGGAATCAAAGAAGGAATTTCCTTTGACTATCTCGTTTTTAATTTATAAATTTTCATGTTGATTTTTAAAAATTGCAATAGTGCTAAATGGGCTACTTTTATAATGGCTGCAAAAAAAAACAACCTCCTTAAAGTTTAATGACCGGTTTCATTGTAGGAATAACTGTAATCACAAAATCCATGTTTTCACACATGCCGGAAATTGATCGCAATTTAACATATCACTTCCCTGTTCTTAGATTGACTGGTTGAGTTTGTTTTTTTTACCATTTTAAGCAATATATTTTAAGCAATAAAAATACCGGTTTTATAGGTTTTATCGCGTTTTTATGCAACCCTAAATTGTCCGGAATTCGGTCCTGTCCGGAATTTGGTCACTTTACCCTATACAGCTTGACCGGTAATTCATACACTTTTCCTATGATCTCACTGAGGAAAATTGTCAGTATCAACGTGCTGACTCTTATGCTGAAAATTATAGGTCAGTGTGATATCAAGCACATTATGACGTTACCGACAAAAATAATAACGTTAGTTTTGAAGGTCGCGACGTATATTCAGTGATTAACGATGTTTTTTAAAACGAGAGGACGCTTCTCAGTCATCTCTTATTGGAGTGCGAAGCCCCTGAGATGAGAGATGACTGAGAAACGTCCTCGAGTTTTAAAAAAGCATCTTTAATTATTTTATCGCTATGATAGTATGTTTATCAAGGATTTGGTAATGTGACGTCATTATAACGTCATATTAGAAAACAGCGATATTACTACGCGTCCTTGACAACGCTTAGCGATTGACGATAATTTGCATCGTCTCAGCGCTTACGTGATATGAAACATATTGGTTTTAAACATCAAAGGGAAAATAAACAAAGTAGCGATAATATCACTAGTATCACATCTAGTCGTAATAATTGCCGATACCATATTTCGTCATCGGTACGCAAGTAACACAATATAACTGAAATATTGTTGAATTTGGCGTTAAACACCATAAAACTAGCTCCTTGCAAGTGAAAGAACACTTTTGAACAAGGTGTTTATATCTTTAGAGAAACGTTTTGAAAGTTAAAATGAGACGATTCTTTAATAATCCATGACTTAATAATTTAGTACCCAGAAGACGATGACGTTGCAAACAAATCTGAATACTAATCATAATAATATGAACAACGTTGAGTGTAATTAAGGTTCTGGTTTGTGACAGGGACAAACACAGTGACGTGGTTAAAATGGTCAATAGAGTAGCAACCCTCATGCTACTCCTAATTACCATTAGGATGACCCCTTTAGTGGGGTTCCTGTTGCTAGGTGATTTGATTTTTGATTTTTAGTGTTTTAACGTCACTTTCAGCAATATTTCAGCTATATCATGGCGACCAGTTTTAGTGATGGAAGAAACCGGAGTACCCGGAGAGAACCACCGACCATGGGCAAGCAACTGATAAACTTTATCACTTGCGGCTGCGAGTCGAGTGCACCCTTTTTGTAATTTACAAAGCTGGGCGCGAACCCACGCCGTATTGGTGATAGGCTTGTATGAGTTGTTAGGTAATCCAACTACCTAACTCATTGAGCCAACCGGGCCCTACTGTTGCTAGGTGATTTGTTCTTTGGTGTAGTATCTTGTCCACCATTGGTTGTCTTTTTGTACTTTTTCTTAATATAATACAATCCCCCCTCAGCTACCTCTCTTACCTATAGTTTCACACCCTTTGATGTTACAGTGAGATGTTTTACAACACCCTCCACACAACTGTGCAAATCCTTGACGTTTTCCATGAGCCGCGTGTGCACCAAGACTTAAAAATCTTTCACAGACCTAAATAGCAACATTAATATTAAAAAATATAATTAAAATATAAAACTAAAACAGACATTTTATATTAATTTAGACGCTATGGTTGTTGACATCGTTTAAAAAATTTGAAAGAAATTATATTTTAGTGTGTCATATGGATTTCATACGTGAATGCCCCAATGGCAAGTAAATATAATTTAAAGGCATACAGGCTGTCAGAATTTTTTTTTAAATAAAAAATTACCAATATTCGATGTTTTATACTAATTGCAGTTGAAATTTTTCATAATATCATACGTAAATAGCCTAGAAATACGTCGTTGTTTTATTTTCTTGAATCCAGTAAAGAATTCAATGTTTACCCGCGCAATATTCATACGACCTGACAGTGAACTCATTCGGGAAAGCGCTTGCGCATGTGCGAAATTGTTTGTTGATGAAGAAAGGACATGGCACAAATCGAATCGTGGAATCTGAAAACATTGACGGATTCTATACGAAAACGACACAAAAAGGAGGATTCAGCAAGCTTTGTGTAAAAATTAAAACAAGATGTTATACCAACCTACTCCATTTTTCAATACGTAAGCATAATTTAGTATCTTTTTTCGGCCGAATCGTATTTTGACAGTAGAATTGCATCGTAGTTTTTTATATATTCTTTTTTTTTCCAGGAGAAAACGCTAGGTGATATCTCTTTTAAATTAGAGACTACAATAAAGGTAATAACAAAATTACCGAACTCCGAACAATCTTACAAAGGGAAAGTCAAAACTCATAATTATATAAACAGACAAAATCAGTCAACAACCGGAAAACTGTGAAAACCGTAATGACCCTGACTTGGTACAGGCATTTCTAAAGAAATGGTGGGTTGAATCAGATTTTAAGGCGCCAAACCTCCCGCTCTCATTACGGTTCAAAGGTTCCGGCTGTCACTGTAACAGTATTTAAATACAGGAACAAAATAGGTAAAATAGTAGTCAAAGCAGTACCATATTCGGTGACGTAAATGTCAAAAATATTTTTACGTCACACATTGACAAAAAAAATTCTTGACATTTTTGACTTCTTTATCTTTATACATTTTCACTATATGAAAATGCATCGCTTATAATTTTTTCTGCAGAGACGGAATATATTTCGACAAGATATTGGTATCGGAATATAAACTTTTTAAGAGATCGAATAAGGCGAATCTTTTTATAGCCCTGGTCCAGTAGCCTGTTTCTCAGATGAAGATGACGTTTCAGGAAATCAGAATAATTGCTACTGGCCCTTGCATAGCGAATCAATTGCGAGATGTAAACACCATATGCAGGAGAAGCTGGTATATTGCTGCACATGTTTGGAAAATTTATGATTTTAAAATTGAAGTCGTCCCGCTTATCATAAATTTTAGTACTGAGTTGACCACTGTCGTCAAATTCGAGGTATAAGTCCAAAAATGATGCGGACGAAGCTGTATCGGTGGTCTCTTTAACTTCCAGCTCTGGAGGGTATATCAATGGAAGAAATTCTGCAAATCTAGAATTATTGATAGATAAAACGTCATCAATATACCTGTATGTGAAATTAAAGGCTCTAGCCTCATGAATCTTCTTATCTTTTACAAGCTTTTGAAGAAACTCCGACTCATATGAGTATAAAAATAAATCGGCTAGAAGAGGGGCACAATTCGTACCCATTGGTATGCCGACGACCTGCTGAAACAGTGTCCCTCCAAAGGAGACAAATATGTTATCGATGAGGAACTCCAGCATACTGATCACTTGTTCCTCGGAGTAGCATGTTTTACCTTTATGAATTTTGTTTGAAAAATATGTGGAATTGTAGCCTAACACAACAAATTTTGAGCCATAGTTTCTATGACTAAAAGCTTTATGAATTGTTTCTTTTAAGCGGGTTTTTAATTTGTCATGCGGTAGGGTGGTATATAGAGTTGAAAAATCAAAAGTTTTGATGGAGGATACCTGAGAGAAAGATCTTGATTTCAGGTTATCCAAAAGATCTTTAGAGTTTTTCAAAATCCACATGTGATTTATGCCACTACGCGAGTAAACAGTTTCACAATATTTCTGTTGTCCCTCTTTTACTGCAGACAGAATCTTTGTCAGGTGAATAGACAATTCTTTCGTCGAACAAGTTGATGATCCCGCTATGTACCTTTCTTTGTATGGTGTCTTATGGAGTTTAGGTATCCAATATAAATAGGGTAAATCCTCAGACTCTTTACCAGAGGGAATGTTTAAAGAGGTCATGAATGATCTGTGGTTAGCTAGGATTTCATCTTTGTCGAACGAAGTTGGTTTGTATGTGGTATTACTAGAGGTGTTGCTATTTATGCCTAATTCCTTGATTAGGCATTCGAAGTAATATGATTTACATACAAACACGATATTGTTGGAAGCCTTGTCCGCAGGAACGATAACATATTTGTCATGAAGAGAGGAAAGACACTTAACGGCTTCTTGGTCTTTAAATACAGACTTAGGTCGACTATTAACACAATTTTTTAGTTTGTGAATTCGACCTTGTACTAGAGACCTAATTCATGTCTGTTTTTTTCTAAAAAAATATAATCAAGAAACTCAAGTGTTGTCATTAATATGCAATACAATTTGTTTACAATTTTCCCTTTATCGGGCCCCTTTGCAGAGTTTGGGTTTGTTTTTATTGATTTCATCACGTATGTCCGATTTTAAGTGTCATTCTTACTAAATACCATTATATAATATTAACTGAATACCTCAGGATCCAATTTCATAGATATATTTCTTAGATTATATTAATTCTAACGAATTTACATGCAACATGCTTCCTGGTTATTAATAGCAGTTATCAGTATTCGGTAAACTTCGGAAAAGCAGCCGACTTATAACTAGATCGTGTTAATGGCAATTTTACCAACAGATATTCGAATTATTTTCACTAATTACGACATTATAACATATTTTTTAAACCTGGCTTCTTGTTCAGAACATTTTATTAGTATAAAACATCGAATATTGGCAACTTTTAATATAAACAAAATAATTCAATTTTGACAGCCTGCATGCCTTTAAATATACCTATGTAATCAGTGTTTATCACCACTAAAGTTAGTAGTTCGATTCCCAACCATGGCGAAATGGTAGTCATCACAAACGGGTTTATCATTACGAAATATCCAGTTTTTAAATGGCAAAGGTTCTTTTACCGTTTATGTAGATTTTTTTCTTTCCACTGTCATCGACAAGACATCCGGATTTAACCATGTGTAGCGGAGAACACATAACATACCGGTAACGAGCACCTTGGTTCATCTAGGTTTTATGGCGTTGCCCGTTTTGCCCATCTTTTTAGTTTTCTGTGTTCCGATTTTTGCTTTGTTTGTTCCCGTTCTGTTTCTGTGGCTGATACCCGTGTCTCTGCATTGTCTGGTCTTGATTACCTTTAACGTTTATTTAAAATGATAAAGTTTGTTAATGCTTGCGACAGTTATGTGTTTTTCTTTTCTCTGCATATGATAATAAAATTCTGAGTATGAGTTTCGTACTTAGTACTAAATAATCGTGTAATCAGTACAAGTATAGAAAACATACTCGAAATATGTTTTTGTCGGAAAGGTCCGATGCTTAGAATAAAAACGTAGATATCTAAATTAGTGTGCACGGCGAGCTTCTGGAATATCCTTCATTATTATATAGATAGGTGTGAATTATGGGGATTTATCCGTGAAATAAATTCCGATATCTCACATATGAAATATCAGTTTTTTCCCACCGGAACTACTTTTACACAACTACGATTGTAAACTGAAAAAATTCCGCGAAATGTTATTGACGACTTTGGAACATAACCAACATGACGTCATTGACGTCATATGAAGACTTCCAGTTTGAAATATAAAGATTAGACGTTATTTGGCTTCCATTTTCATACAATTTAACTAAAATAAGTTTTCAAGGTAAGCATTTTAATTATTTTCGTGTATTGTTTTACAACATGTAGGATTTCACCATTTTCAAGATGACGGACCCTTCCAGCTGAACCCCTTAGCATCATTGCTCGTACATTTATACGCGTGGAATTAAGAATTGAATGCATTCTTTTGAAATTTCATTGGGGTATGAAAGCGTTGACCGAAGTACATTTTCAATGAAGCGCTATACAGCGCTTCATGTTGAAAATGTAGTTCGATCAACGGTTTCATACCCCAATGAAACTTCAAAAGAATGCATTCAATTCTTATAATTATATTTAAATCACACCAAAATTTAATATAGTTGAATTTTTCGTTGTGAATTTTATTTGTGTTAAATTATTTGCTGTTGAAAACTACTACGCCATTGATTGTTTACATCTGACGTCGTCATGGAGACACGTGCAAGTTCGGATTTGAGTTTCATTGGGATGTGAAACATCTCTTTTATAATCATGTGACCACTTCATAACCAATCATATTGTAACATTTCAATGAAAAACGGAAGTAATGTAATTATTGAAATATACAAATAAAAAAAATAATATATAAGTAATTTTAAAAGTCTATATAATAAACAGTATAACTAAATCATACATTTTGAATATCAAAATAAGACCACTCGTGACCGAATACGCATTAATGATTAAACTCGTGGACGGAACAAGTTGTGCCCACTCGTTTAATCCTTATGCGTACTTCGGTCACTCGTGGTCTTATTTTGATATTCAAAATCTACGATTACTTATACTATACACAAAGAAAAAAGTTAAGCACCACCATGTTTTTTTTTAAATGAAAAATGATACGACAAGTATCACGAAATTACTGACCAGAGAATCTCAAGAACGCAATGGTGACCTGTTAGGACATTACATTGACTGTAAGAAACCACCAAAAAAATCAAGAAAAATGTCAATTTAATGAATATTTAATCACAATATCGTACAAGGCCAGTTTTTGCAGTAAAACATGTCCATTTTAAGTATTGACCTTCACAGTTCAAATAGCACGATAAGATTGTCATTTCACTTTCAAAACGTCACTTATGAATCACTTGACGACATCTATTGTTCAAAATTCAGTACCGGGTGTAACCCCAACGTGCTTGGATGACGGCCTCAACCCTGCGTCTCATCCCTCCAGTTAGACGTCGGATGTCCTGTTGTGATAGCTGCTGCCATTCCAGATGGAATGCTGCTTCTAACTGACGATTGTTTTGCATAGGAGGTTTCCGAGCCCGCATACGACAGCCTAACATGTCCCAAATATGCTCTATGGGATTCAAATCCGGGATCATGGCTGGCCAAGGAACAGAAGTCACGGCTTCGCTTTGGAGGTAGGTGGTTACTGATCTTGAACGATGAGGCCTGGCATTGTCATCCATGTACACAGGCCTTGTAGCCAGTGGGTGGTTGTCGAAATGGGGGACAACAACTGGTTGCAAGACGTCTCTGATGTACTGATCACCAGTTAGGTTGCATTGTATGGTAACTAAATCCAGCTTGCAGTCATGAGAGATACACCCCCAAACCATTACTGAGCCTCCACCGTAAGGGACAGTTGGCTGGATGTTACTTGGGGTATAGGCTGTATTTTTGTGTCTCCAAACCCTCATCCGGCCGTCGATTACATGAAGCAGAAACCGGCTCTCGTCTGACCAATGGATCTTGCCCCATGTCCATAAATTCCAACCACGTCGTGCTAAACACCATACCAAACATGATCGTCGATGTCGGTCTACCAACAGTGGACGTTCACTGACTCTCCTTGACTTAGGTCCCGCTAATTTCAGACGGTTTTTAACTGTCCTTGTTGACAGACGTCTATTGGGCAGCCAGTGGTGTTTGAGTACGGGACTGGTAGCGAATGACATCCGTCTAACCAAACGCTGCAATGCCTTGTCGTCACGATCAGATGTTACCCGTGGTCTGCCGGATCTTGGCAAGTCTTTCACATTGTTGGTTTGTGTGTCTTTTCTCACCAGTCGGCTGACTACAGTATAGTGGTAGCCCATCTGACGTCCAATAGCTTTGAAGGACATCCCTTTTGTATGCATGTCGATTCTTTCCCATCTTTGTGCTTCTGATATTCGCCTTCGTACCATGCTTACTGAGAATGAATACATATTTTAAAACACCGGACTTAAATACCCAAATTCGAAGCGTGATCATACTGAATTTTGAGTAATGCGTGAGAGGCATGGTTCACGTGCATGACTAGTCGATATTAGACATATAAGGTCTAACACTGGGAGAGGTGCAAGATAGTAAAATCTGTGACACCCGAGGGTAAGATTTAAATCGTATCGGACGAGGCTTGTCCGAGTCTGACACGATTTAAATCTTACCCGAGGGTGTCACAGATTTGATTATCTTGCACCTTTTACGATGTTTGCCTCTTTTTCTCATCTCTTTCTATCGTGTCAATATTTGTTTACGTTGAGAAAATATAGAGTGCTCTCCCTTGTTAGGTAACTAACGTAAATAATTTTTGTTACCTCCCTTTGACCAACGTCAAATAACTTATTTACAGGAATTTATCGCTGTTGTAGTAGCATTTATAATATATTTATAAAATACATTGTATTTTATTGTGAAATACATCAACAATACTGCCAAGACACTATAAATCGACAATTTAATTCAACAATGGAAAACAATTTTGCGGGAAAAACGGCGTGTAGCCTGTCTTACCCTAGAGCCGGGGTAAGATAGAAAAATCTTTTTCATCTAAGTTAACGGACTACTTTATCCAAGGGGTGAGAAATAATGGTCACACCTGTGTGTGTGAGCACATCTTTTTAATGGAACATTGTTCTTGCTATTATCAATATAAATATTAGAATCTAAACTTAGTGTAACTTATTATGTTTTAATATATCAGGGGGTGCTTAACTTTTTTCTTTGTGTATATATTTAGTCAGTCAACCGATTGGAAAGCCAAACATTTTTGGGAGCAAAAAAAAAAAACAAAAACAAAAACCAATAAAAAAATTGTTAACAATGAAAAAAACCAATAAAAAAACCCAATAAAAAACCCGCAAACAAACAAACAAACAAAGGACCTAAACAGAATAACCAAAATCAGCTAAGGGTTCCTATGCACGAGGGAAAAAAACCTTAGAAAGGATGCTAATGCAAAGACAAATAATACCGTTCCAGTATCAAATGCGACCTAAATGCTTTGAAAATGACGTAATGTTACCTTTTTATCTCTGCATCCTAGCTTATGACGTATATCTCCTCTGTCATTGTAGTATATATCCGCGAAGCATTCCTACAATTATAAAACATAAAGGTGAACGAATGGAAAATAATACCTTATTTTGACAATTTATATTCTGGCCCATTTAACATCATTGTAAATCAAAGCATGCTTTTTCTTTCGTCGCTTTATTCTACTCTATTCCTTGATAATCTTTTCTAGTGGTAGAAAGAGGATATTACGCATGAGAACCATTGTTAGTTTGTATACCGGAAGTTGTGTTTTTACCTTTATTGTTTACAACTTTTATTATTAAACTTTACTCTGTTCTTTAACTGTTTATTTGTTGATCTCCAGCAATAACAAATTATTCCCGCGGTATACTGCACGTAACTCTAATAACTGTTATGTAATATGCACGAAGTGAAAGAAGAGTTTGAAGATACCAAAGGGGTAATCAGAATCCGTAAATCGAAGAAGAACAGACAATGCAATGGCCAAAAGAAAAGGTAAAAGGACAAACGACGATCCACAAAACATACACATAAAACTAAAGATCGAGTAACACGAACCCCACTAAAAACAGAAAATTAACTGCATGTATTTGAATTTGGCGCGTAACTGCACGTGGAACTTTCATCATCTGCCCGTAGAATAAAAATGGACGTCATTGTGAGCGGACTGCTCAGGTCAAGCTTGACGGATGGCGAATTTCAATGTCCATGTCAATAAAACAGAATAAAGCCTAAATTCGGTCATGATTTAATTGGAATTTGCTTATTTCGAGACTGTTGTATTGACATGATAACAGAATTGAATTATAGATTATTTACATAGTACATCCAATATAAAAACACATGTCTATCCTTTAATTTTTGGTTTGTTTCTTCTCTGTGGTTTAGTGTGGTATAATAATATTATCATGCCCTTCCTGAAAAGTTAATATCCATAATTATCAAATGGCGAAAGAGTTATTTCCCTCTGGTCAAATAACTGCCTCTCAATTTAATAACCATGGATATTAACTTTTCATGAGGGCCATAAATGTATATTATCTGTTTCGTTTTTGTATTAAAACATGTCGCCTATTTCCTGCCAAAACATGAAATCATCCTTCTAGATGCTGATTTTGGACGCGGTCTCTATGTTACAGACATATTGTTAAATTAAACAAGCATAGACAATATTTGTACTCGTAATAATGACAATAGACATATTGCACATTCCCGATGTGATAGTGAAATTATACGTTTATATACTTTTTTATATTATGAAAAGAAAGCTTACACAGGGGTAGTCATCTATTCCACCAACATCAAAAAAAAAAAAAAAAAAAAAAAAAAAAAAAAAACCAACATCTAAACAATCAGCTCTCATCTATGTCAAGAATGTTTAAACAGTGATGGTCATCAATTCCACCAACATCGACAAAGCGAACAATCGTATCTCACAGTAATTGTTTCCGATACGACGGGAAAAAATGTACCCGTTCTAGCAAAAGCAACGGATATGACAAATAATTTGAGTATGCATTTCTTACTGTTACAACATTATAATTATGTACAGATTATGGGAAATTATATGTTATTTCCATTGAAATTCGGATGATGTTGGCCCTTTTGTCCAACTTAAAGGGAAATTTACTCCTCTAAAAATGTGTGAAATATGATTTGAGAATTAAGTCGGACATGTGAAAATGAATGTTCTATTTGCTTTGTGAAGGACGCGCGAGTTTAACACAATTTGACCTGAACGAATTAAATGAATGTAAGGCAGAACCTAAATCAACCTATATGTGTCCTTGTAACGTGTGAAAAATTAATCAAATTTACCTAATTAGATTTGTATGTACAATGTAAGTATTAATTAATGTTTTACGCCGAAAATATCAAGGGCGTGATGGTCCAATTTGTTTCTTCTGGATTATGATGAAATAGAAGTGTACTTTTCAGAAAACATTATTGTGTTGGAAAAGCTATGGTTCAACGTTATGGAATATCTGGGTCACAAATGACCATGGATATATTCCACTTGACGTAAACGCTTCCCGGTCCTTTCCTCATTCATGACTTATCACCGGGGTTGTGCCTAGATTAACACGACGGGTGTCACTTGTGGAGCAGGAACTGGATTACCCTTCCAGAGCACATGAGTTTACCTCCGGTTTTTTTGGGGGGTTCGCGTTACTTGATCTTTAGTTTTCTGTGTATGTTATCTACAAAGCACTCCACAAAAAACTAAACATCGAGCAATACGAAGCCACTAAAAACTGGGATAAACTAATGTGCTCCGGGAGGGCCACCAGTTTCAGCTCCACTAATGGCACCCGTCGGGTTACCCTAGTTACAAACTCGATGATAAGTCATGAACGAGGATAGACAAAATGCTTGAATATGAAGATAATAACCAAATGATACGCTATGTTGTGTATTCAAAATAAATATGTTACGCTTAAGACCATTATTTTGTCTGAACTCATTTACAGACAGGCTTAATTGATAAGAAGAGCTGGAAGATACCAAAGGGGTAATAAGAATCTGTATATCGAAGAAGAACAAACAACACAATGGCCAAAAGAAAAAGTACAAAAGGACAAACAACGATCTACAAAGCATACATATAAAACTAAAGATCGAGTAACACGAACCCCACTAAAATCCGGGGGTGAACTCAGGTGATCCGGAAGGGGTATATAGCGAACATGATACTGACACACACACAACTCATTTACAGTCAGGCTTATTTGATAATTAACGAATATGATACTGACACATGAACAGACTAGAGTGACGATATTACGATACATGGTTACAATATCCATAAGACGTGCAGTAGTAAATTATGACGTGTGTGTAAAACACGTCTAAAACGGTGTAATTGTTTAGTTGGAGCACATTTACAAACATGCTTAATTGATAATGCATTAACAAGCACGACGCTGACACGTCAAGAGACTACAATGACCATATCATATTACGTCATAATATATAAATGACGTGTTGTAATTAATTAGATATTTTTTTCCATAAAAAATGACGTGAGAGAAAAAAATTATATACGCCAGTTTACAGGTAGAGGAAGTTTCAATAGTTTCAATAGTTTCGTCTAAAGCGATGTACCTTTAGATTTTGATTGATTGTTTGTTGCTTAACGCCTATCGGCAAATATTTTATGTAAATACATATATTGACTTGAGGGAGGGATGGGAAACCAGGACAACGACATTTTAACTGTGAATGGAAAAGCATGGAGAATTGGATAGGGACGAAAATCCAGCCTTTTGTAACGGACATAATGCATCAACCCTTTTCATACATCTACAAAAGATTCAACGTACAGGCAGCATTGCACTCTCCAACCATGTTACCCACGATGGTGGATGGTCAAGCTTTCCGTATTATATTAAGACATCGAGAGGGCCCCTACAGGAGTCTTAACATCTATTATCTCAATCAGATGGAAATCGGGTCAGATAATAAATACACAGGAGCTAAATACAAAAAGTGACTTTAACTGAGAACATTATGCCCGATATATACAGAAGCAATTCTTTTCCGCCATTCCTGATGATAAAGAAATGAGATGTAGTATCATTTTTATACACCAAATACTGACTTTGAATACACTCTATGCATTACATGAGACACATAGACAACATAATACCAGTGAAAAACGTAATAAGAGTTTAAAGATACCAAAGTGGTAATCAAATCCGTAATTCGAAGAGGAACAGACAGTACAATAGACAAAAGAACAGACAATACAATAGACAAAAGAACAGAGAATGCAATAGACAAAGGAACAGACAATACAATAGACAAAAGAACAGAGAATACAATAGACAAAGGAACAGACAATACAATAGATAAAAGAACAGACAGTACAATAGACAAAAGAACAGACAGTACAATAGACAAAGGAACAGACAGTACAATAGACAAAAGAACAGACAGTACAATAGACAAAAGAACAGACAGTACAATAGACAAAGGAACAGACAATACAATAGATAAAAGAACAGACAGTACAATAGACAAAGGAACAGACAATACAATAGATAAAAGAACAGACAGTACAATAGACAAAAGAACAGACAGTACAATAGACAAAGGAACAGACAATACAATAGATAAAAGAACAGACAGTACAATAGACAAAGGAACAGACAATACAATAGACAAAAGAACAGACAGTACAATAGACAAAAGAACAGACAGTACAATAGACAAAAGAACAGACAGTGCAATAGACAAAAGAACAGACAGTACAATAGACAAAAGAACAGACAATACAATAGACAAAAGAACAGACAATACAATAGACAAAAGAACAGACAGTACAATAGACAAAAGAACAGACAGTACAATAGACAAAAGAACAGACAGTACAATAGACAAAAGAACAGACAGTACAATAGACAAAGGAACAGACAGTACAATAGACAAAAGAACAGACAGTACAATAGACAAAAGAACAGACAGTACAATAGACAAAAGAACAGACAATACAATAGACAAAGGAACAGACAGTACAATAGACAAAAGAACAGACAGTACAATAGACAAAAGAACAGACAGTGCAATAGACAAAAGAACAGACAGTACAATAGACAAAAGAACAGACAGTACAATAGACAAAAGAACAGACAGTACAATAGACAAAAGAACAGACAGTGCAATAGACAAAAGAACAGACAGTACAATAGACAAAAGAACAGACAGTGCAATAGACAAAAGAACAGACAGTACAATAGCCAAAAGAACAAACAGTGACCCACAAAACACTACACAAAGAACTAAAGATCGAACAACAAGAGCCTCACTAAAAAGAAGGAACAGTACATGTTAATAATCAGTCGTTCAAGGGAAAAACAAATATACAGCAACATACTAAAGGAAGTAATCTTGAACACTCTCCATAGACTAAGAAAAAGGTATGCACTCCTACCTCATTGATGTCTAACTGACGGAACCTGAGGTGTAAAAGTTCATTAAAAATGGAAATAACACATTGAGGAATGAAAGATAATCTGGCTTTTGGATTTAGGACTTCACGGCAGATGGTATTAATTGAGATGGAGGTAATACTAACTCTTCTGGAGCACCTGGTCGAAGGACAGGCAATGCAATGACCAAAAGAAAACGACAAAAGACAAACAATGAACTACAAAATACTCTACAAAAACTAAAACCCGGAAGGGTAATTAGTAGTTTCTGCTCCACGACATCTGACTGTAAATAAATATAATTAACATAATTTAAACATGAACCCCTTAAAAAATGGGGGTAAAGACGAACCGAAGATAATTTTACTAGGAAAACAAAGATTAAATTATTACACAAAGTCGTCATCAGTTTATGTCACAACCTTAAAATAGCAGACGACACTGTTATGGACACCATGATCTATTTATATAATATAGGTTAATATTATTGAAGATAATTATCAAACGGATGTCAATTAAATTCTAGAGCATACTATACATGTTCTTTTGTTTTTATGTTCTACATATCAAGAAGACACTAATATTAGACACAAAACTTGTCATGTTACCATGTCAACAACACCGATTCGATGACGTCATCATCTACGACATTATTAAATTATTACGCATTGGAGGGATAACAGATTTTCAAAGTAATTAATACTATTCTTATAGCTGTCATATTTTCTCGGTTAGAAATATAGTCCAAAGAATTGTACTCTGGTACAATAATCCTACTGCTTGCATTATAGGAATATTATATTTTTTCTCTCGGAAATCTCAATGAAAGTTTATAGAGATAGATCTTGGTAAAATATAATAATATCTTTCCCATTCAAAATTGAGGGGAAAACATGAAAGTTGTATCTGAATTAAAAGCTAATATTTTACAACGGGAAGCAAATCACGCATATTAAGTAATTCAGAATTTGTAATTACGGGTTTCAAATTGAAGCTACAGAGAAATACCACGAGAAGAAAGGGCTTTGATTAGATGTAAAAATAATATAGACGATGAGTGTCATTTATTTTGTCATTGTCAAATAAATAAGCAAATAAGTACACAACTATTGAAACATTTTGATAATGTAAAACACAATTTTAAAAAATAAAAACGGCTTTTAAATCCAGCAACACCATCTGATATTAAAACGATTAAATTATTTAATAACAAAGTAATTAAAAGACGAGTTTAAAGATACCAAAGAGGTAATCAGAATCCATAAATCGAGGAAGGACATTGTGTTAATAGCCAAAGGAAAAAGGACAAAAGGACAACCAACGATCTACAAAGCATACACATAAAACTAAAGATCGAGTAACACGAATCCCACTTAAAAACCGGCAGGAGGTCTGGGGTGAATGGTGCAAAATCCTGCATTCTTACAATTTCCTGGCACTAAAAATGATTCCACGGAAACAAAATTTTCATGAGTAACAAGTTAACTTTTGAACATAAATTTTGAGAAATAAAATATTAAATAGAGCAATCACCATAATACAAATATGTAGTTGACTTAGAAATTTTATTTTGTCAAATGTGTAGTGGATTAAACTTGATTTGGAATCGAATACAAATAACATATGGGCCAAAGAATCTACACGGTGCACAGTAGACCCTATCTTGAGTTTTTGAATATTTCATCCAAGTGTGTTCAAGAAACCATTTAGCCTTTGCCCTCCTTGTAGAATTCGAGATTACCCTGAAAAAAATATTAGCTAGTCTTCACTATTTTTAAGCAAATTTTATTTCAAAGGAACATTTCTCGAATAGAAATAATTTATACTCTCTGTCAATGGTATGATAATGTATAAACATGATAAACTGTAATCTCAATCAATTCGAAACGATGTCGATGTGCACCGGCTGTACAGACTGGAAAATGCAAATTCCATCCGCGTAAAACCAATACTTTTTTTCTTATTCCGGTTCGTTCCATATGATACGTATCCAGGTTACCAGAAGATTTTAAAAGTTTACTAAAAGTAAACTAATATCAATATGCTTCCAATAACGTTAACGATCACATGTGCTATTTATTTTTGGGTGTGCGTTGTGGTTTTCCTTTAAAAAGAAATACGAATATTTTGTTTGTTCAAGCAAAATAAAAAAAAATCATACCTTAACAACAAATCCCCCACCCCAAACTCCATTCCTAAAACACGTGCACGACCATCGATCGGCATTGCACTTATATAGCACACACCGTTCTATGCTGATTCCGTAAATGATAAGCATAGTTTCCGGAATTGAATATAGGTACATAAAGTAATTATTAACATGTTTGTATTTGTTTGAATTTTATTTAGTTTATTAATTTAGTTTTATTCTATCTTATGTCCTAGATTTACCATGTTTTCATTTTTGTCAAAATTTTCGATGTGTACGCTACGCGCCTGGTATTGTATGTATGCATGTTTCAATGTTATTATCCCAATGTGTGATTTTTCTGTGTTAATTAAGATAATAATAAAGCTATTTAACTAAATGAGTCACTAAGAGGGAGATTTGGGCATCAAACAACTAGTTTAACCCCGCCACTTTTTATTGAAGTGCCTGTACCAAGCCAGGAAAGTGAGCGGTCATGTATTTGTTTGCTAGCAGTAACGATTGTGCCTCTTCCTAAAAATTGTTCTTTTGGATTTTAGAACTGTTCCGACAGTGGTGTGTTTATTATAACACCAAATACGAAATAAACGAACTGTATTTAAGAAATAATTATGCAGTATCCATATTAATGATGCTGTATTTCATTCTGTATTCCATCAGAAAGAGCTATCATAAAAGTGACAACTGATGTTGCAAGTTGCTTCTGAAATAAGTGTCCCATAGATTCCATATCTTATCAAGCCAGGAAAGTGAGCGGTCATGTATTTGTGTACTAGAAGTTTCGATGTTGCCTCTTTCTGCAAATTTTCTATTGGACTTTGGAGCTGTTCCGACATTGTGGTACTTTTATTTTTCATTTTATTATCACAATGTAATAATTGTTTTGTCAGACCGCATATAGTCTTAATATATAAGATCACAAACTACCACCACAGTGCACTCACCTGCCATTTTGACATAAATTTTTCTCAGAGGTGTACTTTATGAATCTTTAGAATAAAACGCAAATCCACCTCATCTTACAAGCCATTCTAAGTCATAAAAAGTGAGGTGGATTATCAACTCTACCTCATGATAGCACGTGATTTAATAGAGAATATACTTCATGCATGCGTAACACAATTTTGAAGTAAAAAAAAAAATCGAAGAAATCTTACATTAGGGTTGGACAATGAAATTAAACTTTCACCTCGTTAAGGAAAATTTAATATCTAAATATGGTTTACTTATGACTTCTACGATCTTCCGATTGGATTTTGGAACGATTCTGGCAGTGTGGTATTTTTTGTTTTTCATTTCAATACTTATCATAAAATAAAGTTAGAGAATATCGAAGGGGCAATCAAAAATGGACAATCTAGAGAAACTGGCAACATAGAGTACACAAAACGAAGAAAAACAAAGCAAAAACATAACTGAAAAACTATGTAAAGATTACACTCTTTTCTTTTTAAAATCATAAAGAGCAATATGAATCATATTGAAGATATGCCAATATTTGCTAACCTTGTGAATTTTTACACCGAAAAAAAAAAATTGTTAAAATAATGCACTTTGTTTAAGATATTACTGTTTAATTAACAATACATTAATTTTAGAGTCACGTGTCATTTTATGCGTGTTTTGATAGGCTTAAAAAGTTGAGGTTATTTGTCAATGTACGGAATCGAAAAATAGACGTTCTCAAGGCGTCGCGTGCCGTTGTCATCGGGTGATTTGCTTTAAATGAGGCACCTTTGGGGTTATTTAAATTTATTTTCGATTATTTGCCTTATTTTGAAAAAATAAATATATTTTTCAATATCATAGCAAAAAAAGTTTGAACTAATTTATAAGGATTGATCGAAATTATTTGTTCGGTTCATTCGAAATAACCTCAATCAGGTTGTACACACCCTTGCCTCTGGCTCGGGATAAAATACTAATATCCGCCAACTAATGTTAAAACTCAAAACACATTCTGACTTCCATGATATATTTCTTAATTATATAATGTTTGAATCCAAGAAATTTATTGCGTATTCTTTCTGATCTCCCACGAAGATCATTAATTTCTTTGAATGCTTATTGATACAAAGTTTGCTAGAAGTGTCAATGATGATTATTTTGCACCATGAGTAATGGTCTTTAACACACAGATTCTACTTTCTTAGCTAGTAGTCAGTAAACTACGAGCATTCATTGGCACTGCTATTGTACTGTCCACTTATGTTGTTATTCATTTGTACGATGGTGTGGAGTTTATCTTAGTGTGGAAGCTAATTACAGAAAATAGCAAATTAGTACCTCGGGTCACAGAAGTAAGGTATACACGAATATTATGTATCCAGTTCTAATCATTAATACATGCAAGCAAAATATTTAATATTGTGAATTCATTTTTTTTATTTGTGTTGTATTAATATTTCCATGAATCGTATTAAACCACGATATTTAGAATTATACGAATATTTGTCAAAATATAAAGGCATTTTTTTTTTCAACCACGAAAATTGATATCCATAGATTTAAATAAATGTTATAATGTTAACAGTAAAAGTTGTTATTAAGTATCAAATTCTTGACAGAAATAAATTTGATCACGACTTCGGAGAAAGATATACACGCAATTGTAGATAAATTGATAATTGTTTAACGCCCAGAGAGCAGTATTTAAACTATATTCCAGGGACGGATCCAGGGGGAGGGGGGGGGGGGGGGGCGCACCCGGCGCGCGCCCACGCCCCTAAAATTGGTAAAAAATATGATTTTTTTTGGCGTAAGATCGCGATTTTTCACACGAAATACCCCACAAATTTTCGCGCCTCCCTCCGCTCGGCGCAACTTTTTAAAAGTTTGCTCCCCTAATTTGAAATCCTGGAACCGCCCCTGTATTCAGGGTGAGAAGCAGTTCATTATTATATAAAAACTATTGATGTAGAAATGAGGGAAGGGATGGGGTCAACCGGGTCAATGATTTTTCACTTCAATGAAAAGGTATGGAGAGTTAGGTGGGAACGAAATAGTATTTTATGGCGGGTACAGTGTGACTACTCATTTTCGAAATAAGAAGAGCTTGAAGATACCAAAGGGGCAGTCAGAATCTGTATATCAAAGAAGAACAGACAACACAATGGCCAAAAGAAAAAGTACAATAGGACAAACAACGATCTACAAAACATACATATAAAACTAAAGATGGAGTAACACGAACCCCACTAAAAACCGGGGGTGAATTCAGGTGCTCCGGAAGGGTAAGCAGTTCCTGCTCCATTAGTGGCACCCGTCGTGTTAATCTAGTTACAAACCCGGTAATAAGTCGTGAATGAGGAAAGGAAAAAAAGAGATCTTTATCGTGCAGAGAGCGCGACATTCTCCGAACACGACATTACCCACTACAGTCCACTGTCATGCAATGATACAGAAATATTCATATTAAACTGTAGTATGCTTGGCTTAGTTTATGGTGCCTAACGCCACTTTCAATATTATTTCAGTTATATCGTGGTGGTCAGTTTTATTGATGGAGGAAACTGAAGTATCCGGAGAAAACCACTAACCTGTCACAAGCCACTGACAAACTTTATCACATAATGTTGTATAGAGTACACCTCGCCATGAACGGGATTCGAACTCACAATTTTAGTGGTGATAGGCACTGATTGCACAGATAGTTGTAAATCCAACTACCATACGATCACGACCACGACAGCCCCTAAAACTGTAGTATTACATGTACAGTGTTTGTGACTGCAAACTACTCACGTACATTATTTTCTGGACAGGCTGCTAGAGTTTCACAAGCCGCCAAATCTTCCACGTCGTCACATTTATAACACTGAGTATTTGGCGCAGGGGCTAAAAATCAATGGAAAATATATTAGTTAAAATGAAGAACACAAGATACCACACGTAGAAAGAGGCAAAACTATTACCCTTAGCACAAATACATACACTTTCCTAGCTTGGTATAGGCGACCCAATAAAAAGTGGCGGGATAAACTAGTTTTACGGACACAAACCTCCCCTGTTAGTAAAATGAAGCGGTCATGCAAGTGCTTTCTACATGCTAGTAAAATGTCAACCCTCACATACAGTACGTTTTTTCTATAAGCAACGACCAATAGAAAACCAGTTTCGTGAAAGGTAAATTGGCAGATTTTGGCTGATTCTGAATTTGGTGGTCTTGCTCCCAGGGATTTTTAAATTGTTTTGGTTTCAAAATATTTCGTCTTTGAAAACACCTGATGAAGGTTTTTGCATAAGTCGTGCGCGTCGATATCTGAGTTTTCCTTGTTTTCCTTGTTTAAATACAATACTTCCTATCGTATCTTTCTTCTAATCAGATAAGTGTAAATATTTACTTCCATTATTGTGTAGTTCGATCTTTCGGGGAGAAGTTATTTTCTTATTTACGTTATTTGTGTTTGTTTGACATAGTGGTGTCCATCACATATTGTGTTATGTTTTTGTTTTGTTTTTCTTCGTCTTGTAGTGTACCCTATGTTGTAAGTGTCTCTGGATTGTCCTTTTTTCATTGCCCCCTTCGGTATTCTCTAACGTTTATTTACTTATCTAGGGGAGAGGTTGTGATTTCTTGTTCTCGATGATTTTCTTTTCAAAATTTTACAAACGGTCGGGAAAAAGGGAGTATATGGGAGCAGTGATTTTAATAGGCCAAAAAGGAAAATGTATGTTTTAAAAAAAAAATTCCCTCAGGATAAGGAAATGGTTCGGTCCCTTATTTATTTCCAAAATATTTTTTCATCAACTTCGTTGTGCAATTACTATTCTTTCTTTATATTATTGCATGTTAAAGACACAGCACTTTAAGATAAAAGGTTAAAAGGTACAGATAAACTTTTATTTTTCCTTGACAGATAAAAATACAACAATTTGTAGACATCCATTGACCAAAGCGAGAAATTTAAGTATCTCTAAGAACTCATTCATGTTCTACTTTTCCTAATCACATCTAGAGTTTCATCATCGTCATCGTACTTAATCTGTGTTATGTTTCAAACAAAAATTAAATGACTTAAAAAAACAGATATCTATATCATACGAAACGTATTGTAACATCAGAAGATTAATATTTATCAGACAAGAGTACAGGTGATCAAAGTTGAAAAATATATATGCTCTCCGACCGAATGTATCTTAAAATCGTGCAAAGCTTGGTAGAATTTAGATATGATCTAGGCCATGCACTATTATCATAAAAAAGAACAATTGAATTTGCAGAAAATATATGCTCTCCGACCGAATGTATCTTTTAATCGTGCAAAGCTTGGTAGAATTTAGATATGATCTAGACCATGCACTATTATCATAAAAAAGAACAATTGAATTTGCAGAATATATATGCTCTCCGACCGAATGTATCTTTTAATCGTGCAAAGCTTGGTAGAATTTAGATATGATCTAGGCCATGCACTATTATCATAAAAAAGAACAATTGAATTTGCAGAAAATATATGCTCTCCGACCGAATGTATCTTTTAATCGTGCAAAGCTTGGTAGAATCTAGATATGATCTAGGCCATGCACTATTATCATAAAAAAGAACAATTGAATTTGCAGAAAATATATGCTCTCCGACCGAATGTATCTTTTAATCGTGCAAAGCTTGGTAGAATTTAGATATGATCTAGGCCATGCACTATTATCATAAAAAAGAACAATTGAATTTGCAGAAAATATATGCTCTTCGACCGAATGTATCTTTTAATCGTGCAAAGCTTGGTAGAATTTAGATATGATCTAGACCATGCACTATTATCATAAAAAACAAAATTGAGTTTCCAGAAAGAGACAATATAATTTATAGTTCTACATAAACGTTAGAGAATACCGAAGGGGCAATCAAAACTGGACAATCTAGAGAAACTGGCAACAAGACGAAGAAAAACACAACACAATATGTGCTGGACACCACTATTCGCAAGCGAACACAAATACCATATATAGGACATGAGCCCTCCTACAAACAACTGGAGGTAGTGACGAACCGAACAACGTGTTTATGCGGAAATCGTAACGGACATGATAACACGGAACTAGGAACACAAAGGCACATAATAGGACAACATAAAAAAAAACTAAAATGATAAATGATGGGTTCCAGAAAGACAATATAGTTTCTTGTTCAATTATCACGAATACTCGAATCAATCATACTAGTAGACTGAAACTGGTCATAGCTGTTAAATGTCCGATACTGCTTAGTTTCAACCATTCAATGTTATGAAACTAATTTCACCTGTACCCTCATTTGTTCATATATTCCGAGGGTTTGTGTGTGTTTTACGTCGTCTTCAACAATATTTCTGTCACGTGGGTGTAGGTGTTATTAGTGGATGAAACCGGAGCACCCTAAGAAACCAACGACGAACCCACACAAGCCATGATCAAAGTTATAATATAAAGTTGTATCGAGTACACCTTGACATTACAGGTTCTTCTGAAAGTAAGAAATGTTTGAAGATTTCAAAGGGGGGTAATCAGAGGCCGTAAATCAAAGGACAGACAACTCAATGGTTAAAAGAAAAAGAACAAACTGACAAACAACGATCTGCAAAATATGACATAGAAAACTAAAGATCGAACAACACTAACCCCACTAAAACCGGGAGTGAACTCAGGTGCTCCGGACGGGTTAGCAGATCCTGCTCCACATGTATGAAACTAGCATATTACTATATTATTTACTTACTTGTTTCGTCTGTACAAAGAGCGTTGTTACAGTAACCGTCGTCACAACACTTTGTACAGAGATGTATAACACTTCTTTTGTCCTTCAGTCCTAGTGTCTCGGCCACTTCTCGTTTACCAAGAGTAGCCAGTAATTTGCATATCTTATGTAAAAATAAATAAATGAATAAATAAATAAATAAATAAACCATGGTCAATTTTGTTCATGGTGTAGTTTGATTATTAAATGTTTAAATCATCAAAGTCTTAGTTCCGTATGAATGTTGTAGTTTGTCTGTATTCTATTTGGACATATGAATTGCTGTCCTCCCTCAATTGCGACATTTCCATATTTTGTTGTATTCTATTTTGAAATATGTTCAGCAATTCTTTTGGATAAAATGCATTGCAGTCATGCAGCATCAGAAATGAACACAAGTGATTGGTGAAAACCATGGTACTGCTACTGGCAGGCGCAACTCTCTGCACGTGAGATCGGGTTCAATTCATGATATTTTGACGAACATTTATACTACATATAGTTATATGACTCACAGCCAAAGGCCAAGTCAGTGCAACCACGTATTTAACTGAGATTATCCACTTTTTCATCTGTTTGTTCTATGAATAGCGTTACATTCTTGATCTTTATCTCAAAGCTCTTGAATATTAAAGGGTTATGGTGTTTAACGCCACTTTCAACAATATTTCAGTTATATCGTGGCGGTCAGTTTTATTGGTGTAGTAATCCGGAGTATCCGGAGAATAAGTATTAAATAAAGGGTAAAATGTTCCAATTGTGAATATTTGACTTCTGTGTTTCTTTACATACTACAAAGAAGGGATATTGAATTTAAAAGAAAATACAAAAATGATAAAAATACGAGGCTAAAAGACGGTTAGTTTCCCCCCTCCCTTTCTTTTTAAAAGCTAGCTATTATTAATGTACTTACTCTATCAGATTTACAGCCCAAGTTGAAGAACATGTGACCATTATTATTCAGATACTTGTCTGTAAAACAGTGCTGTTAAAAGAAACAACTGTTGAAAAGAAACTGTTCAAAATTGTTATAAAATGTAAATATCTAAAATTTTATTTTTGTTGTATTAAATATAACCTAACGTGATCAAAAGTGAAAGTGAGTTCTTGTCATCACTTTGAGTTCGTCTTCGGCTTTCGTCTGAAAAATCTCACATTTTAATCGTCTTCTCTCCGAAACCACTGGATCCATTGGAACCAAACTTTGTAGAAATTCTCATAGATTGGTTCTCTAAAATGTTTGTTTTCCGATCAGTAATCCACTAAAGAAACAAGAGGTTCAAAGTTACCAGAAAGTGCGTTTTCTGTTTTTGTATGTTGAATTTCTTTTTTTAAGTTCCTTATAAAATTCTTTTTATGAATTTTACCAACACATTTGTTATCACTCATACCATTTCCAGGATATGAGGGTGTCAAAATGAGACCAACACTCAAAATATTTGTAGCATTTTCATTAGATTCCTTATGAATTTTACTGCCTGCGGTTCTCAAACAAATTTTATCTAGCTCCCATGATTTCAGAGAAAAGAGGGACCAAAGTAAAAAAAAGGAACAACACCCAAAATGGTATATATATTTTTGAATATGCAGTTTTTCCATTGAGTTCCTCTGAAAAAGTCCTGCCTATATATGTATGTATTAATTATTTTATACAGAAAATAAAAATCAATACATAACATGTCTAACAATAACTTTGGTCTGTTGAAGACTCTTTATTTATCACATATTTTAATAACAACGTAATAACCAATTATCGAATTTAGTGATAAAATCATCACCTCTTTGCTGACGTCATTAAGTGTAAGCAATATTTTATTGAGAAATGAAGTCATATACATAATATATAAACATACAATCTGATGATTGGAAACCAAGTTATGCTATTTGCCTTTGCCATAGAAAACAATTACTGACGGTTTTTTCTCTCGCAATTATCAGTTTTAATGTTTATGTCAACTTGGCAGTTATAATAAATTTTCAATTTTTAGAATCTATAAATGACGCATAACATTATTCACAATATACATATAGAGAAGTGAAATTATAATCATATGTACGAACAACTGTTATTTTTACTTAAAAAACAGCACAAGTTTTCTAAAATGCAAGGATAAAGGCTATAGTTAGAACCATGGTGTTTAACACCAATTCAACAATATTTCAGCTATATCAGCGGTCGGTTGTATTGGCCAATTCAACAATATTTTAGCTATATCAGCGGTCGGTTGTATTGGCCAATTCAACAATATTTCAGCTTTATCAGCGGTCGGTTGTATTGGCCAATTCAACAATATTTCAGCTATATCAGCGGTCGGTTGTATTGGCCAATTCAACAATATTTCAGCTATATCAGCGGTCGGTTGTATTGGTCAATTCAACAATATTTCAGCTATATCAGCGGTCGGTTGTATTGGTCAATTCAACAATATTTCAGCTATATCAGCGGTCGGTTGTATTGGCCAATTCAATAATATTTCAGCTATATCAGCGGTCGGTTGTATTGGCCAATTCAACAATATTTCAGCTATATCAGCGGTCGGTTGTATTGGCCAATTCAACAATATTTCAGCTATATCAGCGGTCAGTTGTATTGGCCAATTCAACAATATTTCAGCTATATCAGCGGTCGGTTGTATTGGCCAATTCAACAATATTTCAGCTATATCAGCGGTCGGTTGTATTGGCCAATTCAACAATATTTCAGCTATATCAGCGGTCGGTTGTATTGGCCAATTCAATAATATTTCAGCTATATCAGCGGTCGGTTGTATTGGCCAATTCAATAATATTTCAGCTATATCAGCGATCGATTGTATTGGCCAATTCAACAATATTTCAGCTATATCAGCGGTCGGTTGTATTGGCCAATTCAACAATATTTCAGCTATATCAGCGGTCGGTTGTATTGGCCAATTCAACAATATTTCAGCTATATCAGCGGTCGGTTGTATTGGCCAATTCAACAATATTTCAGCTATATCAGCGGTCGGTTGTATTGGTCAATTCAACAATATTTCAGCTATATCAGCGGTCGATTGTATTGGCCAATTCAACAATATTTCAGCTATATCAGCGGTCGGTTGTATTGGCCAATTCAACAATATTTCAGCTATATCAGCGGTCGGTTGTATTGGCCAATTCAATAATATTTCAGCTATATCAGCGGTCGGTTGTATTGGCCAATTCAATAATATTTCAGCTATATCAGCGGTCGGTTGTATTGGCCAATTCAACAATATTTCAGCTATATCAGCGGTCGATTGTATTGGCCAATTCAACAATATTTCAGCTATATCAGCGGTCGGTTGTATTGGCCAATTCAACAATATTTCAGCTATATCAGCGGTCGGTTGTATTGGTCAATTCAACAATATTTCAGCTATATCAGCGGTCGGTTGTATTGGCCAATTCAACAATATTTCAGCTATATCAGCGGTCGGTTGTATTGGCCAATTCAACAATATTTCAGCTATATCAGCGGTCGGTTGTATTGCCCAATTCAATAATATTTCAGCTATATCAGCGGTCGGTTGTATTGGCCAATTCAACAATATTTCAGCTATATCAGCGGTCGGTTGTATTGGCCAATTCAACAATATTTCAGCTATATCAGCGGTCGGTTGTATTGGCCAATTCAACAATATTTCAGCTATATCAGCGGTCGGTTGTATTGGCCAATTCAATAATATTTCAGCTATATCAGCGGTCGGTTGTATTGGCCAATTCAATAATATTTCAGCTATATCAGCGGTCGGTTGTATTGGCCAATTCAACAATATTTCAGCTATATCAGCGGTCAGTTGTATTGGCCAATTCAACAATATTTCAGCTATATCAGCGGTCGGTTGCATTGGCCAATTCAACAATATTTCAGCTATATCAGCGGTCAGTTGTATTGGCCAATTCAACAATATTTTAGCTATATCAGCGGTCGGTTGTATTGGCCAATTCAACAATATTTCAGCTATATCAGCGGTCGGTTGTATTGGCCAATTCAACAATATTTCAGCTATATCAGCGGTCGATTGTATTGGCCAATTCAATAATATTTCAGCTATATCAGCGGTCGGTTGTATTGGCCAATTCAATAATATTTCAGCTATATCAGCGGTCGGTTGTATTGGCCAATTCAACAATATTTCAACTATATCAGCGGTCGGTTGTATTGGCCAATTCAACAATATTTCAGCTATATCAGCGGTCGGTTGTATTGGCCAATTCAACAATATTTCAACTATATCAGCGGTCGGTTGTATTGGCCAATTCAACTATATTTCAGCTATATCAGCGGTCAGTTGTATTGGTTGAGGAAACCGGAGTACCCGGAGAAAACCACAGACATGTCGCAAGTCACTGACAAACTTTAACACATAATGTTGTATCGAGTACACATCGAGTGGGGTTCGAACTCACAACGTTAGTGGTGATAGCCACTGATTGAGTAGTTATAAATCCAACTACCATATGATCACGACCATGACGCCCCCCCTTTTTTATGAATCAAATTTTAGATATCAATTTTCTAAACAACACAACATAATTTTATTTTTTATTTTTATTTTTGGAGAATTAGAGGAAGAAGATTTGAAACTATTAGTTACCATCCCTCTGTCTTTGAAGGAACTCGACAAGACAACAACAATACAATATGTCATTTTAATCTCTATTTTGGTTTGTCCTAAGACTTTGCTAAACAAATGAATGAAGAACTCACTAAAAAGTACCATGTCTTAATAACTTTACTAACCTCACCGGCTGAACATGTCATCGTCCTCTCACAGTCTACAGGGGAGGCAACTCCAGAACAAGAATAGCAAACAAGAGCTAACAAAGACGAATAAATATCCATTTATTAAACACATGCATAATATACATAGGAAACCATTAGGAATAAATGTTTTTATATTAAAAAATAAGCAAGTAAAGTTCATCTCATTTGTTCTCGTTTGATTTGATATATCTTTTAAAAAAATACGAATTTAGAAAGAACGGATATAGATGTAAATGAGCAGGGGAGACTATCCAATCCAATATGACACTTGACAATATGAAAATTAAGGTAAAGGAATAGCGCCTTTATTTCTGTTCTACATATCAGTCATGTTCTGTTGTTAAAGGCAATTTCAGAACCTCGTCTGCTATCAAGACAAATATTAAATATATTCTTCTAATGTTATGTTTAAATATGTTGTAGAAAGCAAACTTAAAAAAAAAGAAAGAAAAACAATTAATTTCTCTCATTAAGTAGCTTGATGGTCTACTAAAACTCAAAGACGCATGTTCTATAAATAGACTCATTTTATCTGCAATGCATTGGTCACAATTATGATATTAAATTTTTAAAATTTTTGTAGCAGAATACAAATACCCACAAAAAGAAATAACATTTCCGCAACTTTAAATTACATGAATGAATTTTGCATACATGAGTCGTTTTATTCCATCGTTTTACTGAACTCACGTGCACGTTTTGACATTTCAGCACCGCATTGACCTGCAATGAATAATGAAGTTAAATATAATAAATAACTTGATATACAATTCTTTGGGGGTTATGGTTATGGTGGAGGAAACCACCGACCTGCCGCAAGTCATTAGCAAACTTTATCACACAATGCTGTATCAAGTACACATTGCCATGAACGGGATTCGAACTCACAACTTTAGTTGCAATTCTTTCGTGCTACCTGAGACACTAAAGGTAAATTATACACATAGATTGGTATTTCGAAAGCAGTGCATATTTATCAATTATGGACTTTTTACGAGGTCAATATGTTATATATGGACCTGTTAGGATTATATTGACTTTATATTATATTGATTAAAGTGTATAAAACATGGCAAAATCCGTATCATATGCCGTATCGCCCTCGACCAATATCATCCCTCGGGACTAAAGGCCCTCTGGATGATATTGATTTCTCGGGATGATACGGATGTTGCCATGTATTATTCTCTATATTACATATGTTTTTCAATATTAATATTTAAATATTAAAATTTTGAAATTTAATGAAAGCTGAAATTTTTGACAAATTTTGAAATCTTATGAAAATTTTGAATGTTTTTGAAATTTTTGAAATTTTGAAATTTTTTGAGAAATTTTGAAATTTTGAACTTTAAAAAAAAACAAGATTGATGAAAATTTTGAAATTTTATGAAATTTTATGAAAACTGAAATTTTTGAAATTTTTTGAAAATTTTGAAATCTGAGGAAAATTTTGAAATCTTGTGAAAATTTTAATTTTTTTGAAATTTGAAATTTGAACTTTAATTTTTTTGTATTTTTTTTTTATTTTAGAATTTTGAAATTTTTTGAAAAATTTGAAATTTTTTGAAAAATTTGAAATTTTATGAAATTTTTGAAATTTGTTGAAAAATTTGAAATTTTATGAAATTTTTGAATACTGATATATTAACAAATTTTCTTTTCGTCTGCTGAGGAACTGGCGCTTCTAAATTTAGTAACATAGCGTCAATATACGTAAAAATAGAAACATAGCGTCGATATACGTAAAAATAGAAACTAGAGGTCTGGGGCCTTATTTTCGAAGCTCTCTTAGGACTAAGATATGTCTTAGGACCATCCTAGGACATATCTTAGTCCTAAGTGAAATTATCGAACATGTCGCAACCTAGGATCTATCTCAGAATTCATCCTAAATTTAGGACATCAATTTATGTGTCTTAAGATGATCCTAGGAAAATCCTAACTTTAGGATGAACCTACGATGTCCTAACTTGTAAACAAATATGGTGGCAGTATATGTACACTTGAGGAGACTGAGGAATAATATCCGCAGAAATAGAATCTTAAGGGATTATGATAATCCATTGGACTATTTGGATAATCATGACATAAACTTTAGTATTTGAACTAAACATTGCTACATTGGAAAGTTTTGAAAAGAGAATGGACTTGTTTCTTTCTACTTCATCCAAAAGAATTTGGAGCTCCGCGTCCTTAAAATTAGGATTTCTTTTCCGACTCATGTTTTAAAATATATAATGTACCAATGTTTTTACCTTTTATATATCATTTATCATAGGTTGCACGAATTTTGCCTTTGAACTCTTATTTATATTGTCTAATGTGACACTTTAAATTTTACTCACCTTTAATTTGTATTGATGAAAAAGTTTGTCAACATGACGTAAATATATTCATTTTTGTCTACATCGTTTGGAAATAATCTTATTTTCATCATCATCATTATCATTATTTTTATTTTAATTGTTACTATATTTTCGATATTATTATTATTATTAATTAATTTGGTTATTTTTATCAGTGTTTTCTAATAAATCTTGATACTGTTATTTCCTTGTTTTTCCTTATACGCAAAAACTTAGGATAATGGCTAGGACATCCTAGCTGGGAAAATCCTAGGAGAGCTTCGGTACGACGTCTCAGACATATCATAAGTTGGTCCTAAGATTATCCTAAATAATTTCCTAAGATATATCCTAGGATAAATCTTAGGACAGTTTCGAAAATAAGGCCCCTGGTTTCTTCACAGTGGAAAAAATACATTAAATATGCTGTATATCACGTGACTGATTTAGCCTACGCAATTGCACGAAAACCACACCATATGTAATATATACAAATATTTAAAAATTGCTCATTTGGAATTAAACAACAATCTCTAATTCCAATTTGCGTCATCTCTAACTTGTCATGTTGAGATGAAAGCATTTCGTGTTTAATATTGCAATTACAATTATATATTTGTCAATATTGCTAAATTGTTTAATTAAATGTATTATACTTTAATGACCATTTATTCAATATAAGGGTCACGAAAAGTTTATTTTATGCGTTCATTAAATTTAAATGTAATATGTATGAAAAACATCTCTCCAGTTTCACTCGATAACGAGCACAAACAAATACAAATATCCCATCACAACCCGAGTTCTATCTTTTATACTAATTCTTAACAATTGACAAATTCACTTGTACGGGGAAGAATCATGATAATTATTTCCATAATGTTGATGGCGAGGTGTACTCGATACAACATCATGTGATAAAGTTTGTCAGTGACTTGCGACAGGTCGGTGATTTTCTCCGGGTATTCCGGTTTCCTCCACCAATAAAACTGATTGAACTATTGTTGAAAGTGGCGTTAAACACCATAACCATATCCTCCAAATCAACAAAGGTTACCTATGTTCGAGGGAGAATGACCTTAGTTTTAATATATTACATTATTCAGGACATGTAATTTTTAAAGAGATCTGATAAACCATATCAGTGCTGAAGTACTGACTACTGGAGGACGGACTACTGGAGGACGGACGATATAATTGAAGAATAATACAAAAAGACAAAGTTTTTATCAGTACTCACCATTAAGTAATATACTGGAGACAAAAACTAAAATAAAAGCAAAAGAAGACATTCTTGACGTCTTCTACGTATACAGGACTTAAAGTAGTGAGGAATAGCAAGGTCAGATGTCCTTGCGTACGTTCGATCAAAAGATAAGGAATACCACAAAATCTAAAAATAGTTTATACACATATACAGTGTAAGGATAATACCACGATTAATGTGAACGTACATCAGACCACTTTTGAGTGCAAAATTATATTGTATGGCAGAATAATTCTTTTTATAGATTGTTGCTTAAGAAGAGTTTGAAGAGACCAAATGGGTAATCAGAATCTGCAAATCGAAGGACAGACAACACAATAGCCAAAAGAAAAAAAAGACAAACAACGATCTGCAAAACGCTGCAAAAAAAAAAAATAAGATCGAGCTACCCGAACCACACTTACAACTAGGGGTTACCTCGGGTGCTCCGGAAGGATAGTCGGTCCCTGCTCCACTAGCGGCACCCATTGAATTGCTCCAGTTACAAACCCTGTGATAAGTCACGAATGAGGAAAATACAATGGAATGCTTACGACTTCTGTTAATGAGTGCAATTCTTCAGCATTCATAGCGAGAACAAGCAGACTTGTTGTCTACTGTCATGTTGGATCTAGCAACCTTTAAATTTTTGCTCATGATAAGGAGCATCATTTTGCAGAACACATCACATGATTATCAATCAATTACTGACAATGGTTGCAACAGAAATGCAATTTAGCTAATTAAGGACTTTGTAGTGGCTCTTGGAAAATCGTTGAATTCAGATGACACCATAAAACTAAGCAATAACGAATTTTATCGCTTTATGAGGCGTTCGTCAAATCTTAAATTGGCTGAACCACAGAAAGTCTCAACTGCAAGGGCAAAGCTAACCTCAAGAAAAAGAATAAAGTTTAAAAAGTGTTGATCAAAATTTCCACCGATATCAATAAAACGAACAGTCATCTCTCACCTCAAATCATAGTAAATATAAAAGACCATGACATATGACGTTTGAAATCAAGGTCCTGGCTTGTAACAGGGACAAAATTATGGCGGAGCTAAACCGGTTAATTGGATAAGTATTATAATGAGTTGCCATCCATTCTTACCAAATATTATTTGAGAAACAATGATACATAATGCGGATGAGACTGGAATAGGTACCGAGAATTCATCTCCAAAATTTGTATGTTCCAAGGATATGAAAGCAGTCCATCGCATCACTAAGGTTAACAAATATAAAACGATGTTCGGTACGTCTTTACGTCCAGTTGTTTGTAGGAGGGCTCATGTCTTATTTGCGTTATTTGTGTTTACTTACGTATAGTGGTGTCCAGCACATATTGTCTTGTGTATTTGTTTTGTTGCCAGTTTCTCTGGATTGTCCATTTTTGATGGCCCATTCCGTATGATCTAACGTTTATCATAACAATCATTGCTGCAGATTATATACCCTTTATTATGTATTTCCTGGTGAACGATGGAATGACTCTTTTTTATGGGACAAGTCACACCCAGTTGTATGTGTATGTTTTGTACACCGTTGTTTGTCCTTTTGTCCCTTTTCTTCTGACCATTGTGTTCTGACTATCCCTTTGCTATCTTCAAACTCTTTTGGCCATTGTGTTCTGATTACCCCTTTGCTATCTTCAAACTCTTCTGACCATTGTGTTCTGATTACCCTTTTGCTATCTTCAAACTCTTTTGGCCATTGTGTTCTGATTACCCCTTTGCTATCTTCAAACTCTTTTGGCCATTGTGTTCTGATTACCCTTTTGCTATCTTCAAACTCTTTTGGCCATTGTGTTCTGATTACCCCTTTGCTATCTTCAAACTCTTTTGGCCATTGTGTTCTGATTACCCTTTTGCTATCTTCAAACTCTTTTGGCCATTGTGTTCTGATTACCCCTTTGCTATCTTCAAACTCTTTTGGCCATTGTGTTCTGATTACCCCTTTGCTATCTTCAAACTCTTTTGGCCATTGTGTTCTGATTACCCCTTTGCTATCTTCAAACTCTTTTGGCCATTGTGTTCTGATTACCCCTTTGCTATCTTCAAACTCTTCTGACCATTGTGTTCTGATTACCCTTTTGCTATCTTCAAACTCTTTTGGCCATTGTGTTCTGATTACCCTTTTGCTATCTTCAAACTCTTTTGGCCATTGTGTTCTGATTACCCCTTTGCTATCTTCAAACTCTTTTGGCCATTGTGTTCTGATTACCCCTTTGCTATCTTCAAACTCTTTTGGCCATTGTGTTCTGATTACCCCTTTGCTATCTTCAAACTCTTTTGGCCATTGTGTTCTGATTACCCTTTTGCTATCTTCAAACTCTTCTGACCATTGTGTTCTGATTACCCTTTTGCTATCTTCAAACTCTTTTGGCCATTGTGTTCTGACTACCCCTTTGCTATCTTCAAACTCTTTTGGCCATTGTGTTCTGACTACCCCTTTGCTATCTTCAAACTCTTTTGGCCATTGTGTTCTGATTACCCCTTTGCTATCTTCAAACTCTTCTGATCATTGTGTTCTGATTATCCCTTTGCTATCTTCAAACTCTTCTGACCATTGTGTTCTGATTACCCCTTTGCTATCTTCAAACTCTTTTGGCCATTGTGTTCTGACTACCCCTTTGCTATCTTCAAACTCTTTTTGTGAGCAAATGTTCAACTATATCATGGTGAGAACAAGTTACATTCAATGAAATGGTGATGATATCCTCTTTGTACTAGACAAACACGCTTAATTTGATATGTTTTAGTGCTAGCTGACTGATACAACAGCCCATGGGTAAAAAGGCGCTCCACTCAGACACATTATCTTGATTCCGGGCCAACATGTTTTTGCTCTTACTACTTAATGCTGCGTCCTGAGCAGAGATACAGCAAATGCCAATTTTATTGTCTTTGGTTTTACCCGAGCGGAGCACGAAACCATGATCTACCACACTCGAAGTGGTCTTCGATATCAGTGATGATGATGAAGCTGGCTGTAGTATCAACAAATGACAACCAGATGAACTGAAAGAAATGGAAGGTCTTGCTTTTGTGAAATGGGAGGCAATGTAACTTTCCAAATCATCAGACACACATTATCTTCTAATCCTGATATACGATGTCTGTATGGAAATAGTGAAATAGATATACGCCACAAATAACAACATTTTAGTGGGGTTCGACTTACTCGATCTTTAATTTTATGTGGGGCTTGACTTACTCGATCTTTAGTTTTATGTGGGGTTCGACTTACTCGATCTTTAGTTTTATGTGGGGTTCGACTTACTCGATCTTTAGTTTTATGTGGGATTCGACTTACTCGATCTTTAGTTTTATGTGGGGTTCGACTTACTCGATCTTTAGTTTTATGTGGGGTTCGACTTACTCGATCTTTAGTTTTATGTGGGGTTCGACTTACTCGATCTTTAGTTTTATGTGTAATATTTTGTAGATCGTTTTTTGTCTTTTTTCTTTTTGGCTATTGTGTTCTCTGCCTTTCCTCGATTTACGGTTTCTTTGGTATCTTCAAACTCTTCTTGTAAATTATTTCCATTTGCTTCACTGAAAGACAATCTGAAGGAATGACTGTACTTACAAGAAAAGTCCACGGAAAATCTAAAAACCCGTTCATCATGAGACGCTCCCCAAAATAATAACCAAATAAATTCATACGATCTTGTAATCTTGTAAATTAAATTTGAAGGTAAACGTGCAATAACCTGTGTTATCACATGTAATGTCATGTAATAATCTCTTATATTCAAACCGGTATTACAACGCAAATATCTAATTTAATTCACACAAAATGCACCTGTGATACACTTCGTCAGGTTCTCTAACAGTCAAAAGATGGGAAAGACAAATACTTAAAAATAGGAAAACCAAAATGGCCTATATAGGATACCCTAAATTGGCTAAGATCACATATCCTTGACGGAGATTGATTTTAATTTTAGAATAATCAATCCTAGTGTATCTTTTTAAAATTTTGTTCTTTGGCGATACATTAACATCTCACAACATCCCGTTTGGGGGTCACGTCAGGTAACTTTTCATTCATCATTGGTCGTTCAATCATATGCAAGAGTGTTTAACATATTTACAAATCGGACAACAGTTCTTCACGTGTATTCAGTTTTAAATGGAAGGCTCATCACCGATTAGTGGGATGAAAGTATGAACCCTGACGTGACCCCCATATGGGATGTCATTTTAGATGTTGGTGTATCGCCAAAGAAAAAAAAAGATACAACAAACATCTAATTTCAGTTAGAATTAAGCTTGCCTTTTCCAGAACATTTACACTTAAGACGACGAAAGACGTAACAGGAAATGACGTATTTATCAGCCATGAAAAATTATCAATCGTAACTACTCGGCCATTCTCGCTATCCTACAAATAACCTCGTATGCATTAGGCGTATAAATCGCACTACTTTTCACATGTCAGTTACATGAAAGTTTGATAAAGTTATATTTAAACAATTTTCTATATTTCAATTATTTTCATGGATAAATGTTAAAGTTTTAATTAGCTTTGCATGATTAGATTTTACTTAGTTATTTTTTTGTGCGGCTTAGCTTAACTTAGCTTCCGGCAAACAATTTAAGAAGAATTTCTACTATCTACGTACGAGGTTATTTGTAGGGTAGCGAGAATGGCCGAGTGGTTACGATTGGAAAGATTATTTAAAAAGGAGGCGAATCGGAGAGAAGCTCCGGAATTTAACTAATTAAATTATTTGGGAACTGTAAAAATAAATACATAACATGTATCATGTCTGTGCCACAGCACTGACTACACGGTAGGTGATATCCTTGGTAACTAATAGTTCATGATCAGAGAAATCGATCCATACTGAATTACAGCATTAAAACGTAGATATCTAATTTAGTGCGCACGTTGCGTTGCTGGAACAACCTTGCTTGTATTTTACTCTTTCTTTTTTTTTTTTTTTTTAAGTAATTATTGTTTTTTATTTACTATCTCGATATTTTTAATTTACTATCTGGATAACATACAACCCCATGTTATATCATATAATCATGAAAAGTAGTCATTGTTAGAAAGTTAGTTACGCCGTTCTATAATTTTAGCCAATCACATAGAGAAATATTTCGTTTGTTTATTTATAGCGTATCTAAGCAGCCCGTGTATCCGTGAGCAATTGACGTCACTTCATTACGTCTTCGGGAGCACTCCTACACGATTCCTTTGATAAGTTAACACAAAGGACATACAATTTATTAAATATTTATATATTTATGTAATTAGTAAATACATATCAAAATAGATTAACAACATTCGGAACTAATTGTACCTATTGTTAACCCGACATGAAACAAGAGACATACGTCATGACAATATGGCCGTAATTATTAACGACCTTGGACCTTGTTGATCTGACAATAGTCTTTACAAGATGAAGTAAGACTACGATTATTCATATTGAATTATTGCCACAATATTGTGTTTGTATATACTTATCAATGTATATATAGCACAAATAGTGATTACTGTGTATATAACGTTATATAATGCTGACAAAAAGATTGAACAAATTATTATTTCTACAAAATATAATGAAAATAGTAGTTTCTAGACGATTTGTATGTGGTGTAATACAGACGTAGACGACGCGTTTCTAGAATAATCTTCATCAGAAAACTTAATGTCAAAAGATTGGAAAGCCAAGAAATTTAAAGATTCATATGAAGACATGTTTCTGCGCTCGAACATATCCCAATTCAGATCAAATCGTACTAAACCGAAGAAGCAGCTTGCAAGTATAATTTCAATGGTATTTGGTATACCTCTACCAGGAATCGAACCCACGACATAGCGCGCTGGAATCGCAAGCACGCTAATGATTACACTACTGAGGTGTTTTACCGCATGATCATTTATTCAATGAATTTTTAGCTGATGTTCTAATTATTACCTGGGAGCTTAGTGACATAAGAGTATTTGATTGGTGATAAAATCATGTGACTGGGGCAAAGGATGTGATTGGTCAAGGGTGAATTTGATTGCATGTGTGTAGATACTATAGAAACAAGACGCCATTATAACCACAACAGATTTAATATGTTAGTTTAATTTTTGACAATTTGTTTTACCATTTAAAATTATCTAAATTTTCGCTGTTTCTATTGAAAATAATATAAACAAACATTTACTTGACTTTTATGTTTCCATTTCGCCAAGTACATATATATTGATGATGCAATTCCAGATGTCCGTATTATTTGAACTTAGGAATAATATTTTTATAGTTAAATTAACAATTATGCTGTACATACACTTTAATTATTTGTATATCAATCTCAGAAATAAAGTAAATATAAAAACAACGGTCGTCAATATCATCAAATTCAAATACACGAACCACTACTCTGTCACTCAATAATTCCCACACAAATAAAACGACAGAAGTTTTAGCTTGAGATAGACGGGCATGAAAATATGTCGGGGTTAAAAATGTCAAGAATGTCTCGAATTTCAACTTTTGAAAATAAAATCTCAAACAATCCAAACAGACAATGAAAACCTGCAGCTTCGCTTCAATGTATACAAGATCCCTTGATTTCATAGAAATTACGACAACATATAATGAGAGGTCAAAGCGTAATGTCAGAGAATGCTCAAAGTCAACTGGCTATTAGTTAGTTATGCATATTGGTTGTCGAAGATTACTCGCACTAATTTGCCAACACCCGAAATTCAAATTAATACTAAAAATATATATGTTTCTAGCTACGAAATGTTTGAAGATGCCAAACGGGTAATCAGAAGCTGTAAGTCGAAGAAGGACAGACAATACACTGACCCAAAAGGACAAAACCCCATGATAAACAAAATAATACACAGAAAACTAGATTGAGGAACACGAACCCCACTACACACAGTGTGAGTGAACCCTGGTGCCCCGGAAGGGTAAGCAAATCCTGCTCCGCTAGTGCCACCCGTCGTATAACTGTTAAGCAACACGAACTTCTCCCCAAAGTATTAAAATAATGTAATTAACTTATTCAGGGAATTTATTTAAAACATCGTTCATACGTTTATCTACTGAATTGTACGTTTTCATACGTATGCTGCATTTGCTTGGATCTGATAGGTTGATAATAAGTACATAAATGTCCATAGAGACTCAAGTACAAAATGATCGCACTTTTGGGTAAGAAAAGCTAAAAATAATGGTAAGAAAAGCTTGAAGATGTCGAAAGAATAATCAGAAGCCGTAATTTGAAGGACAGAAAATACAATGGTCAAATCAAAAGGATCAAAAGGACAAACAAAATATTACACAGAAAACTAAAGATTGAGCAATGCTAACCACCCTACAAACCAGGGGTGAACTCGGGTGCTTCGGAAGGGTAGTACCACTTCCTGTTCCACTCGTGGCATCCTTCGTGTTGTTGCTAAACGACATCATCCTCTTTTGGTTTTTCTTTTTATCTCTGATAGCTTGCATCAAAATATTCATTTCTGTATCAAACGGTTATCCTTCAATCAATATTACACAAATCTAATTTGTTTTTCTCATAAGACAAATTGACATACAGTCAAACATGGAGGCCATTCAAGGGAACCTGCAAATGTGGCCTTTATGAGCAGTGGCCCTTTATGTACAGGTCAAAATCATATGCATTATTCATTAATGGGATAAATGAGTCTCCCCTTTATAGACAGTGATTGTGTGGTATACAGAGGTGTCCTTTAAGGCAGAGTTGACTGTATATAGAATTTCTTTAAAATATTTTAAAAATTAGCAAGAATTCTCCTAATCTCATGGCAAGGTAAGAAAATAATAGACTACCTATTGAACTCAATATCAAATTACAAGACTATTTTATATTTCCCCCAGACTTTTAACAGAAGAATTAAATCCAACATAAGAATATTTTTTATTAAGTAAATACTTAGAAGAGAATGGGATTTCTTTCAGACGTAATGGTCACGACACAAAATTAAGCACCGCCCACTGACCTTCTGTAATTTCCCGTCTGCATCGTATCGTAACTGCATCGTTATTTTATGAATGGAATTTTTCACTGGCCAATAAAGCGTATTCTTATTCTCCAGATTTCCATATATGGTTCTCTATCTATCGTTATTTTTAGGAATGATTTTATCCAATCATAGGTCGTCAAATAAATGCAACATCGTACAATGGGATTTCTTTCATGGTATCAAATTTAGCCCCCAATGTGATATCTGATTGATCAGTATATATAACTGTCTTGCATATGATTGAACAGTAAGGAATGAATGAAAGGTTAACCTGACCTCAAATGGGACGTTGCAAGGTGTTAGTGTATTGCAAAAAAATATTAGCATAAAATAAACAACATCCCCCCCAAAAAAAAGAAGAAAAAAGCCCCCCCCCCCCAAAATAAAGAAAAAGGTGGTGTCCTGCAATCAATCAACGAATCAAGCACTACATCTGATGAGTTGGAAGACTGCCCATGACAACGTAAACATACACTCCTCAATGTATAAGTTAGCAAAACATATATATTATATTATACTATTATTATATAAAAATTAAGTCGCTAAGTAATAACAATACGCATCTGATCTAGGTCACATGACCTTTTGGAATATACTAGAACGATTATCGATCAGAAACTATGTCAATTTCATTCATAAAATGACCAGCCGATGATCGTAATGTAAAGACAGCTTAGCTTTTTAAATTCTTAATCTAAATATTTGAAGATAATCAATAAATTAGTTATTCTTTCGAGTAAGCCATTGCTACATTATTGGTATAGAGATACATAATATAGACATAACGTTGTACGAATTCTAGGGGAGGGGGGGGGGGCGGCATCTTCTTGCCAAAATATTTTTTTACGATGAATTTTTGTTTATGTGGTGCAATTTTAATATTTTAACTATTCCTAAATTCCTGAGCACGTATGCCTGACTGTTCTGTAGGTCAACCAGGTCTACCTCCTTCAAGGCCCAAGTAAGGGGTCTTATAACTTTTAAAACTAGCACAGGGCCTCATTTGTCCTAAATCCGGCGCTGGTTATTGACCTTAGTTTTAAGAAATTATATTACTTAGAAACAGCCTATTTCAAACATATATATATATATATATCTAATAATCCATGTCAGTACTAAAGCACTGACTAATGGTTGAACGATACTCTCTGGTATTAAAAGTTCACCAACAGAGGTCAGTGATATCGAAACAAGGATATTAATACATACGTAGATATGTAATTTAGTTCCCACGACGTGTTCCCGGAATCATCTTCACTATGAAAGTATGAATGACTCCGAATTATTAATGGATAATCTGCTTACTTTACTATTGGAAACCAATGATTCTGACGGGATCCTTTATTTATAAGCATCAGGATATTCTTACATATGAGCAGTTATTTAAAATGTGACACTGTATTGATATATTTACATGAGAAAATTTGAAACCAGTTATTCTGGTGGGATCCTTTGTCTCTAAGAATCAGAATATACGTATTCAACAGTTAAAAATAGACACTGTATTGACATATTGACATAAGAAAGAAAGGTTTCATTAGAAAAACAGGAGGTGGAAAGGTATTGTCAGAAAAACGTAATTAACTCATATTGATGACTGCTGATTACATGTAAATCGACTACTATTTTACCTAGATATAGCATTCACAGGTCAATAGCTATATAGTCTTTCCGCACTAATATATAATACTCTTATTGACGCTGACAATATTTGATACAGAGGAGACAATAAAAGTGATATTACCCGTATATCAAGTCTATAAGTGTTTTATTATACTGAACAACTGTGCAATTCAAAATTCTAAATTGTAGGTCCTTTTCTGATGGATTTCTAGTTTCATATGAAAGGTATATTGGTAAAAAAACCGTAATCAATTCATATTGATGACGGCTGGTTACACGTAAAACGACTGCTATTTTACCCACAGGCGCATGGGGCATGGATTTCGTTTCCTCCTCCCCCCTTTTCTCTACTACCCCCCTTTTTTCAAAATTTTCATATAAATCATTCCTTTTTCAAAATTTTCATAATCATTCGTTTTTTCTTCATTTGACAATATCAGTAGACGTCATACATCATGAATAATACATGTATTCTGTGTCCACATTTTTTCGACTGATACAGTATAAGAGAGAAGGTATGCAACTCCATTTTCATATTTCGCGCCATATCGCTCACCTTGGTTGGGAAACCCCAGTGTTTTTTACACTTTTTACCTTGTCTACATATGCCACTGTCGTATCAAACTGTTTCTAAGACACTTACCGCATTGCCCATGTTCGAATTTCAGTCTGTACGTCGATCTTTTCCAAGAAATCTCGCCGAGAATAGCGAGGCAGCTTCGTTTCTAGATCAAGCTACATCATTTGAGACGGAAGTGCAAGAACGGGAACCCTGGGATTTTTACGAAATATTCGGAGCGCATCTGGGTTTTTCATTGCAGGTAATCCACCTGCAATGAAAAACCCAGATGCGCTCCGAATATTTTTCCCATAATGTTTTGGCGGGAAATATAAACCGCTGAAAAAACATAACAGCAGACGGATTATTTCGTAAAAATGGCACAACGACCATCTGAATATGGAAACATTGAAATAATTTGATGGTAGATAACTGTTCAAAAAGAAATTCAAACTGAGAAATAGATGATTGAATGGTTTTAACTGAAGTCAAAATTTCAATGAAAAAGAAATATTCAGCTTGCCTCTACTTCAAATTATTAAAATCATACCCAAACAAATACATATACAACTAAAAAAAAAAATAAATAAAAAAAAAAAAAAGGAAGAAGAAGCAGAGAACAGCTATTGAATGGGACTATGGCATTTTACCCTCTTACTCAATAAAAGGGCTCCCAACTGATACAAATGTGTAAGGGAGCCGAAGGGACCATTTAACTAAGGGGGCTATTTCTTTTTCAGGGGTAAAAAATAAATAACTTGTTTAACTATTTGAACGTGAAATAATGATTCGTGAACTTTTTTCGCGCATTTAACATCATCGCGAAGAAAGTGAAAATTAAATACCCACCAAAATAACCACTTATACGGTAAAATGGGATTTTTTTTTCTGGATTTCAACACTGATTTCTGTCACTGCTGAAAAGTGGAGTTACACAAGTTATTTATTTTTTACCCCTGTAAGACAGATTATTGTTTTATAAAATCAGTGACATGAAATGAAAAAGAAAAATGATTTTAATAATTTGAAGTAGAGGCAAGCTGAATATTTCTTTTTCATTGAAATTTTGACTTCAGTTAAAACCATTCAATCATCTATTTCTCAGTTTGAATTTCTTTTTGAACAGTTATCTACCATCAAATTATTTCAATGTTTCCATATTCAGATGGTCGTTGTGCCATTTTTACGAAATAATCCGTCTGCTGTTATGTTTTTTCAGCGGTTTATATTTCCCGCCAAAACAATATGGGAAAAATATTCGGAGCGCATCTGGGTTTTTCATTGCAGGTGGATTACCTGCAATGAAAAACCCAGATGCGCTCCGAATATTTCGTAAAAATCCCAGGGTTCCCGTTCTTGCACTTCCGTCTCAAATGATGTAGCTTGATCTAGAAACGAAGCTGCCTCGCTATTCTCGGCGAGATTTCTTGGAAAAGATCGACGTACAGACTGAAATTCGAACATGGGCAATTAGGTAAGTGTCTTAGAAACAGTTTGATACGACAGTGGCATATGTAGACAAGGTAAAAAGTGTAAAAAACACTGGGGTTTCCCAACCAAGGTGAGCGATATGGCGCGAAATATGAAAATGGAGTTGCATACCTTCTCTCTTATACTGTATCAGTCGAAAAAATGTGGACACAGTATACATGTATTATTCATGATGTATGACGTCTACTGATATTGTCAAATGAAGAAAAAACGAATGATTATGAAAATTTTGAAAAAGGAATAATTTATATGAAAATTTTGAAAAAAGGGGGGTAGAAGAGAAAAGGGGGGAGGAGGAAACGAAATCCATGCCCCATGCGCCTGTGATTTTACCTAGATACCGCATTCACAGGTCAAAAGTCTTTCTGCACTAAGAAAAATAAACATCGCGTTAATATAATGTTTTGAGGAAAAGTGGGAATAAAAGTATATAAAAATAAAATAAAATCCAACATGATTTCCTACAAGACCTATGAGATTTTTTTTCACATTAATTTGGTTCGAATTGCATAATAAAGCCCATTTTAAACCAAATAAGAAAACAATCAGCTGTTTTGCAAACATCCGGTTAAAACACGAGTTACTATTGCAACCAGGAAATGACACCATATATAGTGGTCTTCATATTTTACATGTGGTATTGTTTTAGTAAGTTTAATTAATTTTCGAATTACTACATCCCATCTGATTAATCGTAAGCAAACAAAAATATGTTGGTTAAGAAACACCTAAAAATAAGTTCCAAGACCGTGACAAAATCGATCCCATGGTAAAATCCGGTTGAGAAAGTCGAATATCCATCTGAAAAAGATTTACCGGTAAGGATAATTAAATGAAATTTTCCGTATATAGCCACGAGAACTATTCTCTAATAACTAACAACATTCTAATGGAGATTTGTTATTTTCTTTTTGTGCGTGATTTTTTCCAATAATTATTCCTTATCTTTACCTAATAAGTATTTTGAAGGAGGGGTCCCCTTTATAAACTAGATTTTTCCATTTATTAATCCGTACATTTGCCATGGTTTCGTGTCATTTAGACAGTTATTATGTTGTTTTGAGAATACACACTGATAATGTGTGGTCTCCTTGGGTGGAAGCGAATTTGTGCAAGTTTTGTTTATTTATTGTTTATTTATATCTGTATTTACATTAGAAATCGAATTATCAAGAGGGGGATAATTAGGATCTCATTAACGGTTTGACCCTGCCACATTTTGTGCGTATTCCAAGCCAGGACCTGGATTTTCAACGTCGTATGGCGTGGTCATTTCTTTTTGTGTTCAGTGAGTTAAGATGAGAGGTGATTGTTTGCTTTGTTAAGATTAGTGGAATGGTTGCCCATCAATGTTTAATCTTTCTTTTCATAATGTGCATTTTATATTGCAAAGTTAGCTGGTTTGACATGACTATGCAATCAGTGCCTATCATCACTAACGTTGGAGTTCGAATCCCGCTCATGCGAGGTGTACTCTATACAACATCATATGATATAAAGTTGTTCAGTGACTTTCGGCAGGTTAGTGGTTTTCTCCGGGAACTCCGGTTTCCTCCACCACTAAAACTGAACACCACGATAGAGCTGAAATATTGTTAAAAGGAAATTAAACAGCAAAACCCTAACCCCTAGGTTTGATCTGACATCAGTCCGTCAACAACATGTCGTGTTTAATTAGGGTGGTTGTCTAGTGGGATGTTATGTTATGTTAAAGTAATGTTAATACACAATGTTAATTTCTTTAGAAATGCCTGTACCAAGTCAGGGTCATTACGGTTTTCACAGTTTTCCGGTTGTTGACTGATTTTGCCTGTTTATATACTTATGAGTTTTGACTTTCCCTTTGTAAGATTGCTCGGAGTTCGGTAATTTTGTTATTACCCTTATTAATGGTATTGTTTAATGACAACCCTGAATCTTATATCGAAAATCTAATTAATATATCTACAGTAAATCAGAGCTTTCGCCTTATCAGTAGTATACAATACCTATTACTTATTGAAAGGGGCTAAAAATATCGCTGAAAACAACTTGGGACTGAATCAGGATTATGCTTTCGAATGGAGCGACATGTCTATCCGCGGAATGCTGTTTCAGTTATCCAGCACTATAAAAATCGAACTTTGCATGATAATCTCGTCATCATCTAATAGCAATGTAACTTGTTCTCTCCATGTCATACATGTAGCTGAAGACATTACTCACTTGGCATTAAACAACATTCACTCATTCATTGTATGCATATGCCATTGTTTGGCGATGATGGATGTGATATGGTATTCCAGTAAACCAAAAGATGATATCATCGTATTTGAAAGTTTTAAAGGATTTATATTTACATTGTTTGGTCACTCACTCATAAGTATATATCGGGCATCATGCAGTGACCCACCATTGTCATTGACAGCTGACATAAACAAGTCGTCATGAAAGAGAGAATGCAATGGCAGGTTCTTCATCTTTAAAAGCACAATGAAACAATCAATGATCTGTACATTAGCAGGGAATGTCGTGGGCGTGATCAGTGCATATCACCATTAAAGTTGTGAGTTCGAAAACCGCTAATGCGAGGTGCACTCGATACAACATTATGTAATAAAACTTGTCAGGGACTTGCGGCAGGTCGATGGCTTTCTACGGTTTCCTCCACCAATACAACTGACGGGCACGATATAGCTCAAACATTGTTAAAAGTGGCGTTAAGCATCATAACCATAGTCCATTTACATTAACAAATCGAACATCCATATGATGTTTAACATATTAGCTAGACATGGAATTATAAATATGCCATGTCATATAATGAATATAACTAATCTTTGCCTACGGAATGTTATAAAACCAAACCATTCTGCTACTAAGTACAATTACTAGGTATTGCGCAATAGCAGTAACTTCGAATATAAAAGTTATAGCCTAATCCTAATATCTATAAATTGTATAAACATGTTTGAGGTCAATTTGTGGAGTTAAATTTTAAAAGATATAGTCGATTCCTCTGCTGCTGGACTATTAGTCCCCGAGGGTGTCATCCATCCAGTAGTCAGTGCTTCTGCACTGACATGGTTTATTAAATATATTTGTTATTGAAACTATTATTAAAACTAAGGTTCTCATCCCTTATGCATATGTGACTTTAACCGATTTTGGCTTTCGTTTAGGCCCTTTGGTTTTATTGCTCCCAAAACTTTAAATGATTTGGCTTTCCAATCTTTCTGTTTTGAGCCTACCTGATGAAGGTTATTCCAGAAACGCGTCGTGCGCACTAAATTTGATTTCTACCTGTTTATTATAATGTATAAGTTTCGATCTTATTTACAAGACGACCGGAAATGGTCACAAAATAGAACAGTCATACTGTCAAAGCGACAATTATTAGAAAAAACAAGGCAGAAATAAATCACTCTTTTATCGAGACGGGCAAGAAATGAGACAAAGTATTCTCTTTCGTTTATCGGAATGAGTTAAAAATAATACAATGAAATCAATCTTTTATCTAAACGAGTTTGAAAAAATGCAAAGATCTCTTCTTTTATATATCGAAATTAGTATCAATGAGTTGTTCATATTGCTTATGACCCTACTATGACTGTAAAGTGTCGAAGAGCAATAAAAGTGTAGTTCCTTTACTTAATTTGTGCTTAAGTTTAATGTTGGCCAGTCTCTCATGTTCATTTACATCCATATCCTTTCTTACTAATAAAATAATACAATGAAATCTTTCCTTTGTAGAAATGAGTATAACATGACACAAGGAAACCATAATTTTTCAGTGGCAATCAAAATTCGTTACCCAGATTGTCCCACCCCTCCCTCAAACTTGTTACCCAGATTATCCCATCCCTCCCTCATTTGTGTACATGTGTATTGAATATTATTGAAGAAATGTTTGAAGAAATCAAAGTGGTATTCAGAATCCATAAATCCAACAAGGACAGAAAACAAAATGAACAAAAGAAAAAGGATAAAAAGACAAACAATGATTGAATTTATTCTCGTCCTGAAATACTGCTCGCTGGATGTTAAGAAATATTCGATCAATTAATCCATCATTTCCATTTAGGCTCTTTGGTTATATTGCTTCCAAAACTTTTAATTGTTTGGCTTTCCAATCTTTCGACTTTGTCTGAGCGTACCTTATGAAGATTATTCCAGAAACGCGTCGGGCACATTAAATTTGAAATCTACGTTTTTATTCCACTCGATTCTAGAGATTTCTTCATTCCAGTTTTTGACTTGTTACAGCTTTAATTTCAATGACGAAATTTGCAAATTCTTAATTTTAGAAAATGACGTTTAACGATAAGAATTTGACTTCAAAGTTTTAAAATATTCGTCTAAAGAAAGTTATAATACATAAATACAAACGCACTAAGCCAAAGCGTAATATTAAGGCTACGATCTATATATAGCACATTCAATGAATGAAAAAAAGGAAACAGTTTTATTTGTAATTAAAATATTTGCTTTCCTCTTTAGACAATTAGGACAAAATCTGACCAAGTAGCTTTCAACATTAAAATTTTTGTGGTTTTGAATCGTGACAATAGCATGTCCTTGTTACCCAAATATTATAATCAATAAAACAAACAAAGGAGTTTAACTTTTAAAGAAAGTTATAACGCAATTTAAAAAAATGACCAAGTTCATGTTTGAAATTCCTCTAAGAAATGTTCATTTCCAAATAGAAACGAAATTGATTGTGACGGACACAATGCATGATTACGATCGGTAGCTTCCGGTCGGTACCTACAAAGGCTTGTGGGAAATACAAGGATGAAGAAAACAAACTAGGTGAGGTAAACATACCCTTAATTGACGTGTGCTGGTTGTGTAGGACCGATGAATCAAAATACATAAGGGACTGGTCATTTAACTTTTAGGAGTGTTACTATGTCCCTGCGACATAAAATTTATTTCCACACAAAACGAAAAAAATCGGAATATTGTTTTTGGGGACATGAAAAATCGGTATTTTTTTCCCAGATTTAACCAAAACTTCTCGCTGAATACTACAGGGTCAGTTTATATTTTATATCTTTCAGGTCAAAGTATTTTTTGCTCTAAAATTTGGAGAAGAAATTCTTATTATTATTCTGTCTTTCTCTAAGAGCTTGTCCACACCATTTCTAAAAATCAGTGTTTCAAAGCGTATGGAACTTTAAGAGCTGTTAGACATATATGTCTACAAGTGCTTGTCACTATTGATTGTACCATGGGTTATTAAGGGTGTGTTTTGGGAGTTCAAATAAGGAGGGGCCTCAAATAGAATCCTATATTGAATTGAAACATTTTGCTATACATAATCGCCTCAACAAGTTATAGCCATACAATGTATCTGCCACAACGGATCCCGAAGGATGCATGGCTATATATATATTTGTGTGTTCTGAGATCAATTCTAAGAAGCAGCATATATCAATTTTAGTTTTTGGTTTGACCCGCACGAGACTCGAGTTCACGATCTAACACACTCGATGTGAGCACGGTAACAAGTACACCACCTATGTTGTAAATACCCCGTAATCAAATCATAGTTTAGAAATCCAAGATATTATAACAAGAGTAACACCTGAGTACACACCCGGGTATTTGGTGGGTTCGTGTTGCTCGATCTTTAGTTTTCTGTGTAGTGTTTTGTAGATCGTTGTTTGTCCCTTTGTCCTTTTTGCTTAGGCCATTGCATTGTCTGTCCTTCTTCGATTTATGACCTCTAACCCTTTGTATCTTCAAACTTTTTTTTAGTGTTCTACTGTCTTTATGGTGCTACAAATATATTTATGTATTGTTTGAGGGAGAAATCTTCATTAGTAAGTAAATAAATTATGTTCCCATTTGTTATATAAACAAATAAATAAATAATACCGAATGGGCAATCAAAAATGTACAATCCAGAGAAACTGGCAACATAGGGTACACAGAACCAAGAAAATCAAAGCAAAAACTCAACACAATATGTGTTTGACACTACACTACGCAAGCAAACACAAATAACGTAGATAAGACATGATCCCTCCTACGAACACCTGGAGGAAAAGACGAACCGAACAAAGTTTGTATAGGGAAATCGTAGCGGATATGTTTAAGCAAAACGAAAATATGATTAAAATTGATTGACATAAGGAGAATTTTTTTTTTCATAATTGAGCCCAAATAATTGTGTATTTGTTTTTAGTTAATTATCTTTATATCGTACTGTACTGCTATTAATAATATTAGCTTTAAATTTGATTGCTTTATGTCTTCATAAAAACGTAGATGTATACTTTAGTGCTCACGACGCGTTTCTGGAATAGCCTTCATCGGGTACTCTCATGGTCATATAAACGTTAGAGAAAACCGAAGGAGCAATCAAGAATGGGCAATCAAGAGACAATGGCAACACAAGACAAAGGACGAAGACAAGCAAAACATAAAAACACAACGTTTCGGAAAGACAAATAAATTAAAGGTCTTTGGGAGCAAGTAAATCAAAGGACATACATATGATTAACAAAAATCGAGCAAGGTTGCATGTAACTACGGAGATTGACATCATATTTAATATTACATTATCTAGAACTGTGAGTTTCAAACATATATACGAGTGCCCGGGTGGCTGAATGAGTTAAGTAGTTGTAGGATCCGGGTGGCTGAATGAGTTAGGTAGTTATAGGGCCCGGGTGGCTGAATGAGTTAGGTAGTTGTAGGGCCCGGGTGGCTGAATGAGTTAGGTAGTTGTAGTGCCCGGGTGACTGAATGAGTTAGGTAGTTGGAGGGCCCGGGTGGCTGAATGAGTTAGGTAGTTGTAGGGCCCGGGTGGCTGAATGAATTAGGTAGTTGTAGGGCCCGGTGGCTGAATGAGTTAGGTAGTTGTAGGGCCCGGGTGGCTGAATGAGTTAGGTAGTTGTAGGGCCCGGGTGGCTGAATGAGTTAGGTAGTTGTAGGGTCCGGGTGGCTGAATGAGTTAGGTAGTTGTAGGGCCCGGGTGGCTGAATGAGTTAGGTAGTTGTAGGGCCCGGGTGGCTGAATGAGCTAGGTAGTTGTAGGGCCCGGGTGGCTGAATGATTTAGGTAGTTGGATTACCTAACAACTCATACAAGCCTATCACCAATACGGCGTGGGTTCGCCCCCGGCTTTCTAAATTACAAAAAGGGTGAACTAGACTCGCAGCCGCAAGGGATAAACTTTACCAGTTACTTGCCCATGGTCGGTGGTTCTCTCCGGGTACTCCGGCTTCTTCCACCACTAAAACTGGTCGCCATGATATAGCTGAAATATTGCTGAAATCGGCGTTAAAACACCAAAAATCAATCAAATCAATCAATCAAACATATATGTATCCAACCAAGTCAGCGCCGAAGCATTGACTACTGGGCGGATCATACCCTCGGGGACTAGTAATTCCCCAGCATCGGTATCGACCCAGAGATAGTGATAAGAATGTAGATATCCAATGTTATGCACACGACACGTTTATGGAATAACCTTCTTTCAATATGGTCATACCGGTATTCGAAATATAGCAAAACCAGATTCTTTGGGACCAAGTAAACCTAATGTCATAAACAGGAAAGCGAAATAATAATAACAAATAGTTATGATATTTAAATATTTCCCTAATCAATGCTTTGTCAGATACCTCGTTAGTCCAGCTACCTTGTCATGATATTAATACTTTATGCCCCCGTCACATGTTTTACGTAGCTGCACATTAAAGTTTACAACACCTTGTAAAAAGGTATTCTGACAATTACGTACATATGACGAAAGACGGTATTGAGCAATTAGATTTTGGTTTATATTGGTCTAGCACCCGAGTTCATCCCCAGTTTATCGAAGGGTTCGAGTTGCTTGGTCTTTTATTTTCTGCTTAGTGTTTTGTAGTAATATAAACGTAGATATCAAATTTAGTGCGGACGACGCGCTTAGGGAATAACCTTTATCAGGTACGCTCAAAATCGAAAGATTGGAAAGACATATTGAATCTAACGTCGGAGATTTCCCTGTCTTGCACTTTTTGCCGGTGTTTGATTTTATTTCTCACTTTTATCAGTAGTTGTGTATTGTTTGATAGCTATGTACTTTTAGCAGACGATCATGTAAACAATGTGAGTTATTTCCCCTTCATGTCAATCAAAAAAGTAATTCCGTAGTTTTGTGTATTGCGTGAAGGTTATTATGTAATAAAATGGCTGATTGTTAGGATTTGTGTGTTTATAAAAGATCGAAAACTTATATACAGTGAATTGTTTATTTTAAAAAGGAAAAGCATGGAGAATTCGGGGGGCAGTTGACATAAACTGTACAGCATGCATTTGCCGGTAAATCGCACGTGATTTTTTTGTCTTGCACTAGTGCAAGATAAGAAAATCTCACATGGCTAAAAATAGGAACTGGTCTGTCTCAAAAGTGAGAAAAATAATTCTAAGTTTTAGGAGCGATAAGACCAAAGGGCCTAAACAGGATACTCAAAACAGACTAAGGTCACCTATTACTGAGGCAGGAGAACCAAAGGGCCTAAACAGGATAGTCAAAACAGACTAAGGTCACCTATTACTGAGGCAGGAGAACCAAAGGGCCTAAACAGGTATAGTCAAAACAGACTAAGGTCAACTATTACAGAGGCAGGAGAACCAAAGGGCCTAAACAGGATAGTCAAAACAGACTAAGGTCAACTATTACTGAGGCAGGAGAACCAAAGGGCCTAAACAGGTATAGTCAAAACAGACTAAGGTCACCTATTACAGAGGCAGGAGAACCAAAGGGCCTAAACAGGATAGTCAAAACAGACTAAGGTCAACTATTACTGAGGCAGGAGAACCAAAGGGCCTAAACAGGTATAGTCAAAACAGACTAAGGTCACCTATTACTGAGGCAGGAGAACCAAAGGGCCAAAACAGGATAGTCAAAACAGACTAAGGTCAACTATTACTGAGGCAGGAGAACCAAAGGGCCTAAACAGGTATAGTCAAAACAGACTAAGGTCACCTATTACTGAGGCAGGAGAACCAAAGGGCCTAAACAGGATAGTCAAAACAGACTAAGGTCAACTATTACTGAGGCAGGAGAACCAAAGGGCCTAAACAGGATAGTCAAAACAGACTAAGGTCACCTATTACTGAGGCAGGAGAACCAAAGGGCCAAAACAGGATAGTCAAAACAGACTAAGGTCAACTATTACTGAGGCAGGAGAACCAAAGGGCCTAAACAGGTATAGTCAAAACAGACTAAGGTCACCTATTACTGAGGCAGGAGAACCAAAGGGCCTAAACAGGATAGTCAAAACAGACTAAGGTCAACTATTACTGAGGCAGGAGAACCAAAGGGCCTAAACAGGATAGTCAAAACAGACTAAGGTCAACTATTACTGAGGCAGGAGAACCAAAGGGCCTAAACAGGTATAGTCAAAACAGACTAAGGTCACCTATTACTGAGGCAGGAGAACCAAAGGGCCTAAACAGGTATAGTCAAAACAGACTAAGGTCAACTATTACTGAGGCAGGAGAACCAAAGGGCCTAAACAGGTATAGTCAAAACAGACTAAGGTCAACTATTACTGAGGCAGGAGAACCAAAGGGCCTAAACAGGTATAGTCAAAACAGACTAAGGTCAACTATTACTGAGGCAGGAGAACCAAAGGGCCTAAACAGGTATAGTCAAAACAGACTAAGGTCACCTATTACTGAGGCAGGAGAACCAAAGGGCCTAAACAGGTATAGTCAAAACAGACTAAGGTCACCTATTACTGAGGCAGGAGAACCAAAGGGCCTAAACAGGTATAGTCAAAACAGACTAAGGTCAACTATTACTGAGGCAGGAGAACCAAAGGGCCTAAACAGGTATAGTCAAAACAGACTAAGGTCACCTATTACTGAGGCAGGAGAACCAAAGGGCCTAAACAGGTATAGTCAAAACAGACTAAGGTCAACTATTACTGAGGCAGGAGAACCAAAGGGCCTAAACAGGTATAGTCAAAACAGACTAAGGTCAACTATTACTGAGGCAGGAGAACCAAAGGGCCTAAACAGGTATAGTCAAAACAGACTAAGGTCAACTATTACTGAGGCAGGAGAACCAAAGGGCCTAAACAGGTATAGTCAAAACAGACTAAGGTCACCTATTACTGAGGCAGGAGAACCAAAGGGCCTAAACAGGTATAGTCAAAACAGACTAAGGTCACCTATTACTGAGGCAGGAGAACCAAAGGGCCTAAACAGGTATAGTCAAAACAGACTAAGGTCAACTATTACTGAGGCAGGAGAACCAAAGGGCCTAAACAGGTATAGTCAAAACAGACTAAGGTCACCTATTACTGAGGCAGGAGAACCAAAGGGCCTAAACAGGCATAGTAAAAACAGACTAAGGTCAACTATTACTGAGGCAGGAGAACCAAAGGGCCTAAACAGGTATAGTCAAAACAGACTAAGGTCAACTATTACTGAAGCAGGAGAACCAAAGGGCCTAAACAGGTATAGTCAAAACAGACTAAGGTCACCTATTACTGAGGCAGGAGAACCAAAGGGCCTAAACAGGTATAGTCAAAACAGACTAAGGTCAACTATTACTGAGGCAGGAGAACCAAAGGGCCTAAACAGGTATAGTCAAAACAGACTAAGGTCAACTATTACTGAGGCAGGAGAACCAAAGGGCCTAAACAGGTATAGTCAAAACAGACTAAGGTCACCTATTACTGAGGCAGGAGAACCAAAGGGCCTAAACAGGCATAGTCAAAACAGACTAAGGTTACCTATTACTGAGGCAGGAGAACCAAAGGGCCTAAACAGGTATAGTCAAAACAGACTAAGGTTACCTATTACTGAGGCAGGAGAACCAAAGGGCCTAAACAGGCATAGTCAAAACAGACTAAGGTTACCTATTACTGAGGCAGGAGAACCAAAAGGCCTAAACAGGCATAGTCAAAACAGACTAAGGTTACCTATTACTGAGGCAGGAGAACCAAAGGGCCTAAACAGGCATAGTCAAAACAGACTAAGGTTACCTATTACTGAGGCAGGAGAACCAAAGGGCCTAAACAGGTATAGTCAAAACAGACTAAGGTCACCTATTACTGAGGCAGGAGAACCAAAGGGCCTAAACAGGTATAGTCAAAACAGACTAAGGTCACCTATTACTGAGGCAGGAGAACCAAAGGGCCTAAACAGGCATAGTCAAAACAGACTAAGGTCACCTATTACTGAGGCAGGAGAACCAAAGGGCCTAAACAGGCATAGTCAAAACAGACTAAGGTTACCTATTACTGAGGCAGGAGAACCAAAGGGCCTAAACAGGTATAGTCAAAACAGACTAAGGTCACCTATTACTGAGGCAGGAGAACCAAAGGGCCTAAACAGGTATAGTCAAAACAGACTAAGGTCACCTATTACTGAGGCAGGAGAACCAAAGGGCCTAAACAGGTATAGTCAAAACAGACTAAGGTCACCTATTACTGAGGCAGGAGAACCAAAGGGCCTAAACAGGTATAGTCAAAACAGACTAAGGTCACCTATTACTGAGGCAGGAGAACCAAAGGGCCTAAACAGGTATAGTCAAAACAGACTAAGGTCACCTATTACTGAGGCAGGAGAACCAAAGGGCCTAAACAGGTATAGTCAAAACAGACTAAGGTCACCTATTACTGAGGCAGGAGAACCAAAGGGCCTAAACAGGTATAGTCAAAACAGACTAAGGTCAACTATTACTGAGGCAGGAGAACCAAAGGGCCTAAACAGGTATAGTCAAAACAGACTAAGGTCAACTATTACTGAGGCAGGAGAACCAAAGGGCCTAAACAGGTATAGTCAAAACAGACTAAGGTCACCTATTACTGAGGCAGGAGAAGATAGTTTTATTAATAATTATATTATTGTTTGTCTTTTTTTCTTTTGGTCATTATGTTGACTATCCTTCTTCGATTTAAGGCTTCTGATTACCCCTTTGGTATCTTCAAACCTTTCTTTGATGGCCTTGTATACTGTATAATATCTAAATGATGATTGAGATCATCGACTCTCTCTACCAGCACTATATAATTATAAACATAGAAAATTATGTGTCTCGAAGATTAAATATGTTATGTATAATGTTTAAGATCATAGCGTTCTTTATAATAACGCTGTTCGCCCGGTAATATGTTAGGATTGGCAGCTTACTCATATGTGGAAAATAGTAGCATGATCGCATCATTTCACTATTTGAGCCCATAAAACTAGCTTAACCCCGCCACTTTTTATAGAAGTACCTGTACCAAGACAGGAAAGTGAGCGGTCATGTATATGTGTGTTGGGGATATCGATTATACCTCTTTCTAAGATTTATGTCTATTGAATTTGGAACTGTTTCAAACGTGTTGTAATTTAAGTTTTTCATTTTATTACATTTTCAGAAGTTGTACGAGTATTCTTCTTATATTTGTAAAAAAAAAAAGAATAAATAGGTGTTGATTTGAATGTCTGTTAACATGATTTTTTTTTGTATGAAATGAATAAATGCAACTACTACCATGTGCTTTACAACATACAATAAACATAAATTTAGATTCTGTACTAACAGTTTGAAGATACTAATAGAGTAATCAGAAGACATAAATAGAAGGACAGACCTTACTATAGCCAACAGAAAGTGGAGAAAACGACAATACAAAACACAATACGAAAACTAAATATTGAGCCTCACAACAAACGTGGTGAACTCAGATGTACCGGAAGGATGAGCAGTGTTACGGCTCATCTACTGGCACCCTGTTGCGTTACTCTTTTCACAAACCCGGTGACAAGCCATGAATTAGGAAAGGACAGGATTGTCATTACGAGAACAAAACAATATCCGTCATTGGTCATGAATAGATATAAACGTTTGAACCAAATACAGGAAAACGTTGATTCAACTTCAAATAAGAGATTAGCAATTTGCAGAGTTCACGTGGACGTGATTTATTGGTGAAAACAAAAACGACGCAATTAACACAGATGGTCAAGAGCACCTTATCGGTAAACATAACTGACCGCCGGTTGCACTTAGCGCATTTCAAAGTGACGCAGGTACCATATAAATTTTTTACGATTGATTAACAATGTATCTTAGCAGATTGCATAGTAAACAATGAACACAATTTTACAATAGAAACCAAGCAAGAAATAATTAAGATATTTTAAAGTTTTATTCCATGGAACAAGAAATAACTTATTATTCCCGCGGTAAACTGCACGTAGGTCAAATAACTATGAGGGAATCTGCACGTAGCACAAAATAACTGTTTGAAATTGGTGCGCTTTTGCACGTCGAACCAATTACTAGGTATTTCCCTGAGCACGTCGAACCAATAACTAGTTATTTCCCTCATATTAGTTCAGTATAATAATACAGTTATGTCCTTCATGAGAAGTTAATATCCATAATTATTAAATCTCGAAAGGGTTATTTTCCCTCGCTCCTTCGGACCTCGGGAATACAACCCTTTCTCAATTTAATAATATAGTATTATTACGTGATGTTTTTCCATATTGGCCTAGTTATAGGTCCGATGCCTACTGTATTGGCCTGAGGCGCAGCCGAAGCCCAATACAGCAGACCAAGGACCTATAACTAGGCCAATATGAAAAACATCACGTAATGATACCTTTATTAATTAACCAGTTCAATATCTTTCGGGACCTTTCCTTGCGATTGTCGAAACGTCTAGCGGATACCGATCTAGTTGTTATTGGACTGACTGGAATCGGGTCAATACGGAAAATATCCGTATTGGACTGGTTTTGCCGTATTGGCCCAATGCAAGTTTTTATATTGTATTGACAGATTTTATCATATAAAGGCTAATAAATCAAAGTTAATTAATAATTATGGATATTAACTTCTCATGAAGGCCATAATTGTATATTATTACGTTAATTTAGATACGATGGGATCTTATACAATCAAATTTCAATTGCCTTTTCCTTATATTATTTGTCTTACCAATCTTTCTATTTTGAGCGTGCCTGGAGGGGGTTATTCCGGAAACGCGTCGTGCGTACTAAATTTGATAGCTACGTATTTATCAGCAATCGTATTGTGATTGGATTATCATCGGCAAATTTGGCCTTATAAAGGGTCATCAGACGCCTACTACCAACAAACTTTCTTTAACAACTGCTATAAGTTATCTTTAACGTGTGATAAGCGTGGCATTCTCGATACACTAGATGCCTTAATGTCTGTCATAACCTTAATGACTGTTGTTATTCTATAGGTGTTCTAACATTCACAATAACATTGAGGACCGTCGTGGTCCTGATCGTATGGTAGTTGGATTTACAACTATCTGTGCAATCACTGCCTATCACCACTGATGTTGTGAGTTCCAATCCCGCTTAGAGCGAGGTGTACAACATTATGTGATAAAGTTTGTCACTGACTTGTGACAGGTCGGTGGTTTTCTCCGGTTACTCCGGCTTCCTCCACCAATAAAACTGAGAGCAACGACATAGCTGAAATATTGTTGAAAGTGACGTTGAACACCATAAAACCAAACTATATGCATTCTAACTTTTACAATATAATTTCATAGACATAGATTTCCTTAAAATATGAACATATTCATATGACATAGATCTTCATAAGAAGAGTTTTAAGACACCAAAGGGGTAATCAGAATCCGTAAAACGAAGGACAGACAACACAATGGCAAAAAAGGACAAAAGAACAAACAACGATCTACAAAACATTACACATAAAACTAAAGATCGAGTAACACGAACTCCACTATAAACCTGGGATGAACCCATGTGCTCCGGACGGGTAAGCAGTTCCTATTCCACTAGTGGCAACCGTCGTGTTACTCTAGATTTCGGAGGCTGTTACGCTAACAGTAATATAATTTTGAGTGATTACTGTACAATATAAAAGGGAAGGTGTATTAGTGGAAGGTGTGTTAGTGGAAGGTGTATTAGTGGAAGGTGTATTAGTGGAAGGTGTGTTAGTGGAAGGTGTATTAGTGGAAGGTGTATTAGTGGAAGGTGTGTTAGTGGAAGGTGTATTAGTGGAAGGTGTATTAGTGGAAGGTGTGTTAGTGGAAGGTGTATTAGTGGAAGGTGTGTTAGTGGAAGGTGTATTAGTGGAAGGTGTATTAGTGGAAGGTGTGTTAGTGGAAGGTGTATTAGTGGTAGGTGTATTAGTGGAAGGTGTATTAGTGGAAGGTGTGTTAGTGGAAGGTGTATTAGTGGAAGTACAAAATGTAGAAACAAATCCCCATGTTTGTTGTGATCAAGCGAACATGCATTGGGAATGGTACAAAAAGGAAAAATCACGTTTAAAGTAACTTAAGTAAAAACAATCCTAATTGACTAATAAAAAGGAGTGTTAAGACATGACTTATTTGAAACACCAAGTTCGTACGGAGGACAAGGATGCTATATCCTCCTATAAAAGGAAGATTCTGTCAGTCATCCCACAAATTGGTACTAATGAAAACAAATTCACAGTTTGTTTATTTCAGCACACATGATATTTCATGAATCAACAAAGGTATAGAGTTACATCCTGGTAAAGATTTCATTGATTATTATCATATGACCTTAAGCTTGTGGTCATTAACGTAATTGTATTTGTTTTCTCTGTGACTTGTCAATATTTGTCACTTACTGCATGACATTTTCTGTGATGTATTATGAAGAAACATTAATGTAGAATAACGGTTGTCTTGACGATCGAGACAGACATTATCGTTAGTATCGCAGCAAGTCCGACAGGAGAAGCTGTGATACTATAGTGATAATGTATGTCAAGATCTTCAAAACTGGTGTTATTGTTTTTATCGTTGACGCTAAGATGTGCTTTCCATCACCCTGACCGATAATTTCCAATACCAGGGTCAGTTCTTGTGCATGCGAGTTACGAACTGACCTAATATTTTTGTCGATCAAGGTCAGTTAAGTTATCCAGACTTTATCAGCGGCATAAATCAGAGGGAAAATATCCAATTTGCCGATAAAATTATATATCGTACGTTTTGTTGTTGTCGGGATGAGTTTTGTTGCTGCAATGCACGGGGTGTATATATAATGCTAGTTTGTTTGCCAGAGGTTTAAAATATTAGAGTTTAGAAATGCAGAAATTATAAAACATGTCATGGAATTTCTCTTTCAGTCATACAAATAGGTATTGTAACATAAATGACCTTGTTTTCATTTTACGTTTAATGAATTATTCAGCATAAAAATGTATTTGTAGAAAACCATGGGCTATCATCTGGAGTTGATATTGTACTATACTCAGTTAACCAGCCATTAAACTTTATTGAATCCAAATGCAAGTGGGCGGTGCATAAAACATGGTATACAACACCCGGGTCTGAATGTTGTACAAAATATATAGCTTAAACTCTGTGCCATATGTCAATCATTTTAACATGTACACCACTCATGAACGTATTTAAACATACCCATCATTCGGATTCGTTTGTTAATGAACCGTACTATATATTATACATGTAGAATGCAGAGAAATTTCAGATGGTACATACAATTTAGGTTTATGGTGATTAACGCCACTTTCAACAATATTTCAGTTATGTATCGTGGCGGTCAGCTTTATTGGTGTAGGAAACCGGAGTACCCGCAGAAAACCACCGACCTGTCGCAAATCACTGACACACTTTATCACATAATGTTGTATCAAGTACACCAGATGGTACATACAATCGAATCCCAAGATAAATTTGATTATCATTTATTTTGTATTTCAGTGGAGAGAATGAGATGTTTTAACACGCATTTTGTAAAAAAAATTCCGATGGAAATAGATGCTTACAGCATGAAACACAGGAAATGTATATTTTAGAGGTTCAGAAGCAAATAGGTTGGATTTAGGTTTATGGTGTTTAACGCCACTTTCAACAATATTTCAGTCATATCGTGGCGGTCAGTTTTATTTGTGAAGGAAACCGGAGTACCCGGAGAAAACCACCGACCTGTCGCAAGTCACTGATAGGTCGGTTGTTTTCTCCGGGTACTCCGGTTTCCTACACAAATAAAACTGACCGACACGATATAACTGTATATTTATATTAGACCTCCTGACGACAATAGATACTTGCAACCTGAAATACCGCAAATGTATACCTTATATTCATAGTAGAAGTCCGGCGTCAGTGTTACTGTGACATAAACTACTCAAGTGGTGGTGTAGATCAGATGTGGATTCTGAAAAAGCTCTGCTAGAATATAATACAATTAATGTCCCTTTCTTCATACAATAAAATTCAAACATTTAATTTCTTCATCCTCTACACAACTAGTTCACGTTCAAGACAGATTAAAATAAAAGAATTAGTTCAACGTTTTGCTTAATAAAAAAAAGAATGGTGAAATGTACGCTGTATTGGTGATTAGTAGCGTAACGCTAAAAATTGTAAAAATCAGGACAATTTGTAGCTGCCTGGACAGGGATGCACAAACCTGAATTACATTTTAGTGTCTATTAAAACTTAATTGACATCTTGTTGCTTGGTTCTATAAGGAAACAGATCAATAAGGATTCTGCACGCATATCGTGTTGAGTCCGTCTTTGATAAGACGCCCAAAATTTGGAGCATTTCATTCACGTTTGACATAATTATCAACAGTAGTTGTAGGAATTGTTTAAGAATAGACAAGAAAGCATTTGAAACCATATTTACTTGCTTGTGTTTGCAGCAATGCACATTTACTGTGATGTGACTAGATATATGAATGAAAAACACACACACATTAAGACACATACAGTTTATATATATATATATATATGATTAACTTTTGACTCTTTGAAGAAACTGGAGAGTTTGTGATGCTAAATATTAGCTTTAGCCGTTGTTGCCCGTGAACTCTGCTTGTCAACACTTTGAAATCGACGCTGTGTCTTTTTTTCTTGCCTTGTCCTGTTTCCGCAAGAACTTAATACTGTCATCGTATTTTTCATCTATTGTAATAATTTGTGTTTGTAAAATGTCAAAATGAATCTTTGATTAATAAGACGATACGATTTGTAGTATACTATTAATCGCATACGATCGATGGTGTAATGACTAGCATGCTCGCCTCGAGTGCTGTAGATCGTTGGTGTAATGGTTAGCGTGCTCGCCTCGAGTGCTGTAGATCGGTGGTATAATGGTTACGCGCTCGCCTCGAGTGCTGTAGATCGTTGGTTCCATACCCGATCGGGTCAAACCAAAGGCTATTGATATGTGTTGCTTCTCCTCTAAAACACGCAGCATTAAGGAATCAGGATAATGTGCCCGAGTGGGGCGACATGTCTATCCGCGGACTGTTGTTTCAGTGAGTTATTACTATAATAATATAACTCAGCGTGTTGGTCTAGTACAAAGCGGACATCGTCATCAACTCATTGAAAATTAATTTGTTCTCGCCATGATATAGCTGAAAAATTGCAGAGTTGGCGTTAAACAACAATCATTCAGACAAAGGAATCGGTGACAGAAAGCCGGGAATGTGAACTTTTATTTCGTATATCGTATCAACTGAGAGATATATACTCCATATGCAGATGCTGCAGGAATGTTGTTACATAAATGGAAAGTTCACAATGGGAAAATTGAAATCATCTCTTTTGTCGTAAAGTTTCGTTCTTAACCGCCCCTCACTGTCAATTTCGAGGTGTAGGTCAAGGTATGAAGCAGACCTATCGGTATTTGTGGTATCCTTGATTTCAAACTCAATGGGATAGATGAGATCAACGAAATCACCAAACCTAGAATTATTTAGTGAAAGGACATCATCTATATAGCGGAACGTAAAATTAAAGGATCGGGCTATCTTTTTTTCCGTTTTTCTTGAGAAGCCCCTCTATGATGTCTGCTTCATACGAATAAAGGAACAAGTCGGCGAGAGAAGAGGAGCACAGCTTGTGCCCAAAATAAATAAAATATGTAAGTTGAATCTCATATTACATAAGAATTATTTTGAGCCCAAATTTTGTTGCATTTTTTCATGTTACGTCTAAGGCAAGGCAATTAACGTTTTAATGCGAAAATTAATGCGTACAATTGTTCATGATCTAGTAAAAAAAATCTTCTTCTTATGAAATGGGTGAAATTAGTAATACAAGTCATATGATGAGTAGTTGTTGACCAATTTTATGGATTAATAGAAAAAAAACCCAGCTAATAGTTAGATTTGGATTTGAAGTAGTAAATTACAGTGTGCAGCAATATCCTTCACAACGTCCATGTTTAGGAAGGGACAAATCGACACTATGATTCTAACTAAAAATTCTCTGAAACTGACGTCTTCGAAATGTTCGAGTTTTTGATTGACAACATATTTGATATGTTTGGTGGGCATGTTTTTCAACAGACAGAATCGGCATACCTATGGGTACCAACTGTGTTCTTCTTCTCAAAGACTTATCCCTATATTCGCATGAGACTTAACACAAAGGGACTTTTCTAGAAAAACGGAAGGTAGCTTGATCCTTAAAAACTATCACAGATACAGCTAGATCTGTTGCATACACTGACCTACACCTAGAAATGGACAGTGAGGGTCGGTTAAAAAGTAACTTTACGATAAAAGAGATGATATGAAATTTCCAAATTGTTTTGTTTATTTGTTTGTTTGATAGTGTATAACGTCACTTTCAACAATATTTCAGTTATATCGTGGAGGTAAGTTTTATTGGTGAAGGAAAACGGAAGACCCGGAGAAAACAACAGACCTGTCACAAGTCACTGACATACTTTATCACATAATGTTGCACACCTCGTCCCGATCGAGATACGTACTCACAACATCAGTGGTGATAGGCACTGATTGCGATCACGGCTACGACAGCCCCTTTCCAAATTGTTTCCAGTTGATCATTGATCCGATATTCCGTGAATTCCTCGAGATGATAAATGGTTACTGCTAACAAAGATGCTTCTGAGCCATGTGTTTATAGCGGTTAAGTTGAAGCCGTCACTTCGGAAATGTTACGATTGCCACAAAGACTTAGTTAACCGTTACAGAACGTCTGTGTCACATTAGACGATGGATATTATCCGTTTATTGTAATCACAATCTCGTTGACTTCTTTCCTCGTTCATGACTTATTACCGACTTTGTAACGAGAATAACACAACGGGAGAGCCCGGGTGGCTCAATAAGTTAGGTAGTTGGATTATCTAACAACTCATACAAGCCTATCACCAATACGGCGTGGGTTCGCGCTCGTCTTTGTAAATTACAAAAATGGCTGCATTAGACTCGCAGCCGCAAGTGATAAAGTTTACCAGTTGCTTGCCCATGGTCGGTGGTTCTCTCCGTGTACTCCGGCTTCTTCCACCACTAAAACTGCCATGAAAAAGCTGAAATATTACTGAAAGTGGCATTAAACACAATCAATCAATCAATCAATCAATCAATCAATCAATCAATCAATCAATCAATCAATCAATCAATCAATCAATCAATCAATCAATCAATCAATCAATCAATCAATCAATCAATCAATCAATCAATCAACACAATAGGTGCCACCAGTGAAGTAGGAACTGCTTGCCATTTCGAAACACCGGAGTTCACGCCCAGTTTTGCTTATGGGGTACGTACTTTGTGTTGCTCAATCTGTGTAATGTTTTGAAGTTCGTTGTTTGTCTTTTTTCCCTTTTCTTTTGGTCATTGTATTATCTGCCCTTTGATTTAGAGATTCTGATCGCCCCTTTAGTATCTTCAAAACTTTTGTAATACTTACTGCATGAAACACTGGGAATGTATATTTATATCAGAACTCCTGATGGAAATCTATACTTAAAGCCTGAAAACATCGGAAATATAGATTCATATCAAATTAAGGATGTAAATGTGTACTTACAGCCTTAAACACCGGAAGTGTATATTTATATCAAATTTCGAATGGAAATATATACTAACATCATGAGACCCCGGGAACGGAATGTATATATATATCTTATAGCTCCGTATGAAAACAGATACTAACAACCTGGAACACCGCGATTGTATAACTTAGAAGTCCTGGTGGAAATAAATACTCACATCCTAAAAAATCGGGAATGTTTATATATTTATATCAGTATTCCTCACGGAAAGAGAAACTTATAACCTGAAAATCGGGAATGTGTATATGTTGGAAAAACAAATTAAAAATAAAAAAACAACCTAGAAAACAAAATGTAAAACAGTAGCGTTAAGACCCCCAAAACAATTGCTATTTTTTTCTTCTTCAAATTTCATCGGCGAAAACTGCAGGGGCATAGTTTTGATTTCTTGCATCTCTTAGATCAATTTTTCGGTTATTTTTCTTTAAAATTTCGATCATGTTAATTAAAAAACATCTTCCATATTTTAAGCATTAATATATCACTCTGGTGTTATTTCAAATATAAATGTAGTGAAACATTTATATTTTCAAATTAACGATGTTAGAAGAAAAATGCTAGAACGAAAAAAAAAGTATGGAAAATGGAGGGGGCTTAGAAATGACCTTAAGCGGTAAAACAGGTGACGATTATAAATAAAAGTAACATTGGCAAAGGGAAAAGGGCTTATATAAATGATCTTAACCAGTAAAATAGGTGACGGTTCTATAAATAAAAGTAACATGAAAAATTTATAAATTTGATGTGCTGAGGAAATACAATATATTTGTTATTCCGTTTCATCTCTGCATTAAATATTATTAAACACTGACAATAGCAACATCATGTCTATAAATAGAATACAATTAAAGGAATATTGAGTTCCGTTGGAAGGCGTGGCTATCTGTTGTTTGTAGTATTGCTATGGTGCGAAATGTCTTATGATTGACAGGTATTTCCCTATTAAAACTCTTGAACATTTCCCATAAATATTCATTTTATTTAACGACGATATCTTCACTATATCGGATTTAGTATTATAATATATATACAATGGAACGGTGCTATGATGTATTTTACATATTTGTTGTAAGTATATATACTTATATAGATTTTTTTTCTGGTAGATATTTTTTTAAATTTTGGATTGTATTTAATTTGTTGTGTGTTAGTTCTCAAAATATGAAACAAATATTATAATAAAATTATTTAGTAACTTTTTAACATTAAAAAAACTTTATAAATGTTAAGCTACTTTTTAAATTTCGGATCGTATTTATTGAGTTTTAGTTATGAATATATGAAGAAAAGATATTATAATAAAATTATTTAGTAAGTTTTTAACATTAGAAAAAAACTTTAAAATGTTTTTTTTAACATAAAAATTTATATCTGTTATATTTAAATGATGCAGATTTATTTTAAATTTGTGGGAAATTAATATATAGATTAAACATTCTAATAATCGCATATTAAATGTGTTAGTGTGTGACTTACTAATGTAAGGGTGCATAATAGTTTTATTATAATGTAAAGCAAGCGTTTTAGGCTGAAATGAAAAAAAAATACTCTTAAACAACTGGGAAAAAAACCCCATAGCACATTATTGCTATCTAATTTTCAGGTTGCTAAGAAATTATATGAGTTATGGTTATGGTGTTTAACGCCACTTTCAACAATATTTTAGTTATATCGTGGTGGTCAATTTTATTTGTGGAGGAAAGCACCGACCCGTCGCAAGTCACTGACGAACTTTATCACATAATGTTGTATCAAGTACACGTCAACATGAACGGGATTCGAATTGCATAGGGAGTTGTAAATCCAACTAGCATAGTTTGGATATATTTTGGGAGATGTATGCATTTATAGAATTTAAAACTCCAGGAAGTAAATTCATTGCATTTAAAAAGTGGTTTGTGTTGTAGAAAAGTATATATATAATTTAGTGCACACGACACGTTTTTGGAATAAAATTCATCAGGTAACATAGCTGATTTTTTTTAATGTATTACAACAAGAGGCTCACCTGAATCTGTATTATTCACCCGTAAATCACACACAATTTGTGTTCTAACATGTCAAGATTTGGAATAAAAACAATTAAATATTTTTCACATACATGTAGGGTCCTATATTAAACTTGATACTATCAAATTTGCATACAAATCGGACTATGAAAAAGTTGGACATTGGTTGAAAGTAGCGTTAAACACCATAACTCAGCATATTGGTTGGTTGATTCGTTGGTTTAGTGTTATCGGACACAATTGTCCAAGAAGACAACCTAATGATGATTCAGGCCACGTTTGATTGAAATAGCTTACACCAGACGGACGGACGATGACGAACATGAGGTGATGACAATAGCTCATTTGACACCTTGGGTCAGGGAAGCTAACAACAAGGAGTGAATCTAGATGATTTAAAAGGGTAATTGTGTCCCTCACTCCTTGCATGTAGAACCTGTGTTAAAGATTTAATTTACGAAGTTGTCGTATCGTACAGATGGGTTCATAGTAAGCAATGTCCAGACAGTTATATCTGGAACATGTTTGAAAGAACTTGAGACAGGGGAACCTCGTTATGGTCGACCAACCAACGATGATCGTCATCAAGCATTTTGATTGCGTGAAAGAGTGTTGCTTAACGCCAAGTGAACAATTTTTGAACTATTTCATTGCAACAACATGTTCCATTTCGACGAGATGATGACGATGACAACGACGAGTTTGTCCGCTTTGTAATAGACAGTCACACTTAGATTGATTTTGATAGCGTTGACTCACAGAAACAACAGTCCACATGTAGACATGTCGGCACATCCTGCCACATTATCTCGATTCCGATCCAATTAGTATTTGTTCTACCACCTTCATACTGCGTGCGCAGCAGAAAAGCAATACATACCAATTTTAAATTATTTGGTTTGACCCGACCCGAAGTCCACAATCTACTGTACTCGAGGCGAGCACGCGAACCATTACACCATCGATGTAGTTTTAAACATTTCGATTCACGTGACTTGGTTAGTAGTTCGTATTTCTGAACATGTAACTGATGTATTTAACTGTCAATGAAGACTTGTTAATTACAATAGATTATTGGATATGTCTAGACTCAAAACCTTTGTGCTCTATAAATAAATTACGTACAAAACGAACCGATATTAATTAAGCAAGTTCTAAACTGCGCTAGACTGGGTCTTTTCATACATTTAATATATTTTGTTCTACAATGAATGGTAGAGACAGAGCATAGTCACGCATTCTGCCAGGTGTAATAAATAGATAAATAAATAAATAAAAATAACCTGAATTTGACAACTGTTGATGAGTGACTACCAGTTCATATTAGACTTGCGCGTTTTTTGGGGGGTAATTTCTAAGACATGCCATCACATGGAGGGGTGAGGGATTTATGGTGTTTAACTCCACTTTCAACACTACATTGTATTTCAGTTATATCGTGGCGGTCAGTTTTATTGGTGGAGGAAACCGGAGTACCAGGGGACAGCCATCAACCTGTCGCAAGTCACTGACAAACTTTATAACATAATGTTGTATCGAGTACACCTCGCCTTGAACGCCCATCACATGGACATGACACAATAAAGTAAACTTGTCAACTTATAAGCATTGCCTTGATATCGTTCATTTTTTCAAAGGCACATTTTAGATTGACAAACATGTAAAAAAACGTAGTTTTTACAATAATTTTCCATTTTTCAGATGCACAACGATACTCTTTTTACCCATACAGCCGCATACTTCTATTTTGGAGGTAAAAATCTGCAATGTTTTTGTATTTTTCTTTTAAAATGAACTATTCGTTTAGAAACCAAACACTTCACTTTTAGAGAGGAATCTATGCCATGTTCCGCGAAGTCAGAATTTTTTTCACGCGAAACATAAATCGGTATTATTTTCCGCTCGACATTGTACCTACATATCATTTTGAAAACTGTTGGATCATATTATTCATAGATTTTTTTCTATACAATTTAACTACGGAAATAAAAAAAAAATACATAGCCCCGCCCACCAAATAGACGTTAAATGGACGTTCCTTAACAAAATACTGTCACGATAAAAAATGATACTACATTTTTTGTACTGACATTTTGTTGAACCCCAAAACTAGATCAGAGATCATGAAAATGAGGTTATATATTGATTTTCCTTTTGTTTCACAGGTTTTTCTTCTTGCCATATATAAAGTAGAATCGAGTAGAAAATGCGTAAGTACTTTTATGTATATACGTCATCAGACTTCGTGTAATATTCGCCAGGTTGTAATCTGTATCACGATGATTTAATTATCCCCTCGTCAACGAAGTTGCGAAGGGATATAAAAACGCTACCGTCCGTCCGTCCTTCCGTAACATCCTTGTGAACACTCTAGAATCAACATCCTTCAATGGATTTTGACCAAACTTGGTACATACTTAGTCCTTAAGAGAATATGGAACCCTGTTGATTTTCAAGGTCATAGGGTCAAAGGTCAAGGTGACCGGGTCAAATTTTTTGGCGAGGGGATACGCCACGCTTCTTTAATTAACTTTTCCGTGTTGTATATATTGATATTTTCCAGTTTTCCGTAGTCTAAGCATTGTTGAGAATTACAATGGCAAGCTAGAAATGATCACGACTTGTTAAAGAATTTGTTATATTCGTGAAAAAGGCTTTGGTGTTTTTTTTATGTCAAGAATTCTTTACTTTGCAAAACGTGATTTGGTTTCTCACTTTAAAAAATTACCAAAGCCGGCGTTTAATGTATATTTTTAGAAGCTATTTTCATAAAAATTAACTTTAGCTTCGCATGATGAGATAAGAAGTCGTTATTTATACAAACTTCTAGAACCTGAAAGAGTTTACGTCTAAAGAAAAATTTGAAGATATCAGAAGCCGTAAATAGAAGATAATAGACAATACAATGTCAACAAAAAAGCTAAAGAACAAACAAAAATCTTCAAGACAATACACAGAAACCAAAAGATTGAGCAACACGAACCCCACAAAAAACCGTGGGTGTACTCGGGTACTAAATATAGATTATAAAATCTCTAATCATTAGACTGGCATTGACGAGAGTTATGTCCCTTTAATATTGTAAATAGCTTGTATTGTGTCTGCTCTGTAAACAGACAGGAATCAGGGCCTATGAGAGGGGTGGGGGGGGGGGTGGGGGGGGGGGGGGTGGGGGGGGGGGTGTTCAGTCGGTACATCGGCCCGCCGCCCGGACAGGCAAGAAGGAACCCGTGAATCTCTAAAGGGCACCATAGCCTTAGCCATTGACGTTTTATTTTGATTTTTGTTTTGTATTTTCAACTAAAATCCTCAATTATGATAGAAGTTTCAGCCTGCCCCCGGGGCCCCAATGCAGTCTTGTTCCGCCTTGCAAAATTTCTCTTGGAGGCCCTGACACGAATATTTACATATGTAACCGAGAGGAAGGCCAAAATTGATTCAGAATGTAAATAATTCAATGTTACATGTATTTGATATATTTCAGAATTTGGATTGTGGCGTTGGCGAAAAATGTGTGCTTAGAAGAAGTACATGTCTATATCCACCCTGTCCTAAATATCCCATTTGTATAGGTATGTATTTTGATTGAGTGAGTGCTGTTTGATTAAGGGACCGACCATTTAAAAAATACCAGGCCGCCTTCATAAAGTGAAATGGTTGTTCTCTAATAAGTGAACAGCTTGTTTGTATAGCTGTGCCATGACAGGAACGTGCTATTTTTTGATAGGACAATGATGGCGTCTGTTTGTTACGTGTATTTGATCCCACAGCTCACTAGTACATCGGCTAATTGGTCTCGCCAAAATTTTATGAGACATGAGACACAAAAAGCATTATTTAATGGGAATTCAAAACGAGAAATTACTATCGATAATGTTGATTCCTTGAAGGTGTTTTTTTCCGTTCCTATTTACCATAAAAGTGTAAGTATGGATCAACGCAAGGTTTCTGTATATCACCATAAGTGTTTCAATGATGGACAAGCGATGACACACTGCACAACACTAACAGAAACCCCAAGTTTTACACTAGGGAAACGAACACATGAACAAAGAAAGCAGCCGGCAATGTTTTTATGGACTCGAGTTTCCTGCTTCATAAACAACACATCTCATGAAGTAAGAATGCAGCAGCAAACAAAACAGGACATGTTTTTATATGTACAGTCAAACCTGCCTTAAGAGATACCTCTATATAACAATGCACTGTCTATAAAGGACAGTCTCAATTTTCCCATTGATGAATAGTGCCTATAATTGTAACCTGTATATTAAGGGCAACTGTATTTATTTGTAGAAAATAGCACGGACGATTCTACGGAACAAAAAGTGACGCATCCGGGTACTTGTCCTGAAATTATTACCCCCGGACCATGTATGGAACTATGCCAAGGAGATGGAGACTGTCGAGGTGGTGAAAAATGTTGTTTTAACGGATGTGGGAATACTTGTAGATCTGTGCAAAATGGTAATAATTTTAGTTATTTCTGGTCACATGTTCCAACAGAAACCTATTCATGGTCATTTATGATACAGATATTCTTTAACGATTAGCCAAGTCATGGTTTTATTTGAAATCGGAAAAAAGCGATATGATTCCTATTATGTTGTAAATCGCGAAATTAATGATAATAGGATGAATCTAAGGATATTTATTAATATTTGTTCCTTTAGAAGAGATTAGCCATACAAAGAATAATGATTAATAATCAGCAAAGCAAATCATAGGAACTTGAATGGTTAATTGCTTCCAAATATAAATATATCGTCTTTGGTACAAACACATTCAAGGCTAAATAAAACAAACCCATGTATGTCAGTTTTGTTTTTCTCTCTCTTACAGTAAGAACTGGCAAGCCAGGATCATGTCCGTGGAATTTAAGAAGACAACCTCTGTGTGGAATGGACTGTTCCAGTGACCTACACTGTCCCGGAAGTGAAAAATGTTGCCTAACAGCATGCGGAAGTACGTGTTCTAGGCCTTGTTACCATTGGTTACAGAGAGGCAGCAATAGCGATGGATTTGCCAATGGGATTTGGTCTTTGTCATATCAGTGTCGTCCTGCATTTTAATTGCTTTGACCGAGTGCAATAATCTTTTAAATGCTTTACATATTGATGCCTGCATTGAATGTTATGACGCCTGAAATGTGTGCAAAAATAAGAATGCAATTGATTGTTTATGTCATTGATTGTTTATGTCACGTGGTTTATGCGAGATGTAGACAGAAGCTGCGCATGATTGTTGTTGCATTTTATTTAAGTATTGTGTTCAATTTCAATCTATTTGCATTGTATTCATATCTTTCGACAAATCTGCCCAAATTCCATTAATTTAGAATGTATTGATTGGTCCCTATTAATATAGAATCATGAATGTTATGTGAGTGAGTGGTTGTTGTTTAACGCTAAAATCAGCAATTTTTCAGCTATATCATCGCGAGAACAAGCTAATTTTCAATGATATGATGATGAGGTCCGCTTTGTACTAGATCTGCACACTTGTGAAAAACAGGGTTATCGTCCCTCGATATAACGGCCTCAATGTGATAATATATACATTTCTAGATTTTGATTGGTTGTGAAAGTTGATAGCTGAGTAATATTTACTAGTTGATATCATTATAAATCGATTTATTTATTTATTTATTTATTTATTTATTGAGATTTTAATTGTTGTTACTTATTAAATAAAAAATGAACAATATTAACTGCATTGTTCTTTATACTGGACTTTTTGGGTCCATAAACCTAGTTTAATAAACGTTAAAGAAAACTGAAGGAACAATCAAGAATAGACCATCCAGAGAAACTGGCAACATTGGGTATACAAGACAAAACACGAAAACAAACAAAATAAAAAACACAACACATTATGTGTTGAACACCACTATACAATATATACAAACAAATACAAACAGCGTAAATAAGACATGACATCTACATACAACTGGAGGTAAAGACGAACCGAACATCGCTTTTATGGGGAAATAGTAACGGACATCACAACACGGAACCATGAACGTAAAGACACAAAATAGGACAACACATTGGAGGAGTCCTGCACCAATCCAGACAAGTGAGTAGTCATGTATGTGCTTTAATGGTATCGATTCTGACTTTTTTTTACCATTTTTCTAATTTTGTTGTATTCCCATGGCACATAATGCAAATATGGTTTTTGTGGATCTGATCGAAAAGTAGCTATATTTAAACCTGCCAAATACAGACGGTCCTGATCGAATACCAGTTGAATTTAAACATACCAATACAGAGGTCCTGATCGAATACCAATTGAATTTAAACCTACCAATACAGACGGTCCTGATCGAATAATAGTTGAATTCAAACCTGTCAACACAAATGATCCTGATCGAATAGTAGTTGAATTTAAACCTGTCAATACAGACGGTCCTAATCGAATGGTAGTCAAATTAAAACCTGTCAATACAGACGGTCCTGATCGAATGGTAATCAAATTAAAACCTGCCAATACAGACGGCCCTGATCGAATAGTAGTTGAATTAAAACCTGTCAATACAGACAGCTCTTATCGAATAGTAGTTGAATTAAGATCTGTCAATACAGACGGTCCTGATCAAATAGTAGTTAAATTTAAACACGTCAATAGAGGCGGTTATGGTCGAATGTTAGTTCAATTAAAACCTGCCAATACAGACGGTCCTCATCAAATAACAGTTGAATTTAAACCTGTCAATACAGACCGTCCTCATCGAATAGTAGCTAAATCAAAACCTACCAATACAGACGGTCCTGATCGAATAGTAGTTGAATTAAACCCTGCCATACAGACTGTCCTGATCGAACAGTAGCTATATTTAAGCCTGTCAATACAGACGGTCCTGATCGAGTATAGTTAAATGAAAACCTGTCAATACAGACGATCCTGATCGAATATAGCTAAATGAAAACCTGTCAATACAAACGGTCCTGATCGAACAGTAGTTATATTTAAGCCTGCCAATACAGAGGGTCCTGATAGAATATAGTTAAATTAAAACCTGTCAATACAGACGGTCCTGATTGAATACCAGTTGAATTTAAACCTGTCAATACAGACGGTCCTGATCGAATAGTAGTTAAATTAAAACATGTCAATACATACGGTCCTGATCGAATACCAGTTGAACTTAAACCTGTCAATAAGAGACGATCCTGATCGAATAGTAGTTGAATTTAAACCTGTCAATACAGACAGTCCTGATCAAATACTAGTTGAATTAAAACCTGTCAATAGAGACCGTCTTAAACGAATAGTAGTTGAATTAAAGCCTGCCAATACAGACGGTCCTGACAGAATAGGAGTTGAATTTAAAACTGTCAATACAAACGGTTCTGATCGAATAGTGGTTAAATTAAAACCTGTCAATACACACGGTCCTGATCGAATACCAATTGAATTTAAGCCTGTCAATACAGACGGTCTTGATCGAATAGTAGTTGAATTTAAACCTGTCTAAACAGACGGTCCTGATCGAAAAGTAGTTAAATTAAAACCTGTCAATACACACGGTCCTGATCGAATAGTAGTTGAATTTAAACCTGTCAATACAGACGGTCCTGATCGAATAACAGTTAAATTAGAACCTGTCAATGCAGACAGTCCTGATCGAATAGTAGTTAAATTAAAATCTGCCAATACAGACGGTCCTGATCGAACAGTAGTTATATTTAAACCTGTCAATACAGACGGTCCTGATCAAACAGTAGTTATATTTAAGCCTGTCAATACAGACGGTCCTGATCGAATATAGTTAAATTAAAACCTGTCAATACAGACGATCCTGAACGAATACCAGTTGAATTTAAACCTGTCAATACAGACGGTCCTGATCGAATAGTAGTTAAATTAAAATCTATCAATAGATACGGTCCTGATCGAATACCAGTTGAACTTAGACCGGTCAATAACAGACGATCCTGATCGAATAGTAGTTGAACTTAGACCGGTCAATAACAGACGGTCCTGATTGAATAGTAGTTAAATTATAACCTGCCAATAGTTTTAATTTAACTACTATTCGATCAGTGGTGATAGACACCGATTGCATAGTCATACGATCACGGCCACGACTGCCCCTCTGATTAATAAAGTAAATAAATAGACATGTTTTCTTTGTTTTCATGCTGATTAATGAATGGAGAAAGCTATTTTTTACTGCTAATTTTTCTATCAGACATGTTTTCTTTGTTTTCATGCTGATTAATGAATGGAGAAAACTATTTTTACTGCTAATTTTTCTATCATTTTGTTGTTTGTTACACATTAAGATAAAAAACAGCCATAATTCTTTTCAACTGATAAATAAGGGTAATAACAAAATTACCGAACTCCGAACAATTTTCCAAAGGGAAAGACAAAACTCATAAGTATATAAACAGACAAAATCAGTCAACATCCGGAAAACTGTGAAAACCGCAATGACCCTGACTTGGTACAGGCATTTCTAAAGAAATGATGGGTTGAATCAGATTGTTATTCAGTTTATTTCAATTATGATTAACCAAAATCATACTTCTTATTCCAAATAATCAAATGTGGGGAAAGGTGACGAACACACCTAATTAAGCATCTCTTAAAATAGAATATGTAGTTTCACAATTATAGCCTTCATGAAAATGTAATATCGATAATGATTAAATTGAGAAGGGGTTATATATAATTATTTCCCACAAACCGGAAGGTTTGAGAGAAATAACTCTTTCGACCTTTCATCATTATAGATATTAACTTTTCAGAAGGACATACTAGTATTATTATACTGCACTAATCCAAACAGAAGCAACAAACAGAAAATAAAAGATAGAAATGTGTGGTTGTACATACTGAATGCACTGTGCAAATTATCTTATAACCAATTTTAGTTGACATTTTGATACAATAATCAACAAATGAATAAACCCCACTTCAGGGGTGGATCCAGGATTTCAAGTGAGGGGGGGCGTGATTAATAAAATTACGCCGAGCGGAGGGAGGCGCGAAATTTTTTGGGGTATTTCGTATGAAAAATCACGATTTTACGCCAAAAAAATCATATTTTTTCCAATTTTAGCGACCCCCCCCCCCTGGATCCGCCCCTGCACTGAAATTGTGGCAGAAATTTGTTTTGTACACATTTTACTTCTTCTTCTTCTTCCAATAAAGTTCACCCTTCAGTGATCCTGAGTATTATCGAACATATGTTATGTACATTGGCCGACAAGGAGGCATGTGATTAAAAACACTTCTAACGAAATGTAATATATACAGTAAATAACACGTGCACTACGATGTGAATGTCAAGTGCGGGAACACTGCTCAGCACTGTTGGCGATTGCTATTCCATGTTCGGGTCGCTGAAGGGAAGTATGAGTTTTGGTGGCTCTGTATTCTCGAGAATGATATTTGAAATATTTGGTCATGGCCTCTTGTTGTTCTGGTGGTTGCAGGAGTAAGGTACATTTGCGATGGTATGGCTATAAGGTGGTGGACTATCCTGTGGACTATCCTGGTGGACTATCCTGGTGGACTATCCTGTGCATCATTACCATTTGTGTTATTGGTTGTATTTACACAGACTGAAATTTGCAACACATATATGCATCCAGCTAGACTGACAATGACACCCACGTTTGCTTTGTTTACAAGCAGATGATGTAAATAACCAGTTATCAGTTTGAAGTACAGCTACGTGTCAAAGTCCAACAGTTATTTTTCGCTATATATGTGCATATTCCTTAACCGTTATTATCGCTGCTTGCAGTATACCGCAGAAATAATTAGTTATTCTTGGACCCCCACCGACAACAAAACAGTAAAATAAACCAATTATTTCTTTATCATTTTCTATAGTAAGGTATAATAAGTGAACTGATCAAGATTGAGAGGCCGTCATGGTCGTGATCATATGGTAGTTATTGCTATTTCTCTTTGGTCGTGTACATGTGTTCTTATCTGAGAAGCAACAAACACCAATTTCATACTCTTTGGTTTGACTCAACTGGGGCTCAAACCCACGATCTACCACAAACCTGGCGAGCACCCTAATCATTACATCAATGAGTTTATATTTTATATTGTTCAGTTATTCATGACATATATTCTGTTTAATCAGATATTCCAGTTACAGGGGCCGTCATGGTCGTGATCGTATGGTAGTTGTATTTAAAACTACGTACTTATGCAATCATTGCCTATCACTACTAAAGTTGCGAGTTCGAATCCGCTCATGGCGAGGTGTACTCTATACAACATTATGTGATAAAGTTTGTCAGTGACTTGCGGCAGGTCGGTACTTTTCTTCAGGTACTCTGGTTTCCTCTACCAATAAAACTGACCGCCATGATATAACAGAAATATTGTTGAAAGTGGCGTTAAACAACGTAACCCTAACATCCCTTTTGTGTTGCTTAGTTTGAATGCTAGTGTTTTGTTGTTGTTATATGTTAATTTAATTCTCCAGTTATAAGTGAAGGCTGGTATGTATAATGTTCAAGAATAGAGTGTTCTTTATAAAGGACAAAGTCCTTTTAACTGTAGGCTGTACGATTTCCCCTCCTATTCATAGCCAAATATCTTTTCACCGGAAGTTTTAACCAGAGGCTCCCGGAACCTGTAATCGCTCACCTGGATCAAAGCTGCTTTCAATAACAACGCAACTCACTGTGGCGGCCATCTTGGTGGGAGAGCGCGACTGCTAGACACAATTTTGGAAGAGGACCATCCAATGACTATTCCATCAAAGTTTGGTTCTAATTGAGCTACTGGTTTCAGACAAGATGGTTTTTATGTGAATTTCCCATAGGGTCCTATGTTAAACTAAGTTCAGCTGTGCAGCCATCTTGGTCAGAGGACGGGACCACCATACACAATTTTGGAAGAGGACCATCCAATGACTATTTTATCAAAGTTTGGTTCCAATTGAGCAACTGGTTCCAGACAAGAAGATTTTTTATGTGAATTTCCCATAGGGTCCAATGTTAAGCTAAGTTCGGCTGTGGTGGCCATCTTGGTCAAAGGGCCGAACCGCCAGACATATATTTGGAAGAGAACCATTCAATGACTATTTCATCAACATTTAGTTCTTATTGAGCAAATGGTTTCAAACAAGAAGATTCGTATGGTCCTATGTTAAATTAAGTTCGGCTGTGGCGGCCATCTTGGTCGGAGGTCTGAAATGCCAGACACAATTTTGGAAGGGGACCACCTAAGAATCATTTCAGCAAAGTTTGATTGAGATTGGCTCAGTAGTTTCAGAGGAGAAGAATTAAAAAAAATTTCATCCCCTCTTTTTTCTAATTTGCATAATCGGTCAAAATGGGCAAAAGTTCAAAGTTCATAAAAAATGACGTAATATCTGTTAAAAAGCTCATCACTATGCTTATACAGTTCAAATTTGGGCACATTCTGGCTTAAAATAGAGGAGTTTTGGCCATTTGAAGAAATTTCTATTTTTAGTAATGGTGGCTATCGGACATAACTTTTAAAGGGAACCACCTAAGGATGATTCAGGTCAAGTTTGGTAGAGGAGAAGATTTTTGAAAAAGATTACAGACGAACGATGGACGCCAAGTGATGGCAATAGCTCACACAGGTGAGCTAAAAATAGATTAATTGATATTTAGAAATGCAAAAAATATATATTTCAATGAAAAATTCCCATTTCTTTAATTATTTACTCTATGCAAAATCAAAATAAACTTTAAATAAAATTCTAATTAAAAAATCTCTTTCTACGAGATTCTCGGCGGAAGAGCGGCATAGGTAAAATGAACGGAACAGCCATAAGTTAAAGAGAGATAACTCCGGCCAAATAATAAAAAAAACAACTTTAAAAAGTACTTGAAAAAAAATAATACATTCACTTCTCACGCCTCCCTCTTAAAATTACAGGACTTCGTCCTTCAAACAGGTTGTGCCTGTCTCATATTAAACAACACTGCTCACCTAGTATGTGTGATGGTCAGCATTTTACTCCCATGTGGAAAACACTAGTTTAACCACACAACTTGTTATTGAAGTGTCTGTACCAAGGCAGGAAATGAAAGTGGGTGGTCATGTATTTGTGTGTTAGGAGTATAGTTTTTTTCCTCTCTGCGATTTTTCTATTGGATTTTGGGACTGTTCTAATAGTGTGATATTTTTATGTTTATCATAAACCAAGGATTTATATAAGTAGTCCTACTATATAAATCCTCGCATAAACTGTCAAAGAGAGAAACAGACAGATTTGTCCAGTTAATAACTGACTGTAATGACCTATGTATAATGTACTAGATTTTACACAGAATCTTTATTTTGTAGGAGGGTTGAGCTTTATAAACAAGAACAATATATTTCACTCTTTTTTTTCAGACCGGAAAATTCCCATGTCCACCATTTTTGATGTTTACTATTCGTCAACATGTAAAGTTGCATGTTTTTCTCACTTTGATTTGTTTGGACACAATTCCACAAAATCATTAAATGCATCTATTAAGTTTTAATTTTTGAAGAATTAAGACGGTCTAGTGAAATTATGTTTTGCATTTGTTCAAAAATCAATTTAATTTGATTTTCAGCTTAATAAAAACAAAACAAATAACTCAAATGTCTAGGACATATTTTAATAGCATCTAAAGCTCAATCACAGATTATTTTATAAAAAAATCTGATTTCATATTCAAAACATAATAACAATGTAAAAATAAAATAAATCTATAATTCTTTTTACAAAATATAAACTATATAATATATAAATTAATTTGAAACAACTTTCTACCCACCAAAATTATAAAAAAAATATTAAAATAAATACTTGGCTAAAAACGTCGTTACAGTTATCTGGGAGCTGTATCAACATATGGAGGGACAATGTTTTTAATTCCTCGTTTGAACTTCTGAGAGATTAATTACAGATTAATACATGGGCATTTCCATATTGGCCTGGTTATCATCCCGAGACCCCCATATTAGCCCGAGACACAGACGAGGAATGATAACCAGGCCAATATGGAAATGCCCATGTATTAAACTATTTATTACATACTTCCGACATCTAGAAAAGAGACACCCATATTGGCCTGGGCCAATATGGGCCTCTATATGGAAATGATCTTGTAGTAATCCAATAACCGGTTATTTTCCCGTGGTGTGAAAATATGGACAGTTTACTTCCGGTCATATTGGTCATACAAAAATGCCTTTATTTCAACGAAGTATGTAATAATAGACAGTTTTAGTGCATTGTCTTAAAATATAAAGTTTATGTGTATAAGGCTTAAAAACTGGGATAAAGGCGAGGTTTAAATGAGACTTTCCTCAGTTTTGCGGTGAATACACATCAACTCTATATTTTAAGACACTGCATTAATATTGTGTTTATCCTGCAGAAAAATCACATTAATCCATGGACATTTATATTTTGAATTAAATAATAAAATTATATTATTATCCATTGATTGCCACTTTTGATATTTTCTGTCAACAGGAAGTGAACTGGATTTACAACTAGGTTCCCAAAGCACAATAGCTAACATGTGACAGGGGTACCAGAAAAAACAATTTTTCAGTCAGTGGCAGTATATAGCAAAAATATTATCCAGTCAAAGCAATTTTGCTACTCAAATAGAACAAGTGCAAGATTAATACTATTCAAACTGTTACAAACTGGTTCCCTGGGGCCGTCGTGGCCGTGATCGTATGGTAGTTTGATTTTACAACTACCTATGCTATCAGTGCCCATCACCACTGATGTTGTGAGTTCGAATCTTGATCAGGGCGAGGTGGACAACATTATGTGATAAAGTTTGTCAGTGACAGGTCGGTGGTTTTCTCCAGTTTCCTCCACCAATAAAACTGATAGGTATAGCCGAAATATTGTTGAAAGTGGCATTAAACACCATCAAACAAACAAACAAACCAACTGGTTCCCTGTGTTTACTTAATTGAACAAATACTTCAAATCATAGTTGAACACTTTAAAATACTGAAAAAATATAAGCATTTAAAAAACTGACGAAAACTTTTATTTCTCATAGTGATGCGATAAAAAGATTAATGAACTAAATACAAAAAACTAGGTAAAGGTGACCTAATTTTAATATCAAAATAAGGCCTTATCCAAGCTATAGGAACACATGAAGTTACAAAATAATATAACTTCTAGTACAATAGTGAATTAAATAAATGCAAAAGGTCTGACGACCACATTTTTTCGTGATGATATACCAAATTAAAACTAGAGGCTCAGTGGGCTGAGCCTGTGTTGCTCACCTTTCATTTTATTTTGAGGAAATTTTATATAGAACCTTACATAAGTGCTTCCTACCAAATTTCAATTAATTTGGCCAAATGGTATTTTTTTTTAGAAATCGACCAATCAGAAACAAGAATTGCCTATGGTGGCCATGTTTGTTAACAAATCAGAAAGAAATGAGCAATCTTTATAGAGGACCTGTCATACATGCTTCCTACCAAGCTTTGGTTCATTTGGCTAAGCAGTTTCAGAGGAGAAGATTAAAATGTGAAAAGTTAACAGACGACGGACGGCAAGTGATGGCAAAGGCAATGTGAGCTTAATATATATATATATATATATAAAGTCTAAGGGAATCTACCAACCAGAGAACTTAATAAGTAACGGATACCGATAAAGATGTTACAAAAAATATATTGCATATATATACTAGTTCTAGTACTAAATATTGACCCCTAATATCCACATTTAAATAAAATTTATTTATTAGACAGTTTCAACTGGAAAATGTTTGCTTTGAATTATGACATGCAGCTACAGGTTTTTCATCCTTAAATTATAATGAGGAATGATGAATGCCGAGTCAATGTCCAATTAGATTTAAGCAACCACTTGTCTTATGTGACCATATTCCCTTGGACACATAAGACAGGTTTGACTGTAATTGTAATATGGAGATGCCAAGGAAACGGCTGAATAAATACTGGTGTTCGGTACCCCACTATCTGTTTGATATCAGAAATATATACATAAAGGCAGATCGCTTTCCTTTCATGATGCTGGCAGCCGCAAATAAAGAAAGAAAACAAATTTAACTTTAAAGAAGTAATTGTCTCTGCATTGAAGTCTTTGATACAAATAAAATAATGTAATTGATATCTGTCTTTTACAGAAAATTTTAAGACATTTTTAAGTTGAGGATCAAACGTTAAAACGGCACATATCGATTGGAGATTTTGTTGTGTACATTGACACCGGAAATCCAGTGCTTTACATTCCATCGAAATCACGTGATCTGGCAGACGAAAATAACAAAATTTTAACGGAATGGAAATGATTCGAAACAGCCATATTGAAATATTTTGGTAAATCATGAATATTCATGAGACATTGAAACCAAAATTATTTAGTCAATCATGAATATTCATGAGTCACCAAAACAAAAAAAATATTTGGTCAATCATGAATATTCATGAGTTATCACCAAAACAAAAAAATATTTGGTCAATCATGAATATTCATGAGTTATCACCATGGAAATTCTCCATTAGTTTGCTATGATTTTTAAATTATGATTGCATAATATACATATATTGCAAAGTTTAAATGCATATATGCTTTATATATATTTTACAGGCAAGACAATATCTAATAAAAAAATACTGTTGAACATGAAATAATACAATAGTCTACATGAAACCACAACCTTTTTTCTGCAGGTAAAAAATGAACACTTTACGTTTGGTAATGAAACCACAACCTTTTTTCTACAGGAAAAAAATGAACACTTTACGATTGGTTAATAAACAAAAAATATATTATGACAGAAAATTAAGTACAAAACACAACATATGTTCCCATTTCCCCCCTCTCCCCTTTAATGGCATAATATCAGAAGTCAGTCAAGGCTGAAAAAAAAATTGATCATGTGGAAGAATAATTTTTGTTAATAATAACGACTAACTTCCTTCCAAATCATTTAACGGAAGGGTGAATAAAATCGTAATTACCTGTGTATTATACCCACTTTTTTTTTGCTTTGAAAAAGTTTTGACTAACAGCAGTGAGTATCGTACAAACGAAAAAGGTAGAAACGAACATTTTAAAGAAATAATATTGCATTTTATGCAGTTTTTTTTCTGAATTACTTTTGACTAGACTAGCTTGGACGAGTATCTTATAAGAGAAATAATTAGAAACGAAAGTATAAAAACAAAAAACATGTGCATTATACAAAACTGTGTACTATGCACATCTAATTATGGTATTAAAATGCCAACATTACATATATACATATACATTAAAGTAACATAACAAATAATTAAAAGGCCTTCAGCATTATGGATGGAATCATTTTAGGCTAGTAGCCTATTGGACGGAATCATTTTAGGCTTGTAGCCTATTGGACGGAATCATTTTAGGTTTGTAGCCTATTGGATGGAATTATTGATTTTAGGTTTGTAGCCTAATGGACACAATCATATTAGGCTTGTAGCCTATTGGATGGAATTATTTATTTTAGGTTTGTAGCCTAATGGACACAATCATATTAGGCTTGTAGCCTATTCAATATATTTCATATTATTGCTAGATTACAACTGCATAGTTCTATCATGCATAAAAATTTGCTTCATTTTTCCGAAAATCTTCTCAATTCACCCCCTACCCATAATTATTCTACATAATTGTCCAATCAAAAATTCCCTTTCTGAATATTTATAGTATAACTACTCTTGCATGAAGGATATCAGAAATAAATCATGAGTAAGTTCAGTAACCATCAATACAGGGTTATGGTGTTTAACGCCACTTTCAACAATATTTCAGTTATATCATGGCGGTCAGTTTTAATGGTGGAGGAAATCAGAGTACCCAGAGAAATTCACAGAACTGCCGTAAGTCACTGACAAACTTGATCACATAATGTTCTATCAAGTACATCAAAACAGGAATTCATGAATATGCATTAGCTCATAAGTGAATGGCCGTCCTTGTTTGGTTACAAGTTATTTTTTTTAAGATGTTCGGAAAGCAAGTTACACTATTTATTGAATAGATTTTGTTTGCAGTAATTATATGCTTAAAAAGGGAAATTTTTTCTTCATGGTCAGACGCTTAATATATTCTTGGTTGTGGCGAAGTTGGTAGTGTGACGTTTCACTGGGAGAAAATACCAGTTTTTTTTAATTCACTTGAAAATCTTAAATATTTCATGAGCATCTGCGTAATAAATGCTACTTATACTATTTTTTTCTTATTATTGCAGAATTTTAAATAATCTTAATCACAAAATTGTAACAGTGGTATGAAAGAAAACAAAAATATCAGCAGTAATCTTTCTATATTGTCAACGTTTTGAAATCGACGGAAAACTAAAACTTTTCCATTTTTTTTTATTCACTCTCCAGCAGAATATAAGTTCTGAAAAATAATGATATTCTAAAATAAAATGTCTTATCATCATTTGCTTTTAGTTCCTCCAGTTTCCTCTGTTTTCTTTCCTTTAGTTTTTCCTTTTTTCTTTCCTTTAACCTTTTTCTTAGCTAATTCTGTTAACCTTGTCTTTCTGTCTTCGGCCATTCTCTGTTTGTACATTATCTCATTGGCTCTGTCTTAAAAAATTATACAGAAAATAAATTATTTGAACATTCATCTCATTGGCTCTATCTTAAAAAAATAAACAGAAAATAAATTATGCAAATCTACGAGACAAAAAACATTTCAATCTTATACTTTTATCCTGACTTAATTTCCACAGATAAATTGTATATATAATGCACCAATTTTGCAACTAAACTTTCTATACAGTAATACAAGTTGTGAGTTCAAATCTCGCTCATGATGGCGAGGTGAACTTGATACAACATTATGGCATAAAGTTTGTCAGCGACTTGCGATAGGTCGGTGGTTTTCTCAGGGTATTCCCATTTCCTTCACCAATAAAACTGAAATATTGTTGAAAGTGGCATGAAACACCATAGCCCTATAACCCTCCAGTAATACAGTGAAAAACGTTGAAACCAAACCTCCTTGGGACTAACTTTTATGTTTGTTTTATTTAGGTTAAATTAACAAAGATTTCCTACATTGGGACTTTATCTAAAGTTTGGTTTATACAGTATTCCTGTTTATTTCATGTTCAGTTTAAAAAGGTTTCAATGTACTTTTAGTCATTTATTTGTAGCACATTATAAGGAATACATTAACGCAAACAATAGTATCATTGTAAACAACTTTTGTGTACGTACATATCATAGTAAACAACTTTTGTGTATGTGCATATCATAGTAAACAACTTTTGTGTACGTGCATATCATAGTAAACTACTTTTGTGTATGTGCATATCATAGTAAACAACTTTTGTGTATGTGCATATCATAGTAAACAACTTTTGTGTACGTACATATCATAGTAAACAACTTTTGTGTACGTGCATATCATAGTAAACAACTTTTGTGTACGTATATATCATAGTAAACAACTTTTGTGTACGTGCATATCATAGTAAACAACTTTTGTGTACGTACATATCATAGTAAACAACTTTTGTGTACGTACATATCATAGTAAACAACTTTTGTGTATGTGCATATCATAGTAAACAACTTTTGTGTACGTGCATATCATAGTAAACTACTTTTGTGTATGTGCATATCATAGTAAACAACTTTTGTGTATGTGCATATCATAGTAAACAACTTTTGTGTACGTACATATCATAGTAAACAACTTTTGTGTACGTGCATATCATAGTAAACAACTTTTGTGTACGTATATATCATAGTAAACAACTTTTGTGTACGTGCATATCATAGTAAACAACTTTTGTGTACGTACATATCATAGTAAACAACTTTTGTGTACGTGCATATCATAGTAAACAACTTTTGTGTATGTGCATATCATAGTAAACAACTTTTGTGTACGTGCATATCATAGTAAACAACTTTTGTGTACGTACATATCATAGTAAACAACTTTTGTGTACGTGCATATCATAGTAAACAACTTTTGTGTACGTACATATCATAGTAAACAACTTTTGTGTACGTGCATATCATAGTAAACAACTTTTGTGTACGTACATATCATAGTAAACAACTTTTGTGTACGTACATATCATAGTAAACAACTTTTGTGTATGTACATATCATAGTAAACAACTTTTGTGTACGTACATATCATAGTAAACAACTTTTGTGTACGTACATATCATAGTAAACAACTTTTGTGTACGTGCATATCATAGTAAACAACTTTTGTGCAGGTACATATCATAGTAAACAACTTTTGTGTACGTGCATATCATAGTAAACAACTTTTGTGTACGTACATATCATAGTAAACAACTTTTGTGTACGTACATATCATAGTAAACAACTTTTGTGTATGTACATATCATAGTAAACAACTTTTGTGTACGTACATATCATAGTAAACAACTTTTGTGTACGTACATATCATAGTAAACAACTTTTGTGTATGTACATATCATAGTAAACAACTTTTGTGTATGTACATATCATAGTAAACAACTTTTGTGTATGTACATATCATAGTAAACAACTTTTGTGTACGTACATATCATAGTAAACAACTTTTGTGTACGTACATATCATAGTAAACAACTTTTGTGTACGTGCATATCATAGTAAACAACTTTTGTGTACGTGCATATCATAGTAAACAACTTTTGTGTACGTGCATATCATAGTAAACAACTTTTGTGTATGTACATATCATAGTAAACAACTTTTGTGTATGTACATATCATAGTAAACAACTTTTGTGTATGTACATATCATAGTAAACAACTTTTGTGTACGTACATATCATAGTAAACAACTTTTGTGTACGTACATATCATAGTAAACAACTTTTGTGTACGTACATATCATAGTAAACAACTTTTGTGTACGTGCATATCATAGTAAACAACTTTTGTGTATGTGCATATCATAGTAAACAACTTTTGTGTACGTGCATATCATAGTAAACAACTTTTGTGTATGTACATATCATAGTAAACAACTTTTGTGTACGTACATATCATAGTAAACAACTTTTGTGTACGTGCATATCATAGTAAACAACTTTTGTGTATGTACATATCATAGTAAACAACTTTTGTGTATGTACATATCATAGTAAACAACTTTTGTGTACGTGCATATCATAGTAAACAACTTTTGTGTATGTACATATCATAGTAAACAACTTTTGTGTATGTACATATCATAGTAAACAACTTTTGTGTATGTACATATCATAGTAAACAACTTTTGTGTACGTACATATCATAGTAAACAACTTTTGTGTACGTACATATCATAGTAAACAACTTTTGTGTACGTACATATCATAGTAAACAACTTTTGTGTACGTGCATATCATAGTAAACAACTTTTGTGTATGTGCATATCATAGTAAACAACTTTTGTGTACGTGCATATCATAGTAAACAACTTTTGTGTATGTACATATCATAGTAAACAACTTTTGTGTACGTACATATCATAGTAAACAACTTTTGTGTACGTGCATATCATAGTAAACAACTTTTGTGTATGTACATATCATAGTAAACAACTTTTGTGTACGTACATATCATAGTAAACAACTTTTGTGTACGTGCATATCATAGTAAACAACTTTTGTGTACGTACATATCATAGTAAACAACTTTTGTGTACGTGCATATCATAGTAAACAACTTTTGTGTATGTGCATATCATAGTAAACAACTTTTGTGTACGTACATATCATAGTAAACAACTTTTGTGTACGTACATATCATAGTAAACAACTTTTGTGTATGTACATATCATAGTAAACAACTTTTGTGTATGTGTATATCATAGTAAACAACTTTTGTGTATGTGTATATCATAGTAAACAACTTTTGTGTACGTACATATCATAGTAAACAACTTTTGTGTACGTGCATATCATAGTAAACAACTTTTGTGTACGTACATATCATAGTAAACAACTTTTGTGTAAGTACATATCATAGTAAACAACTTTTGTGTACGTACATATCATAGTAAACAACTTTTGTGTGCGTGCATATCATAGTAAACAACTTTTGTGTGCGTGCATATCATAGTAAACAACTTTTGTGTAAGTACATATCATAGTAAACAACTTTTGTGCAGGTGCATATCATAGTAAACAACTTTTGTGTACGTGCATATCATAGTAAACAACTTTTGTGTATGTACATATCATAGTAAACAACTTTTGTGTATGTACATATCATAGTAAACAACTTTTGTGTACGTACATATCATAGTAAACAACTTTTGTGCAGGTGCATATCATAGTAAACAACTTTTGTGTACGTGCATATCATAGTAAACAACTTTTGTGTACGTACATATCATAGTAAACAACTTTTGTGCAGGTGCATATCATAGTAAACAACTTTTGTGTACGTACATATCATAGTAAACAACTTTTGTGTACGTGCATATCATAGTAAACAACTTTTGTGTATGTACATATCATAGTAAACAACTTTTGTGTACGTGCATATCATAGTAAACAACTTTTGTGTATGTACATATCATAGTAAACAACTTTTGTGTATGTACATATCATAGTAAACAACTTTTGTGTACGTGCATATCATAGTAAACAACTTTTGTGTATGTACATATCATAGTAAACAACTTTTGTGTACGTGCATATCATAGTAAACAACTTTTGTGTATGTACATATCATAGTAAACAACTTTTGTGTATGTACATATCATAGTAAACAACTTTTGTGCAGGTGCATATCATAGTAAACAACTTTTGTGTACGTACATATCATAGTAAACAACTTTTGTGTACGTGCATATCATAGTAAACAACTTTTGTGTATGTACATATCATAGTAAACAACTTTTGTGTACGTACATATCATAGTAAACAACTTTTGTGTACGTACATATCATAGTAAACAACTTTTGTGTACGTACATATCATAGTAAACAACTTTTGTGCAGGTGCATATCATAGTAAGCAACTTTTGTGTACGTGCATATCATAGTAAACAACTTTTGTGTATGTACATATCATAGTAAACAACTTTTGTGTACGTAAATATCATAGTAAACAACTTTTGTGTACGTGCATATCATAGTAAACAACTTTTGTGTACGTACATATCATAGTAAACAACTTTTGTGCAGGTGCATATCATAGTAAACAACTTTTGTGCAGGTGCATATCATAGTAAACAACTTTTGTGTACGTGCATATCATAGTAAACAACTTTTGTGTACGTGCATATCATAGTAAACAACTTTTGTGTACGTACATATCATAGTAAACAACTTTTGTGTACGTACATATCATAGTAAACAACTTTTGTGTACGTACATATCATAGTAAACAACTTTTGTGCAGGTACATATCATAGTAAACAACTTTTGTGTATGTACATATCATAGTAAACAACTTTTGTGTACGTACATATCATAGTAAACAACTTTTGTGCAGGTGCATATCATAGTAAACAACTTTTGTGTACGTGCATATCATAGTAAACAACTTTTGTGTACGTGCATATCATAGTAAACAACTTTTGTGTACGTGCATATCATAGTAAACAACTTTTGTGCAGGTACATATCATAGTAAACAACTTTTGTGTATGTACATATCATAGTAAACAACTTTTGTGTACGTACATATCATAGTAAACAACTTTTGTGTACGTACATATCATAGTAAACAACTTTTGTGTATGTACATATCATAGTAAACAACTTTTGTGTACGTACATATCATAGTAAACAACTTTTGTGTATGTACATATCATAGTAAACAACTTTTGTGTATGTACATATCATAGTAAACAACTTTTGTGTACGTACATATCATAGTAAACAACTTTTGTGTATGTACATATCATAGTAAACAACTTTTGTGTACGTACATATCATAGTAAACAACTTTTGTGTATGTACATATCATAGTAAACAACTTTTGTGTATGTACATATCATAGTAAACAACTTTTGTGCAGGTGCATATCATAGTAAACAACTTTTGTGCAGGTGCATATCATAGTAAACAACTTTTGTGTACGTGCATATCATAGTAAACAACTTTTGTGTACGTGCATATCATAGTAAACAACTTTTGTGTATGTACATATCATAGTAAACAACTTTTGTGTACGTACATATCATAGTAAACAACTTTTGTGCAGGTGCATATCATAGTAAACAACTTTTGTGCAGGTGCATATCATAGTAAACAACTTTTGTGTACGTGCATATCATAGTAAACAACTTTTGTGTGCGTGCATATCATAGTAAACAACTTTTGTGCAGGTACATATCATAGTAAACAACTTTTGTGTATGTACATATCATAGTAAACAACTTTTGTGTACGTACATATCATAGTAAACAACTTTTGTGTACGTACATATCATAGTAAACAACTTTTGTGTATGTACATATCATAGTAAACAACTTTTGTGTATGTACATATCATAGTAAACAACTTTTGTGTACGTACATATCATAGTAAACAACTTTTGTGTACGTACATATCATAGTAAACAACTTTTGTGTACGTACATATCATAGTAAACAACTTTTGTGTACGTGCATATCATAGTAAACAACTTTTGTGTACGTGCATATCATAGTAAACAACTTTTGTGTACGTGCATATCATAGTAAACAACTTTTGTGTATGTACATATCATAGTAAACAACTTTTGTGTATGTACATATCATAGTAAACAACTTTTGTGTATGTACATATCATAGTAAACAACTTTTGTGTACGTACATATCATAGTAAACAACTTTTGTGTATGTACATATCATAGTAAACAACTTTTGTGTACGTACATATCATAGTAAACAACTTTTGTGTACGTACATATCATAGTAAACAACTTTTGTGTACGTACATATCATAGTAAACAACTTTTGTGTATGTACATATCATAGTAAACAACTTTTGTGCAGGTGCATATCATAGTAAACAACTTTTGTGTACGTGCATATCATAGTAAACAACTTTTGTGTATGTACATATCATAGTAAACAACTTTTGTGTACGTACATATCATAGTAAACAACTTTTGTGTACGTACATATCATAGTAAACAACTTTTGTGTACGTACATATCATAGTAAACAACTTTTGTGTACGTACATATCATAGTAAACAACTTTTGTGTACGTACATATCATAGTAAACAACTTTTGTGTACGTACATATCATAGTAAACAACTTTTGTGTACGTACATATCATAGTAAACAACTTTTGTGTATGTACATATCATAGTAAACAACTTTTGTGTACGTACATATCATAGTAAACAACTTTTGTGTACGTACATATCATAGTAAACAACTTTTGTGTACGTACATATCATAGTAAACAACTTTTGTGTACGTACATATCATAGTAAACAACTTTTGTGTACGTACATATCATAGTAAACAACTTTTGTGTACGTACATATCATAGTAAACAACTTTTGTGTATGTACATATCATAGTAAACAACTTTTGTGTACGTACATATCATAGTAAACAACTTTTGTGTACGTACATATCATAGTAAACAACTTTTGTGTACGTACATATCATAGTAAACAACTTTTGTGTACGTACATATCATAGTAAACAACTTTTGTGTATGTACATATCATAGTAAACAACTTTTGTGTATGTACATATCATAGTAAACAACTTTTGTGTACGTACATATCATAGTAAACAACTTTTGTGTACGTACATATCATAGTAAACAACTTTTGTGTACGTACATATCATAGTAAACAACTTTTGTGTACGTGCATATCATAGTAAACAACTTTTGTGTACGTACATATCATAGTAAACAACTTTTGTGTACGTACATATCATAGTAAACAACTTTTGTGTACGTACATATCATAGTAAACAACTTTTGTGCAGGTGCATATCATAGTAAACAACTTTTGTGTACGTACATATCATAGTAAACAACTTTTGTGTACGTACATATCATAGTAAACAACTTTTGTGTACGTACATATCATAGTAAACAACTTTTGTGTACGTGCATATCATAGTAAACAACTTTTGTGTATGTACATATCATAGTAAACAACTTTTGTGTCGAAGGACTCGAAAAACAAAAATTAACAGTTTTACGAACGGAAACGTAGATATCAAATTTACTATGCATGACATGTTTCTGGAATAATCTTCATCAGGTGCGAAAGAATGGAAAGTCAGATAAAATAAAAACCTGAGGGAGCAAGTAAACCAAAAGGCCTAAACAGGACAGCCAAAATCATCTAAGGTCACCTGAGGGAGAAGAACCTTAGTTTTAATAATAATTACATTATTTAGGAACTGTAAATTTCAAAAATAAATATGTTTAATATACAATGTCGGTGCCAAAACACTGACTACTGAGCAGATGATACCCCACAGACTAATAGTCCACCAGCAGAAGTATTGATGAACATATGCATAATTTTCTTTTATTGTTGCGATAAAACTACATTATTAATTAACAATCATATTTTTTGCTGACAAAGGGAAATAACCCTTTATAAATATTTTTTTCCTGTTCTCTAAACACTAACAAGAATCTGACTATAAAATGACAAAGGGAAATAACCCTTTACAAATATTTTTTTCCTGTTCTCTAAACACTAACAAGAATCTGACTATAAAATGACAAAGGGAAATAACCCTTTACAAATATTTTTTTCCCGTTCTCTAAACACTAACAAGAATCTGACTATAAAATGACAAAGGGAAATAACCCTTTACAAATATTTTTTTCCTGTTCTCTAAACACTAACAAGAATCTGACTATAAAATGACAAAGGGAAATAACCCTTTACAAATATTTTTTTTTCCTGTCCTTTAAACACTAACAAGAATTTTACTGAAAAATGACAATGACAACAGCAGACAGACAATGACAGCAGCAGACAGACAATGATGACAGCAGACAGACAATGACAACAGCAGACGACAATGACAACAGCAGACAGACAATGACAATGAAGATAACAATGCAAAAATAAAATAATATAACTACAAAATGTTTTTCAGTAGAAAAATTTTAAAAAGATATAACAAACATCTACTGTAACTTGAATTACATTGTCATCCAAGAAAACAACTTATCTAAGTGGAGATAACCAGGGTCAGATATAAGTTTTTCAGCACTACAAGACAACAAGACAAAGTGATATTATGATACACAAGCAAAAAAAAAGAAGTATACATACTCAATGCTTTTTCTGCTAATTTAAGCTGTCTGTATTCTATTGGCAGCCATTCTTTAGGATGACTCAGTAAGCTGAAATTACAAAGACAACACTGATGATATACATATGATTCTTTATCAGTAATTTAGAGGGTTTGGGGTTATGGTGTTTAATGCCACTTTCAACAATATTTCAGTTATATCGTGGCGGTCAGCTTTATCGGTGGAGGAATCCGGAGTACCAGGAGAAAACCACAGACCTGCCTTAAGTCACTGACAAACTTGATCACATAATGTTGTATCAAGTACACCTTGCCATGAACGGGATTCAAACTCACAACATTAGTGATGATAGACACTGAGTGCACAGGTAGTTGTAAAGCCAACTACCATACGATCATGACCATCACGGCCCCCATCTCATCAAGAGATATTATCAGTACCAAAGAATTGACTCTTAATACTAAAAATTATCAATTAGTGTGATGTGAAACACTGATACTGATAAAATCAACAACTTGAAGGTCTCCACAAACATTATCACTAGAATCACACCTCGTACTATCAGACTCGCTACGATTCTACTGATAATGTCTGTCTCAATTTTCATAACTGCCGTTATTTTAAATATAACAACAATCAAACAACTGGCTACTTCTCCTATCACACAGCATTATGGTGACACTGGGAGAACAGATCTGGTTTTGAGACAGAATTAATATATCCTGATGTGATGTAGAGATGTATCTACGGTATTTGTGGACTTCAGTTGACTATATTTGTAAGGACGTCGTGGTCGTGATGATATGGTAGTTGGATTTACATCTACCTATGCAATCAGTGCCTATTACAGCTAAAGTTATGATTTCGAATCCTACCCAGGCAAAGTTTACTCGATACAACATTATGTGATAAAGTTTGTCAGTGACTTGCGGCAGGTTCGTGGTTTACTCTGGGTACTCCGGTTTCCTCCGCCAATAGAACTGACCACCATGATATAACTGAAATATTGTTGAAAGTAGCATTAAACACCCTAATCCTGACTTGTAGCATTATAACAATCTACTTCAGCACTTTGTTCTAGCACAGTGAACCCTGGCTAATCTAGGCAGGTTTTTTTCTTCATTTATTTGTATCTGTATTGTAATTAACAATAGGGGGGGGGGATCCAATTACCCAGTTTAATCTTACCACATCTGTGTGCCTGTCACAAACCCTCATCTGGATTTCCAACACCAATTTTTGTTTAATGGTTTGAGGTGAGAGGTAGTAGTTAGTTTTGTTGAAATTGGTGGAATTGTTGACCATCACTTTTTAAATTTTCTTTTCATAACACTGTTTATATTATATGCCATAAGTGTATGTATTGAAGGAGATATATTTGCTACACGATGACAGTTGTACTACCTCTATCTCGTTTAACACTTACTTTGTAGATGTATGCTGCGGTAATCGAGCATTGATTTCATAATATTTCGTTTTTCCAGACGGTGGGTATAATGCCCTGAAATGAATAAAATAATTGAATTCAAAACAATTTGTAATATAAAAGGAAATTAGAGGCTCACATGACTCATCTGGTTAATATGATTTATCTATTAGCCCTTCAAAAGGAGGGGATAATCGTGATCGTGATCGTATAGTAGTTGGATTTACAACTATCTGTGCAATCAGTGCTTATCACCACTAAAGTTGTGAGTTCGAACCTAGTTCATGGCAAGGTGTACTCGATACAACATTTTGTGATAAAGTTTGTCTGTGACTTGCAAAAGGTCGATGGTTTTCTTCGGGTACTCGGGTTTCCTCCATCAATAAAACTGACAACCACTATCTAACTGAAATATTGTTGAAAGTGGCGTTAAACACCATAAACCAAACCCATCAAAAGAATATGTTGATTTTTAATCCCCAAGGACATGAATCTGATAGAGTAAGTGCGTGAGTGATTGTTGTTTAATGCCAAATGAGCAATTCTTCAGCTATATCATCAGTCTTCACGCTAACCCACTTGCCCCAAAGCCCAGGACGAGTAAAACTGCATTCGGACAAGTGAAAATTATGAAAGAATTTGTTTAAACAAATAAAACATTTTTCTAAGTTTGGTTTTCAGGCAAGCGGGTGAAAACATTAAGGCAAAGACTTATCATGGCGAGAACAAGTAAAATTTGATGAGATGATGGTGAATTTGTACTAGATTTTTATAAATGCTAGCTCACTGTTCTTAATACCATGTAACTTGGTTTTTAAAGAAATAAGAATCTGCTGAATCATCAGTCCATGGGTAGACATGTCATGCCACTCGAGACACATTATCCTTATTCTGAGCCAACAAGTCTTTACTCTTTCTCCTTAGTTCTGCGTTCTTAGCGGAGAATCAACAAACACCAATTTCATACTCTTTGGTTTGACTCGACTAGGGCTCAAACCCACGATCTACCACAATCGAGGAGAGCACCCTAATCATTACATCAATGAGGTTTATATTTTATATTGTTCAGTTCTTCATGACATATTTCTGGTAATCAGATATTCCAGTTATTTAAACCGCCACGATATACCTGAAATAATGTTGAAAGTGGCGTTAAAATAATACCATAACCCTAACCCAGTTACATCGTGGTCGTGATCGCATGGTAGCTGAATTTACAACTACCTGTACAATCAGTGCCTATCACCACTAACATTGTGAGTTCAAATTCGGCTCATGGCGAGGTATACTCATACTACATTATGTGATAAGAGACAGACATGCCTGTGGTTTTCTCTGGTTTCCTCCACCAACAAAACTGACCCCCACGATATAGCTGAAATATTGTTGAAAGTGGTGTTAAACACCATAATTCCCTAACCCAGTTAGTTACATAATAAATAATGAATATGATACATACCTTTCTAATGTTTCTGCCTTCACACTGACTCCATTAGCAGCCAACCTAGCCTGTATTTTTTGACATTCAATATTTTCCTCTGTTTCAAAATCCTGCAATAAATACCAGGTGTATGTACATTGTATACGGCATAGCACTTTATATCTGCGGTGTCAAAATTTGACGGTGTCATAAATCTGAATTATTGACAGATATTTATTTTGGTGGTTTTATAAAAAGAAAAAAAATTATTTACTTTTTTACCATCAATCTGATGGTGCTGAAGATAATTTTTCGCTTCATGCGTGACGGTTACTTTCGAAACATAATTAATTTTACTCACTTTCACAGAAAGTATTATTCATCTAGCATTTTGACGTCTTTTGAGTTTTAAAATTGTTTACAAACAAGGGAAGCTTAACATAAAGGAACCTTTTCTTATTTTATTAATATTATTTTTTAAATTAATTGTGAGTTAATTATTCTAAAACGAGATAATAATTCATTTTATAAATATTTAATTATGATTTCATTAAATGACATTATACAAATAGTTCATGGCACTGAGGGCCATTTAGCAGTTTTTGGAATGGTCTGTCAACCCCAAAATATTACATGAACCTCAGACATCATCCATTAAATTAATTATATTTGGAAGAAGATTTGTAGATGTATTTTTGTGAAAAAAAGTCTAAATTTTAAAGAATAACCCAGAATATATGCCAAACAATTTCATTAATATTAAACTACAGTTCAAATATCAGCTGATTCCAGCTAAAAAAAGTAATTCAAAGCAATTTCTTGGATGGAGGCAGGGTTACAATTTTTGGGGTTTAATTCGGCTTAATGTTGCACAGTGGTTTCAGAAGATTTTCAAACATTTTTTTTTTTCAAAATCAGCCTTATTTGGATAGCTTCATCAAAATTTGGTAAAAATCTAAATGTTTCGACAAAACTAGTAACATATGCCATACTATCATTAACATTAACAACTATTTAAATTTAAGATCATTTGGTGGAAAAGTGTGCGGTTATTTGCTCTGCAAATGTGGTTTATCCATATATTATTCTTATAGTAATGACAACCATATTGGTTGGATGGTGGTTTCATCAGGCATAATTTTAACATCTTAAAGATGATTCGAATAAAAAAAAACATAGAAATCTAATTAAAATTAGAAAAGTAGTATCGGATGAGAAGATGTTTTAAATAGTTTAAGCCCTTTGACTCAGGTCAGCTAAAAAGAAAGGATCAATATAGGTTTTGGCTAAGATTTGTTTTGGTTTATGGTGTTTAATGCGACTTTCAACAATATTTCAGTTATATCATGACGTTCAGTTTTATTGGTGCACGAAACCGGAGTACCCATGGCCGTAGAAAACCACCAACCTGTCACAGACAACCTTTATCACATAATGTTGTAATGAGTACACCTCGTCTCAACGGGATTCAAACTCACAATGTTAGTGGTGATAGACACTGGATGCATAGGTAGTTGTAAATCCAATCCCCATACGATCACAACCAAGACCACCCCTGATCAATATAAGAAAATTATCTAAAACCTAAACACAGAAAAAAAAAAAATCTAAAATCGAGCAAACCTTGATAGGCTATTAAAGTATACTTACATCATGAGGGTTTTTAGAAGTTATATACACAGGTTTTCCTGTTCTTGGTCGTTCTGCTGGTTTAGATTTGGTTATTTGACGTAAAGGAGGAGCCGATTTTCTTCTGGCATATTCTCCGTAGACTTCTATAATGTACAAAGTGATAAATACTTAAGTAAGTCAGTAATTGTTGTATAACACCAAGTGAGCAATTGTTCAGCTATGTCATCGCGAGAAAAAGTTACATTCAATGACACGATGGTAATAATGATGGCTGTTTTGTACTACACCAACACGCTTAGTTGGATTTTTATAGTGTTTAGCTCACTGAAACAACAGTTCAAATGTTGTAAAATGACTTGATGTGATTATACCACTGTTAACTAAAACTTACTGTTAGATATTTTATCTTCCTTGTCATCATTTGGTAACTGCATTGTTACTGTACTCACTTTTTTACTGTCTGATTTACTAAAGAAAAAAAAGAAAATATGATAAGATATGGTACCTTTATAATTGTAGCATGAATTTACCCCCAGTTTCAGTACAGTTTTTAACAGATCTTTTTTTTTGCATTGTTATACTACATATAACTAAAATGAAATGTTTAAACAGAGTTTTAACTACTATAAAATAATGTCATACTTTCAACAATATTCCAGTTATATTGTAGCAGTCAGTTTTATTGGTATAGGAAACTGGAGTACCCAGAGAAAATCAACAATCTGTTGCAAGTAACTGACAAACTTTTATCACATAATGCTGTATCGAGTACACCTCGCTATGGATGGGGTTCAAACTCACAACTTTAGTGGCGATAGGCACTGATTACACAGGTAGTTGTAAATCCAACTACCCTGTGATCATGACCATGACAGCCCCATATAAAATAGGATAAGATATGGTACCTTTATAATAGCATATATTTGCCGCCAGTTTCAGTACAGTTTTTAAGAGATTTCTTTTCTTGCATATTGTTATACTACATATAATTGAAAAGAAATTTAATTACTATAAATTAAATCATACTTCACAATTGTTTTCTCCCGGTACTCCGGTTTCCTCCATCAATAAAACTGAGCGCCTTGATATAACTGAAATATTGTTGAAAGTGGCGTTAAACACCATAACCTAACCATAACCGGTATCGGAAGAAATAGAGCTTAGCTTATACTGCCATTGTGTAGCATAGCAGAAATACAGAGATCATTTTAAAAGTGATGAAGATTATTCCAGAAATGTACTGGAGCATAAACTTATAACTCAGATGTTAGGCTAGTGGTTGCAAAGTCAATGCCTCCATCCCCAATTATAGGACCACCATTATCAAGGGTTCATAGTTCAAAAAGAATTGTCAATTAATATGATGGTTAAGGTTATGGTGTTTAACACCACTTTCAACAATATTCAAGTTATATCGTGGCCGTCAGCTTTCTTGGTGGAGGAAACCGGAGCACTCAGAGAAAACCACTGACTTGTCGCAAGACACTAACAACTTTCATCACATAATGTTGTATCGAGTACGCCTCACCATGAGCGGAATTCAAACTCACATTAGTGGTGATAGACACTGATTGCACAGGTAGTTGTAAATCCAACTACCATACAATCATGGTGGCACCTTCAAATAATATTGGTAAAATATATTTGAAATAAACAAATGGATGAGAAAATGTCTTGATGTAATCTAATCTTATACCTTCGTAATGGACAGTTACACTGGTTGTGTGAATGAGCAGTAAATTTCTTCTGTGTACTCGACAATTTTGATTGCTAAAAAATATAACATACCATTATCAAAATAAGTAATAGATACATACAAATTTCCAGAAATATCCTAATGTACAGTCAAAACTGTATTAAGAGGTCACCTTTGGGACAAAGAAAACAGTGACCTCTTAATACAGGTGACTGCTTAATAGAGGTGACCACTTTAGCAGGATTGACTGTGCCTGTAAAAAAAATGTGAATGTTTTATCCAGGAGGGAAAGCTTGACAAAGTAGTCCCCACCTTATAAGGCAATGAAAAAGTGACCTGATAAGAGAGGTGACCTCTCTGGAGAGGAACAATTTATTAATATTTTACTATCTCAGTAGATCTGAAATGTGACCTCTCTTGAGAGAGACAATTTATTAATATTTTACTATCTCAGTAGATCTGAAATGTGGCCTCTCTTGAGAGGGACAATTTATTAATATTTTACTATCTCAGTAGATCTGAAATGTGGCCTCTCTGGAGAGGGACAATTTATTAATATTTTACTATCTCAGTAGATCTGAAATGTGGCCTCTCTTGAGAGGGACAATTTATTAATATTTTACTATCTCAGTAGATCTGAAATGTGCCCAGATAACAGAGGTGGCCTCTCTTGAGAGGGACAATTTAGTAATATTTTACTATCTCAGTAGATCTGAAATGTGCCCTGATAACAGAGGTGGCCTCTCTTGAGAGGGACAATTTAGTAATATTTTACTATCTCAGTACATTTAAAATCTGGCAGCCTTTGGTAAGAGTGGCCTTATAATAGAGGAACCAGCAAAACAGTTCTGATATAATTACCCATTTCGACCCTATTATATAAAAAAATGTTATCGGCCAGCAATATTATATCGTTAGTTTTTCTTTGTATTACACATTTGAGTCATTTCTATTTTATTCATGTACTATCTGTTAGTCAAACAGCATTGAAGAAGTAAGTAAGAGCAAAGACTCATTGGCTAGTAATCAGGATAATGTGTGGAGCAACATGTCTAACTGTCATTGAAGAAGTAAGTAAGAGCAAAGACTCATTGGCTAGTAATCAGGATAATGTGTGGAGCAACATGTCTAACTGTCATTGAAGAAGTAAGTTAGAGCAAAGACTCATTGGCTAGTAATCAGCATAATGTGTGGAGCAACATGTCTAACTGTCATTGAAGAAGTAAGTAAGAGCAAAGACTCATTGGCTAGTAATCAGGATAATGTGTGGAGCAACATGTCTAACTGTCATTGAAGAAGTAAGTAAGAGCAAAGACTCATTGGCTAGTAATCAGGATAATGTGTGGAGCAACATGTCTAACAGCATTGAAGAAGTAAGTTAGAGCAAAGACTCATTGGCTAGTAATCAGGATAATGTGTGGAGCAACATGTCTAACTGTTGTTGAAGAAGTAAGTAAGAGCAAAGACTCATTGGTTAGTAATCAGGATAATGTGTGGAGCAACATGTCTAACAGCATTGAAGAAGTAAGTTAGAGCAAAGACTCATTGGCTAGTAATCAGGATAATGTGTGGAGCAACATGTCTAACTGTCATTGAAGAAGTAAGTAAGAGCAAAGACTCATTGGCTAGTAATCAGGATAATGTGTGGAGCAACATGTCTAACTGTCATTGAAGAAGTAAGTAAGAGCAAAGACTCATTGGCTAGTAATCAGGATAATGTGTGGAGCAACATGTCTAACTGTCATTGAAGAAGTAAGTAAGAGCAAAGACTCATTGGCTAGTAATCAGGATAATGTGTGGAGCAACATGTCTAACTGTCATTGAAGAAGTAAGTAAGAGCAAAGACTCATTGGCTAGTAATCAGGATAATGTGTGGAGCAACATGTCTAACTGTCATTGAAGAAGTAAGTAAGAGCAAAGACTCATTGGCTAGTAATCAGGATAATGTGTGGAGCAACATGTCTAACTGTTGTTGAAGAAGTAAGTAAGAGCAAAGACTCATTGGCTAGTAATCAGGATAATGTGTGGAGCAACTTGTCTAACTGTCATTGAAGAAGTAAGTAAGAGCAAAGACTCATTGGCTAGTAATCAGAATAATGTGTGGAGCAACATTTCTAACTGTCATTGAAGAAGTAAGTAAGAGCAAAGACTCATTGGTTAGTAATCAGGATAATGTGTGGAGCAACATGTCTAACTGTTGTTGAAGAAGTAAGTAAGAGCAAAGACTCATTGGCTAGTAATCAGGATAATGTGTGGAGCAACATGTCTAACTGTCATTGAAGAAGTAAGTAAGAGCAAAGACTCATTGGCTAGTAATCAGGATAATGTGTGGAGCAACATTTCTAACTGTCATTGAAGAAGTAAGTAAGAGCAAAGACTCATTGGTTAGTAATCAGGATAATGTGTGGAGCAACATGTCTAACTGTTGTTTCAGTGAACTAAGACTAAACAAATCCACTAAGTGTGTTTGTTTAGTACAAAGTAGACATCATCACCATCTCACCGAATTGGTTATTACCACAATATACCTTAAAAATTGCTCACTTGGCATTGCACAAAAATCACTCACTCGCTCACACATAATTCTACAAAGGGGGCTATCATGAGGGTGAATGTGTGGTAGTGGGGTATACATTAGGGTGAGTGAGTGATTGTTGTTTAACACCAACTCAGCAATTTTTCAGCTATATCATGGTGAGAACAAGTTAATTTTCAATAAGCTGATGAGGTCCGCTTTGTACTAGACCAACATGCTTTGTTGGATTTTTATAGAGCTAGCTTACTGAAACAATAGTCCGCAGTTAGACATGTCGCCCCACTCGGACACATTATCCTGATTCAGAGCCAACCAGTCTTTGCTCTTTCTTCTTAATGCTGCATGCTTAGTGGAGAAGCAACAAATACCAATTTTATAGTCTTTGGTATGACCCGTTCGGGGCTCGAACCCAAGATCTACCGCACTCGAGGGGAGCATGATAACCATTACACCACCGATGCGGCTGGGTTTACATTTGTCTCTACTATGTAAAAAACCAGTACATATTACCACTTATAAATATGACAGTGACGAAATAACTGAAATATTGTTGTAAGTCGCATTAAATGTCCAAAAGAAAATTTGAAGATACTAAGTGGTAATTGGAGGTCATATATCGAAGGACAGACAACATAATGGTCAAAATAAAAAGGACAAAAGACAATCAATGATCTACAAAATGCTACACAGAAAATAAAGATTAAGCAACATGAACTGAACGAAAAACTGGGGGTGAACTCAGGTGCTCCAGAAGAGTAAGCAGTTCCTGCTCTACTAGTGGCATCCATCGCATCACTCTTGTGACTGTCACCATATTTTTGAAATACATTACAGTGATACAGTTAGGCACCGGTCTCAGGACAATTTGCCCCTTCTATTTCTCAAATAGTCCTGAAGAACTTAATAAAAAATTAGCTTAATTATTAAAGAATGTCCTGAAGATTTCAAAGTCTAGCTGAAACACTGCATTAAGTGATTAAATCTGATATTACGAAATTTTACGAACAGTACCTTTTTATTTGATTTTAAAGATGTTTCTTCCTCCTGTGAAGGATAACTCAGTGTTTGTGATGGCTTTCCTAAATGTCGTTCTATTATTTTTTCTATTTCTATATCTTTGTCCGTCATGGCTGGTTCTTCTATATAATTTTCCTCATCAGTCACAGAGTCTTGACTGATATTTAAGTCTGACATTTTATCTTCCTCTGTTTCCATAGCAACAAATTCCTGATCATTAGTATTGTCTGCTTGGATTATATAAGTGACATCAGGATTTTCATTTATTGGTGTTGATGTAATGTCTGTTAAACTTTCTTCCGTTATTTTATTTTTTTCTTTCTCTTTCTTTTCCTTGATTGCTGATGAAGGCCGCCTTCTAGGAGGTGCTGAAAAAGGATGCTGAAAAAAAAAGGTTAAATCTTGATCATTTTATTCAATAAAAATCATGAATTTTAAGTACATGTATGTGGCATACAGTCATATTCTATTCTTTCCCATAACATCTGAAATAAAAAAATACGACAGTTGGAACAGTTTTAAATTCTAATAGAAAATCGTAGAAAGAGGCAAAATTAATACCCCTAACACACAAATACATGACCGTTCATTTTTCTAGCTTGCTACAGGCACTTAAATAAAAAGTGGCAGTTTTGAACTAGTCTTATGGTCCCAAACCAATGCATTTCATTTCATACAATGGCCGTTTTCTTGTTCAAATAGGGGCTGTCATGGTAGTTGGATTTACAACTACATGTGCAATCAGTGCCTACCACCACTAACGTTGTGAGTTCAAATCCTGATCATGGTGAGGTGTACTCAATACAACATTATGTGATAAAGTTTGTCCGTGACTTGCGGCAGGTTGGTGGTTTTCTCTGGTTTCCTCCACCAATAAAACTGACTGCCACGATATAATTGATATATTGTTGAAAGTCACGCTAAACACCATAACTCTAACCCTCTATATGCATGAGCTTGAGACATTTTACCTTTTTCTGTGAACTTTCAACTTTCTGGTCCAGTTCAGTTTTAGAATTTGCTTCTTTTTCATTTTTCACAGCATTTCTGTTCAACTAAAATAACAAAACAATAAAATTAACATGTGGTAAAGTCAATTTGCAATTAGCGGTGTAAAAATATGATAAATTACACATTAAAAAACCTCCCTATTAGTTCATAAAGGTTCATGTCATATTCATAAATGATAAAAGAAATTAACACATTATATGCGTATTGTGTTGGTTCTACTAGGTTTGTATCACGTCAAGTCGCTTGTGTAAAACGTATCACCACGAGACGTATAGGGTCATGATACAAACAATCGTACCGACACATTTATGCATTAACACATTTATCTAATGTTTTCATAAGGCAAAAGAGGGTAATACTGTTAGATTTCATTAGGTTAGGTTATTGTGTTTAATGCCACTTTCAACAATATATCAGTTATATCATGGCGGTCAGTTTTATTGGAGGAAACCGGAGTACCCGGAGAAAACCATCGATCTGTCACTGACAAACTTTATCACATAATGTTGTATCGAGTACACCCTGCCTGAGCGGGAATCGAACTCACAACTTAAGTGGTGATACTGATAGCCACTGATTGCACAAGTGGCTAATTTGTAAACCCAACTAACATATGATCATGACCGCGACGCCCCCCAACAAAGTTTGAATGTAACTGGGAACATTTATTTAAAATGAAAACCGCATTAATATTGTTACCATTTCACTGGCAGGTCTTGGTCTTGTTCTCACACGAGTTGCTTCCCTTTGTTGTTTATCTTTTTCACCAAATGCAGATACTTGTTTGTCAATAAAACTCTGAGTTTTTGTTTCCTTCAGATCATTTCCTGATTCCGCCAGTTCAATAGTCTTAATAGTTTTAACAAGTGGAGCACCTCCTATTAATTGAGGATCTATTTTCTCCTTTCTCATTACATTGCCGTTCAATTTTGCAGCCTGACGTGAAAGTTCGTAATAATTTTTTGACGGTTGCGATGTGGTCTTCGTCGGCATCCATGATTCTAACTTATCTGGTGTAATCTCTTCCTGATTTTCATCATCGCTATCTGAAACTTGAACCTGCTGCACTAAAGTCACCACGTCTCTATCTTTTTTCAATCCACGATAACGTTTCTGTTTTTTCGCATCATCTAAATCGCAGTAAGCAACGGTAATAGAACTTACCGGTGTAGTTGGTCTGTTTGACGTTACACTTACATGTTTATTTCCGTGATTCCTATCGCATTGTGCATTTTCTTGCGAGGTAAATTTGAATTCTAGATTCTCGTTCTTCTGTCTTTCTGACCGTGTATAGCTTTTTCTGTTCGGCAAAGTCCTAACAGATTTATTGTCATGCTTCATTTCAGTTAAAGAAACTGTGTTGTTGTTGCGCGAACTTACTGGGATTTGACACGCGTTTGCACTAGAAACAGACATAAATGATTGCAATTCGCCATCTTCTTCCAACTTATTAAGAGGTTTTTTCCTAGTCAATTCTGACACTTTGTGTCCAGCATTTCTTGGTGTGATATCAATAGTAACATTTCTATCTTCACTGAATTTTACCGATATTTTCTCCAGAGGATGGGGATGATTATTCAGCTCCACATCACTTCTGGGTGAACTGTTATTTGTTCCAGATGACCCATAATCAGAAAAATCTGCTGAATTATTTATGTCTTCTCTTTCCCATGAAACCACTTCACTTCCTCCATGGGAGTGAACCTCTAGCTTACTTTCTTGTGAACTTTGACCATTAGTATGTGTATACGTAAATCCAGGTAAATGATTAGCCGATGAAGCTTTTTCAATGAAGTTATTAATACATTCAGATTTCTTGTCTGCATGTATATGTTGGTCAGCCATTTGTAACAATCTGAAAAAAATAAAAGAAGTATTTTAAATTGAGTGATTGATTGTTGTTTAATGGCAACTGAGCAATTGTTTTAGCGTTATCATGGCAACGATGATGTACGCTCTGTACTAGACCAACAAGCTTAGATTTTTCTAGTCCATGAGTAGACATGTTGCTCCACTTTTTGAATTTCTACACAGGGCTTAAGTATTAAATGAACCAATGAATGAGTTCAGTTCCTTTATCAAATATTGTGATTAGATGGATTTGGTTTGGTTTATGGTGTTTAATGCCACTTTCAACAATATTTCAGTTATATCGTGGTGGTCAGTTTTATTAATGGAGGAAACCAGAGTACCAGGAGAAAATTACCGACCTGTCGCAAGTCACTGATTAGATGGAAATATGTTTCAGGATTCATAAAGTCACGAATATCATATTCTTCCAAACTAGCTCTATTAGAAATTATCTTTTAATGATACTAAAAAATTATGGACAACAAAATCTACGAATAATTTGAACACTCAACAATCTGTAATGATTTAACAGACTTTCACATGAAAGATGTGGAACAATTGAAAATTTGCAACTTTATGTAATTGACTTACCAAATGTAATTAATATGCATTATATTTTTGGGCTTACATGTCATGATGTTTAACGCCACTTTCAACAGTAATAAAGGTGGTCAGTGACTTGTGGCCGGTCAGTGGTTTTCTTTGGGTCCTCCGGTTTCCTCCACCAATAAAACTGACCGTCACGATATAACTGAAATATTGTTGAAAGTGGCGTTAAACACCATAAAACTAACCAATCGAAATCTATTTTGACCATTGGTATTGTCTGTCCTTCTCCGATACCTTCAAACTTTTCTTACCATTGTTAGCTGGGAAATTGTAATTATGGAATACAAAATGTAAAATACAATAGTCCCCTCTTATAAGGCCCCCTTCCAAAATGCCATCTCCTCTTATGAGGCCAGATTTCAGATGAACTGAGATGGTAAAATCAAAGATGATTCTGGTTAGAAAATAATATAACTGAAAATCAATGGAAAATAGCTGAAACAATCTACACCCCCTTTCAAAATGGTAATTTTTTACCTGTTCTGACTGTGTCCAGCAACTTTCAGAAAATAATTTTAAGAGGAAAATAGCTCAAATCAGTTAAATAACTGAAAAAATCATCCTGAATATAATACTTAATTGTCTTCCTCAAAAGAGGTCACACCACTTATAAGCCCACCTTTTGATCCTTTCATTGCAGAAGGGGTGGGCTTATAAGAGGGGGCTACTTTATCCTCGAAATCTCTGTATAAACGGTACCAGTCTATAATGAACACAAAGGTCGGTTCCAACAAGTGTCCTTAATATACAGGTTTTATTGTACATAAACGTTAGAGAATACCATAGGAGCAATCAAAAAAGGAGAATCCAGAGAAACTGGCAACATAGACGAAGAAAAACAAAACAAAAACACAACACAATATGTGTTGGACACCACTATACGCAATCAAACAGAAAAAACGTAAATGAGACATGCGTTTTCCTACAAACAACTGGAGGTAAAGATGAACCGAACATCGTTATCGAAATCGTAACGGACAACACATCACGGAACTCAGAATGTAAAGACGCGTAAAAGGACAACACAAAAAACTAAAAAGATGAGCAACACAGACTCCAGCAAAAAACTAGGGGTGAACTCAGGTACATCTTACCTTTCAGTATCAAGTTCATCTTCATCTTCTTCAGCATCATCATACATAGATGGCAGCATCAGATGTATGGGAGCTGGAGGTACATGTGGGGGCGTAGGTGTTCTCTGAGGCTCAGCATGGGTGTAGCGTAGTCGAGGAGAAATATTGTCATTTTCTGTTGTACTGTAACAAAAATCTCATATAAGAATGGCCAACGTAGATACAAATACCTTATGCTAGGAAGGGACATATCTTATTTTGTAAAACACCACTCTGATTCTACCAAAAAGTTCTCTGAAACTGATATCAACATACTCGAGTTTTTGATTGACAACATATATGTTATCTTTGGTGGACGTGTATTTCAACACAGTCGTCAAAACTGTGTTCCTCTTCTCGCCGATTTGTTCCTTTATTCGTATGAGGCAGACTTCATACAGGGGCTTCTCAAGAAAAACGTAAAGAAACTAGCCCGATCCTTTAATTTCACGTTCCGCTATATAGATGATGTCTTTTCACTAAATAATTCTAGGTTTGGTGATTTCGTTGATCACATCTATCCCATTGAGCTTGAAATAAAGGATATCACAGATACAGATAGGTCTGCTTCATACCTTGACCTACACTTCGAAATTGATAGTGAGGGGCGGTTAAGAATGAAACTTTACGAAAAAAAGAGATTATTTCAATTTTCCCATTGTGAGTTCGAATTCCGTTCATGGTGAGGTGTACTCGATACAACATTATGTGATCAAGTTTGTCAGTGACTTGCGGCAGGTCAGTGGTTTTCTCCAGGTACTCCGGTTTTCCTCCATCAATAAAACTGACGGCCACGATATAACTGAAATATTGTTGAAAGTGCCATTAAGCACCATAACCCTATTCTTATCATGATAATTGAAGTGATGCATTATAGGTATAAAATCACTATTTCAAAAGAACGACATTTGTGATGTAATGGTGCTCTTCTTGAGTTCCAAACTTAGTTCAGTCAAAGCAAAGACTAAGATTGGTATTTGCTGCTTCGCCGCTAAGCATGCAACATTAAGGAATCGGAACAAAGATTATCTAGCTCGAAATCAGATCAATGTGTCCGAATGGAGAGTCACAGAGAGACATGTCTACCTGTGGACTGTTTTTTCAATGAACTAGCAAATAAAATCCAAATTGGTCTAGTACATAGCAGGAATCATCATCATCTTATCGAAATGTACTTTTTCTGGTTGTGATATAGCTGAAAAAATTGCCCACTTGGCGTTAAATAACAATCACTCATTGAGTTCCTAGCTGAAAAAATTGCCCATTTGGCGTTAAATGACAATCACTCATTGAATTCCTTTTATTATAGGATTAAACACTATTATTTAGGAAATTATCTATGCATAAACTCCGGCAGCTCACTCACAAACTGAATAAAGTCCGTGAGCTGCCGGAGTTTATACATACTTAATTTCCTAAAAACACAGTGTTTAATCCTTATAATTCTTATTCTTGGACATCGTGTTTGTTTTCGATGCTAAATACTAATAATTCTTGGTGGATTATTTTTTCATATTCCTACGCCAGGGCTTGAAGCTAAGAAAATATTTTAGGGGCCAAGTTGGCCCCTACCAAATTAATTTTGATAGCCCACACAATTTGTTAGGGGCCCATCAGGTGTGTAGTCTGCCACCTCGCTTGCGAGGTGCCCTATGGCAGGGGGTCCGGGGGCCGCTCAAGGTCCCCCGGAATAAATGGTGTAAAATCCTCCATTCTGGCCATTTCCTGGCAGCAAAATTGGCCATTCAGAAACTATAATTTAATACAGAAGATAAAAAATTTCCAAAACATTTTCCTCAAAATAAACTTATTTTACACTATGACTTCAGAAATTTATAGTTGAAATCAAATTTCGCAGCGATTTAGAGCTTGACATATGGTGTGGATGTTTGTAGCTTGTACATCCTGTAGTAAATGAATTTTCATTTTTTTTGTTCTTTGTAATATGAACAAACCATGCCGGTTTCACTATCAACTAAGCATGGACGGTTTTGTTTCCATTCCTTTAAAAATTGTCTAGAGCGTTTGGACTTTTCGTAATCTCTAAAATATTGTGTTCTCTGTTCATTTTGCCTTTTAAGAGGCCCAGAGTTCCCCAAAAAGAACTGACTTAAATCGGCTTGGCGAAACATTTCGCCAACCGGATATTTTGAACGAACATGTAAAATTAAAAATCAAAGTCGGAAAAGTGTACTATAAAATTCCGTAATATGACTCAACAGAAAACGGCATGGTTTGTGCAATATAAAGACAACAGAGAAATCATTGTTGTTAAAAGAATTATTTGTTACCTAAATCCCTTCACAACAACAACTAAATTATTTATTTCAATCCTTAAATGACGCAAAATTAATGCAAAAATTGACATCCTTATACGGAGGTGTTAAATAGAACAGCCATAAATCTCCTTAACTGGAGATAAGATTCGTATACATCAAAATAAGCTGGTTCCCGGGTTACTACACTTCGTTACTCTAAGTTCATAGAGCGAAGCGTAATATAAGCGGTTATCAGTTTAATATCAAAACAAAAAATCGAGGCTTAAAATCGATCGATGGAAATGTCAATATTTTTTGGATTTCGATCTTGGTGAATAGGAATTATTACATCTAGATTTACACTATTTTATTTTTTCTAATTTTCACTCGCCAAGTGGACGACTGAGATGAGATTTTTAAGGGCCCACACTGAAATTTACTCGCAAATGGCGAGTGGGCGACCGCTAATTTCAAACCCTGTATGCCGTAACGCTACAAAAAAAAGTAGTCCGGCAAACGGAAATATTGATTTATAAATTCCTTTCGAATGACGTAGAATAAGTGACGATATCCAATCGGATTACGAGTTATTGATAAATTCTAGTAAGAATGGAATTATTGCAAAATGACAAGAATACTTGACTTTACTCAAAGTAGATTAAAATGTCTCATGAAATATGACAAATGTTATTATATTTTACATGTACTACAATTCAACTGGTGCCCTGCAGATGGAAATGACCAGATTAAATGTATTTGTTCTGTTAAATGACTACAGCTCAACTGGTGCCCTGTATATCAAAATGGCATTAAAAGGTTTAGATGAAATGTATTTATTCTGTTAAATGACTCCAACTTAACTGGTGCTCTGTAGATGGAAATGACACTGAATGGATCAGATTAAATGTATTTGTTCTGTTAAATGACTACAACTCAACTGGTGCCCTGTAGATGGAAATGACACTGAAATGGTCAGATTAAACATATTTGTTCTGTTAAATGATCTTAAGAACATACCTGCTTTGAAGATCAACATCAATATGAAGAGTTGATGTGCCTGTTGGTGTCCCCGTCGGTGTTCCCATTGGTGGTGGAGGCGTTTTTCCTGACAAACTTGACCTTGCAGATCCTGAAAAAATAGTTACTGTATAAGTGGTAATGTTCATGTGGAGAAAATGTATATTTAAGTTGCACTTCACTAAAATGTGTAAAAATACCCCTTACATGAAAAGTTTTTAATCTATATGTTCTGGAAATGATAAACCTTTCATGACATTAAACCTCACACACAATTTATCTCCCATCGGTGGTGTAATGGTTAGCGTGCTCGCCTCGAGTGTGGTGGATCATGGGTTGGAGCCCCTATCGGGTCAAACCAAAGACTATAAAATTGGTATTTGTTGCTTCTCCGCTAAGCAGGCAGCATTAAGGAGAAAAAGCAAAGACTGGTTGACTCGGAATCAGGATAATGTGTCCGGGTGGGTTGACATGTTTATCCTCGGACTGTTGTTTCAGTGAGCTAGCACTATAAAAATCCAACTAAGCGTGTTGGTCTAGTACAAAGCAGACCTCATCATCATCTCATTGAAAATTAACTTGTTCTCGCCATGATATAGCCGTAAAATTGTAACGATCAACAGTCCACCAATATTAACAAAATGAACAATCACTTCTCACCTTGAAAATATCTACTGTATGTTCGAAAAAGTTGTAAAAGTTTTAAAACTGCATAATAAAACAAAATTCTATGAACAATTTTGCTTCTCTCTCTAAAACAAAACCTAATAATTTTAGAATAAAATAGGGAAAGTGCAAATGGTATATTTAATATATTACTAATTAAGTACCTGGTCTTGTTTCTGCAAATTTCATTCCTGCAGGGGGTCCTATCCATCCTGTGGTTGCAGCAAAAGACTTAGGTGGCCTTCCAGTAGGATCAAACTTTGCACCTTTTACTAAAATAGAATTAAAAATATTTCAGTAAATTTAAATTTGGACTTGTTCTTATAAGTCATAAAATTATTTCAATCAATTCAAGAATTCAATAGACCAGGTCTGATAAGGGTTATTTCTTGTCCATATTGTATCAAAGTATTCTAATCAGAATGGACATTGAATTAGGCAAAAAAAAATCATTGGTTTCCATATGCAGTTTTCCAGCTAGGTCCTTTTCACAGGGCGGACCGCCCGCCCTTTTTCAAGTGAGGCCCTGTGCCTTTTTCATGACGCCATGCCCTTTTTCAGTCTATATGCCATTTTTAAGAAAATGTATCGTTCATTTTGATGTTTCATAATGATTCGCCATTTTTCTCAATTACACTTCCTTGTAAACATTGCGTGCGTATCATAATCAATATTCTACCTGTTTATCTTGACAATTAAGGAAAACAGCTGATTGACTAGGTTATTTGCAACAGCTAATTGAAAGTGATTAAAACTCATCAAATAAACAAATTTAACATGTTGTCTTATTTCTGTCACAATGCCCAAGCGTGACAGATGTTTGAAGGAAGAAATTAAGAAATGTTTAAAATATAAAAAAAAATAAAAATAAAAAAATGCAAAGAAACAAACAGAAGTTTGAATGACTTTTTTAGTACTACGGAAGTTTTAGATATATTTTTTAGCATCTTGATGGTGTTGAGCTTTTAATTAATTTGAATCCCTTACAATAGTGATACAAATATATTTAAAAAAAATTAGAAATCACCACTTAGATATTTTTACAGTAGAATTTTACATCACTAACAGTGGTTCAAAGTGTTTTCTATTATTAGCAAATTAATATTTTGATATTTTTTTTTTATTTAATCCAATTTTAAAATGTTGAACTTTCAAATTCAGCTGAAACTTAAACAAGTGATTAAATAGAGGAATGTCATGAAAGGAGCATCATGGCATGCCTTAAGCTTTTATTAAATGAAAAGCTTGGTTTATCAGCACTGTACCCCAATAATATTATACACTTAATGAATACAGCTGCTGTGTTTACCTCTTAGTACAGCAGAAGTAGAAAGGGTCATAGGTCAAATTGATAAAGTGTGATCACAGAAATCGCATGAAACAGGTCACAATGAACAATATTTTACATGTCAAACTAAATTGCAACAAACATTGTTATGAGCATGTGTCAGGTACAGTAGTTGACAAGTTTTTTTTTAGAGTTAATGACAGAAAGATAGAATTTTATCTAGGTTGATTTGTTGAATAAACTGACCTATTTGCTCATGTATAAATAATAAAAATCAATATTTGATTGTATACTTAGTCTTTATTTGATTTTACAGTGCCCCTAAAACATGCCTTTTTTGAAAATCCAACAGCATACTAAAGTGTCCTTTTTCAGGATCAGCACCCTGCCCTTTTGAAATCCTAGCTGGAACACTGATATGGGCAACACCTGACATAAAATAGATTGGTTCTGGCAGTAGATAAATAATAGACTAGTAAATATATGTGTATTGAGTGTCAGAAGTATGCTGGGATAAAACTGCAAGATGTTTGTCCAGGAATACTTGCAACAATTTAATTTGATGAGTCCAGAAGACACTTCTGAAAATATTGGTGTGTTCCACAATGGTAAAAATTGAAAATTTGAAAACTTTAGTTGGCGAGTCCCAACTGAAAATAGTGAATCCAGGACTCATCAAGGTGAGTTGTAAGAACCTCTGTTGTCAATATGAGGACAAAAGCAAAGAATAATGTTAAACATACATATTTTTTCAACATTAGGAATCAGAATCAATCACAAGGTTTAAGAATCAATCATTGGATCGGACGCTGACGTCTGACTGATTAGTCGATGTTTCTGATGATCGGTGTATCACTAGTGCTTTGTGGAGTATTTTTAATTCCTCATCACTTTTGAGATATAAAATTGTTCTTCCTATCTGGTGAAGAATGTTTGATACTTTATTTCCCAGCACTCAGAGGTTGATTTTGTTTAACCTCATGGATAAACCTGTTATAATTGGAAAAGACAGTTCAATTATCCCTTCCTAAGCATTCTGGAGGCAATGTTTTATCCATGTGGGAAGGCAATATTAGATGACATACTTGCTATGGATGGTGAAGTGTGCTTGACTCCATCTTCTTTAGCACTCTGAGGACGTGTTTTTTTCCCTGTAGGTGGATGGTATTTTCTAGTAGACGTCTTGGCACTTCCAGGTCTCGATCCAGGCTTGGCACTTCCAGGTCTCTGTCCCGGCTTAAGTAGGTCTGGAATGCAACCATTGCTTCCCCTACAAATAAAAAACAATCCACTTTAAGCTACATGTATATGGTGAGTTTTTTTTAGAGGAGTTTGACTGATTGATTGATTCTTGTGCAAAGGTGTGTTTACACTGTCAACTTTTCATTCCAAATTTCCTTCAAACTTTACCAGTGCACCTGTTTTAAACACAAATTTGATAGTCTAAAAATGTCGTCAAACAAGTTTGATGCATCCATCAAATATTGGTAGTGAATTGGATATGTGTTTAGACTGTCAAATTTGTGTTTAAACAGTGTTAGGGTTATGGTATTTAATGCCACTTTCAATAATTTTCAGTTAAATAGTGGTGGTCAGCTTTATTGGTGGTGGAAACCGGAGTACCTGGAGAAATCCACAGACTTGCCGCAAGTCACAGACAAACTTTACGAAATGATGTTCAGTTTGTCATTTTGTTTGTAGGTCATGTATTATCTGAGTTATTTGTGTTTGTTTGCGAATAGTAGTGTCCAACACATATTGTGTTGTGGTTTTTGTTTTGCTTCATCTTGCGTCTTGTGTACTCAATTTTGCCAGTTTCTCTGGATTGCCCAATTCTTGATTGCCCGTCCGATTTTCTCTAACGTTTATAACATGTACATACCAAGCAGTTTTTTGAGAACCGACTGACTGAAGTACAGGTTCTGCCACCAAGTTGTTGAAACTGTTACTTCTCTGTAAAGACAATTTTGTGGCTTTCAGATCTTTCTGATTCGCTATACCAAAATTGTAAACTGACACTGGCTTGACCTGCTGAAGATTGGCCAAAGAGACATTTGACGACTTCAACCATTTCTACAATAAAATGATATAAAAATGAAATGATTTCAACACTGGTACATTTTTTTTATCATATTTTTGCTAAATATATTTGTTGATTGATTAGTGCTTAATAATAATAATACCAACTTTTCTTCATCAGTTTTATTCTTATTTATTTTTATCTGTTCCCCTGGTTTGTCCCCTTCTACATACAACAGTGCTAAACAAGTTAGATGAAGGAAAATCCTTTTTCAGCTGTATTTTCTTGCACAAATTATTTCAAGCAAACGCTTAAGTGATCTGAGTCACCATGATTGGTTTCCAGTTTTGACTCCGACTCACATATGTAGATATTTATGGGACCAACTGATACACAAAACAAATATACATATGAAGAGATGTGATATGGGGAATTACAAGTCAAGTTTTACAGAATTCTACGACCATAAATTAAATTAAAATTTGATTTTAACTTTTATATAGGAATTGAAGTTTAACTAATAAATTTTACACTGAACACTTAACTTATAGCAAATACCCGCTGGTCAAGCACTGACAAGACGATTTACAAGCCTAGTTTTTATTTGACATGCCTCTGGCTTGGACTGTTGTTTATTATACATATTTATTTATTCATAATTAGTATAATTAATAATATTCATTATTATTTAATTGTCACCTGTCTAATTTCAATGTCTAGTTTTCTATTGAACAAAGAAGACCTAATTTCAGTTGCCCTGTTGAAGTTTAAGACTTTTATTGATTTTTAAATTATGTGGTATAGATAGAAAACCTAATATCAGTAATGGTAGTTCTACATCATTCATCAATAAATAGTGTAGTCTCACTGGATGCAATTACGAACGGACAAAACGAAATAAAATTTATGTCCCCTATTTGTTCCTTCAAAACATGAATTAAAAAAATGTTTTTATAAATAGATACCCCGCTAAATTACTCGTGTTTTGGGAGAAAATTATTCATAGGCAGTTGTTGAATGTTGCAGACGATGGGTTTTCATAATTTGTAAACAGAAAACGATCGACAATTGCACTTGGAATCTATCGCTAAAATTCATTGAGGTACGTATATTTTATTATCGTATGCCTGTAATTGGTAAGAATATGATCTCCTGATTCTATGCATATGTAGAACATAGTGAAATTAAAAAACACCAAAACAGTCAATATATTCCATTCACCTTACCTTGATCTCTACCAAAATGTCAAAATCCGTATTACCTTATTCATTGAAGAGTCCAAGAAATTCTGAATGCAAACTGGCACACATTTATGGTGTGAATAAAGGAAAGATTACTGAATAACATAATAAAAAGATATGTGAACGTAAATGAATGAATGCTCGTTCAATTTTAACAGGTGTCATTAAATAATTTACACTAGAAAGGTTTTTATTATGTCGTTCGAAATTGTGTCCGGATCTAGGTCACAGAGTGACTAAAACGGGGTCGTGAAAATCTGCTTAAAACCCGCTATGTATTGAATAATATATCGGCTATGATGCAAAAGGAATATTGGTGCTTAATCTGATATATGAACATGTAATGAGATTTATCAGTTTGGTCAAATTTATTATCAAATGTAAATATCATCGAAATTGTTCGTAATTGCGTCTGGTGTAATCCCTTTTGGGATTCGAAGCCCGAGTTGTTTTCTGATATTGCCTGCCTCCGGATCCCTTATCAACCATGCAGTTCTATTTCGGGAATTTTTTTTCAGGTACCCCTACCTCGAACCGGCATGAATTACGCTTGCACCTCAATGTCGTGCCAACCGGCGCTGGAGTATTCAAACGTTGGCACGACATTGAGGTGCAGGCGTAATTCACGCCAGTTCGAGGCAGGGGTACCTGAAAAAAAATTCCCGAATAGAACCACAGGCGCTTGTGTAGAGTCAAAAATATGCTCGCTATGTACTTAAAATACCACAAGGCCGGACTCACTCCTACTACCCCTGTCACTTCAATCGCTATTTCCCCTCTCAAAATGTCGATAGGACGCAAATCGCTCACTAATTTGCGTAGTGAAATGATTTTTCTTCAAGGAAAACCCGTTTTTTATATCTTCCTACCATCTACACCCCCATACTAACAGATAATCCTCAGATTTTGTTGACAATGGACAGCTAAGTGGCAGCAAAGCGAAAGTAGATCACGTGCGACATATTTCCGCCTTTCGGTCGTTCTCGGGTTTTATCATATATAATTACTAAACACTAGAAACATTACAAGGCGCCAAAATATGACTGACAAAATGAATGAAAACTCCAGTGCTTCTTGGTATGCAAATAATACTAAAAATAAGGCATAGGAAATAATTGTATTTAAAAAACATTATAATTATACAGTAACAATACTGATATATAATTACATTTCCCGAACTTTTCTTTCTGAACTTCTCAGGTATGTTTCGTAAGGCAATGATAAAACCCGAGAACGACTGAAAGGCAGAAATATGTCGCACGTGACCTACTTTCGCTTTGCTGCCACTTAGGTGTCCATTGCCAGCAAAATCTGAGGATTATCTGTCAGTATGGGGGTGTAGATTGTAGGAAGATATAAAAAACGGGTTTTCCTTGAAGAAAAATCATTTTACTATGCAAATTAGTAAGCGATTTGCATCCTATCGACATTTTGACAGGGGAAATAGCGATTGAAGTGACAGGGGTAGTAGGAGTGAGTCCGGCCTTGTGGTATTTTAGGTACATAGCGAGCATATTTTTGACTCTACACAAGTGCCTGCGATAGAACTATACATGGTTGATAAGGGATTCTGGCTTCGAATCCCAAAAAGTGTAAACCGTACCCGAAAAAGGGTCATCCCATTTGACAATTCGGGCTATCTGCTTTAGCAAGGGTTTAATCTATAGGATGGGAATATAGGAAGTAAATTTTCAATTCAAATGACATAAAGATTGGACACTGTGTTATTTTGAACTTTGGTTGATCGATAGCGATTCTTTAATTATTATTAAAATAAGACATCAACGTCAAATTACAGTAGAATTTGCTTTTCTATTCTCCTCCACCCCGTCACCGTATTCATCACTACTACACAGATCTAATCTATTATCCATTTAGAGAGCTGTCATCGGTAGCAGAACAGACAGTAATCTGACAATATATCAAAACAGTAGTTTATCAAGTTTATATATTCTTGTCGTCCATTATAGTTTACATTGGATTCCAACTTGAAAATGTATTGGATGATTTCATTGGATAATGTATGCTTGATTTTCAATTCGTAACCTAATCATTTCGTACCACATAAAATAATTATATAATGTGTATTGATTTGATAAAATGAAATGATTTTTTTTTTTTTTTTTTTATATTTCCATTTATGGGAATTAGGAACACTTAAGTATTGTCACATATTATGACATAATTCGGTGACGGTCTCTAAAAGTCTTTAATTTGTGAACAAAGGAGCGTAAAGTATGATAAGGGTAATAACAAAATTACCGAACTCCGAATAATCTTACAAAGGGAAAGTCAAAACTCATAATTATATAAACAGACAAAATCAGTCAACAACCGGAAAACTGTGAAAACCGTAATGACCCTGACTTGTTACAGGCATTTCTAAAGATATTATTGTGTAAAAAATGGAGAAAAAATGCATAAAAATAGGATATTTTGCATTTTAGCACCAATTTAAACGGTGCGTTCCCATTTCGTCTTGGCTGATAAATACGCTGAGGTAAAACAGTTAGAAAAAATACTAAGTCTATTAAATGGGAATGCGTAAATCCTAAGTTGCAGTTTTATTTTTTAAATCAACAAGTGGCAATCAAATTCAGACTGGTTTTTTTTATAACAATTAATTACCAATTTAATCATGTAATATTTTGTATAAAAACTGTTTTATTTAGAATTTCAACCTTTTTTTAGCTTGAATATTTAAATCATGAATTTATTTTAATTTTTTAAGATAAAACATTTCAAACCGCGTTGTCTTTAATTATAAATTCCAGTTATTATGTGAAACTTATATCATCTTTATAGTTGTGACAAATTAACTGTATATTTTTAAATAAAATCCACACATCTTTAGGTCCTTTGTGTTCATTAAATATTCCATTGCGCTTCTTTGTGCACAAAGCAGTTCCTTTGTGGGGTTATTAGAGACCCACTGGGAGGCTTAGTGATTTCTTGGAAACTAAAACTGCTAATATTGATTTGTAAAACATGCATATGATTTTTTCTGGGCGAATTTAGGGAAACGAGTATCATTACTCAGTCACCAGTTGAAATCGTGTCATCGATTATCTGTTTAAAAACAATGACAAAATTGCAACCGGAAAGGAAAAGTTCCATACCCAGAGTTGTCGGTCCTTACACTCTATCCAATCTCTGTCAACTTGGCAAAATCCGTTTATTAAAGGGTAACTTGATATAAACCGGTTATAATGACCCCATGTATTGTAAAACATGTAAAGAATACCATATAACTAATATTTGAGAAGTTTGTTTGTTTATTTTCAAACGAAGATAAGGGATTATTTTTTAGACGGTGAATAGTCAAACAGCGCATAAATTCCATGTAAAAAAAAAAAAAAATTCTATTGTTTGGTGTATTGCAAACGAAACACTCTATTTTTAATCGTTTCACGGCCCCGAGTATTCAAACTGAATGCAAACCCACATGTAACGAAGGTCAATCCCCCATTTTGACTGCTTCCTGTCTGGTCACATGATAATTTTACGATCACATGATCAGAGAACACCGGACTACTTTTTAGGCGTTGATAGAGATTGGATAGAGTGTAAGGACCGACAACTCTGGGTAGAGATTGATAAAGTAAACATATGAGTAATATGCATTGATGGGACAGGTCTTGATATCTTACAGCTCCAAAATACTACTAGTTCAAATCAAGTAAAACTACACAAGAAATATGTAAAATCAACACTAAAATTTTACTATGAAAATTTAATAAATAATAAGCTCTCAAAATTAGACCAAAAAAGTAAACTATATTTATTCTCAAATTAAAAACAAAATTTATCAGTGGAAAGTTACTTATCTATATCTAATTTTGAATACAGAAAGCTAATAACAAAACTTAGAATTAGTGAACACAACCTATTAATAGAAAAGGGGAGACATTTAAATATCCCGAGAGAGCAACGGTCATGCTCACACTGTAAGTGTATAGATGACGAGAAGCATTTTTCTTTTACATTGCACGTGACGATAAATTCTGAATTGAAGTCTTCTTTTTTAAACATTTTGAACAACGAAAATCAAATTTTTAATAACTTATCAGAATCAAAAAAACGTTCATATATTTAAAGCCCGTCAACACCATCTCAAGTAAATAAGCTGGGTTCCTTTTTAAAAAAAGTCATGTCGGTTTGAAAAGCTCTTGAGAGCTTATGTTGTATTGTTATAAAATGTACCGACTTTAAATAAAACTTTGATTGATTGATTGGAACTGAGGACAGGACCAGGGAACTCCTAACATATTTACTTGAAAATGCCGATTTTATGTGCTCTTTGTTACATGTTTATTGTATAATTGTCACAAACTGTATTGTTTAATGACAATAAAATTTTGAATTTGAATTTGAATAGACAATAGACGATAGATTTATTAGCACAACCGAGTAAACACAGAACACTAATATTAAATGTACGAACCATATAAGTTACGAATAGATTAAATTACGAACCGACCTGCACCCTAATGTAATTACTTTAGCCAGTTAAAATTTTCGTTACATACAAGGTGCTTTCTACCCAACTACCATAGCGATATCCATCAACAATATGGCCGTTGTGTTTTTATGAACCGTCATAAACATGTGTAGGTTTTCAAAACTGTTTGAAACTCATCTAATCATGTTAAGTGTGCTGTACAATAATAATTGTGTAATACATTGACTTATGTTAAAGGGCAGTTTTGTAATGTCATCCTCGCAGAACAAACCAAAGCCAAACTGAAACCACAGAGTAAACGCTTGTTTCGACTTCGTGCAATGTCAATGGTCCAGTCCAAACTGTATCAGGGTCCAATATATTGTATAATATATTTATATATTTTTCTGTTTCTGTTTCTGCCATGCAATTGCCTCCTTCATCATGTTGAAGATTATGCAATGAATTTTTGGACTGCGCATTTTAGTTGAACTAATCAAGTGTGTGAGATAATGATTTAATGGGGCTTATTTACAATTAAAACTACAAATGTATATACATGTACATGTTGGAACTGCCTGGCGGCTAAAGGGACACAATCCTGGCCTTAAAGGCTTCAGGTGTGTCCAGCTCCACAATGTCTGGTGGCAGCAGATTCCAATCCCTCACTGTTCTTGGGAAAAATGACATCTTTCTGGTGTCAATACGACAGGATTCTATTTGAAATGCCCTGTTGTGTGTATTTCTAGAGTGTCGACAAGATGGTATTAGTCTGTTTTCTTTGGTGATGAATACTAGCTCTCTATCAATTTTGTACATCATCATCAGTCTTGCATCTTTTCTCCTGTTTGCCAAAGGTCTCCATTTGAGTCTCTGGAGCATGTTGCTCACACTAGATCGGTTTCTCTGGTTGCTGACGACATATCTAGCTGCTCTTCAATTTTGTTTATTTCTGTTTTCGTATAAGGATTCCAAACAGTACTGGCATATTCAACCAACGGGCGAACAAGCATTTGGTAGGCTTGTTCTTTAATCCTGATTGATGGAATTTTCAGGTTCCTCCTGAGGAATCCTAGAGTTTTATTTGCTTTGGCAGTTATATTGTTTATATGCTGATCCCACTGCAACTTATTGGTGATTGTTAATCCAAGATATTTAGCTGATGTTACTAGCTCTAGAGTGTGACCATGCAGATGGTAGTTTGCCTCAGTCTTCTTTGTTTTATTTGTTACTCTTAGGACATTGCATTTATCTGGATGGAACTTCATACACCATTTATTTTCCCATTGGCCGAGCTTATTGAGGTCTTCTTGAAGTGTTGATGCGTCATCTTCATTTGCGATAGTGAGGTATATGATGGTATCATCAGCAAAGAGTCTGACTTTGGAGGTTAGTCTTGACTGGAGGTCGTTGATGTAGAAAAGGAAGAGTCCTGGTCCTAGTACTGAGCCCTGGGGTACACCAGAGTCAACACTTACTGCTTCCGACGAAACTCCATCTAGCACTACTGTTTGTTGTCTATCTTCTAACCAGTTTTGGATCCATGATGGTAGTATTTTATCCCAACCGTCAGAAAGGGATAAAATTTACTAATGTCCTGTATACTCATGACGTCATGTTAAAAATATAACTTACAACCCTTAAGTTCTCAACAGATTATGACTTCTGTGAATTATTTCGATTCTAATATCGTCAGTTACCCTAAATTCGTTCAAACCGTAAATTTGTACACATTTTCACGTGCATAGTACGTGCTACAAAAATACATTTTTACGTCACTTTCGCCGAAATTCAAATAGCCTTGAAAAGAAAGAAATTAACTGTGTATTTCAAAAGAAGAAAATGCGTATCAAGCATGTATTATGATTATATATTTATCAAACATCTTAAAACCTACTGTTTTCCTTAGTTCCAAATAAATCAAAAGTTTATATCCATCGTTTTTCCATCAAACACATCACATTTCAAATATCGCTCCTGATACTAGCCTACTAGGTAGGCCAGAAGGCACCATTTTGTTTTCTGATTCACAACTTCAGAGATGTGGACTATGATTTTAAAATCATTTTTTAAGAAATTCCTTTTGAATTTTTGTTGATTGTGTCAGTTTGCTTGAAAATCGGATTGGTTTTTATTATCAGTAACAAACAAAAAACCAGCCTAACTCCACTGGTATTGTTATCCAAGTTGGTTATTTAACGCCCCTGACGTTACCTTGCATATTTCATCGTGAATGGTGTCAGAAAATTAATAAACGTATGAACGGCGTTCTACTTTCTAAGCAAAATCCGCGAATGTTTTGAATTTGATGAGTCGAACGTAGGATCCATTTTGAAGAGAAAGTTTCGAATTTTATAAATATAGGTCTGAATTCCGGTATTTTTCTCTACAAAGTCGTCAAAATTAAGTTTTTTTTTCGTCTTTCGTGAATTTTAAACAGTTTAAATACTTTAAGACTGACTTCCAGGGTATCATTATCATCGTTGAACCTTCATCTTTCATTTGGTTTAAAAATAAAACAGGGTCTATATTAGGAACATTAGCGGAAATCCCCTTGATGTGGGGTTCACAAACATTTTTTCAGGAGCGCAACGTTGCTTCCGTAACTCGGGACGCTAGACGTTGATCATCTTTTTCATTCCTCAGGATGGGAAAACGATGTCCCACACAAAATATTAAATGGACAATGGAACAATGGTAATGTATTGATGATTAAATTATAAAATACAAAAAAGGTATGATTCTGGAACAACAAAATGTACGATAATTGAGCAGAAAATACGGAACAATAATCAATATCATTAGAAAGTCAGTCAAATCATTTGGTCAATGTTATTTTTATGTTTACAGATTTAAACATGTAAAAAGTGCCTATTGTTATTTATGATTAAGTTTAAACCTATTTGTAATTAATTGTCCAGAATCATATTATTGAAATGAAGCTTTCTCTCCCAAGGGAAGGTGAGGTCTCATTAGGATAAATGAAACCTAAATCCCAACCTTCTCTGCAGATTTCTTTCTTGCCCAAACTTTGTGGTCCTGGTATGCGGGAAGGGGGAATTTGAAAATGCTCCGAAAGGGGGGCCATTATGGACAAATTTTTTTGAAGTGATAATTTTGGTTGTCTTACAAGCTATGATACAGCCTAGGTTAAGAACAATTCTAAGTCCATTTTCTGAAAGATCACACCAAAATACCCCTAGATACAAATTTTCAGGTCTCTACACCAAATAATATGGAAATGATGAGATATGCACATTTTAATTAGTTCGACTTAGTATTTTTTCCTATGGACATGATGAAAAACTGTTTTTCGGCCACTTTCCTAGTCAATTTTAATCCTTTAGAAATCTTTTTTTTTAAGATGTTTACAGTTAATGCTAATAAATATCATGTAAACACTATACTTATTTCAGGCATATTTGTTTACTGTGTCTTTAATTATACACTCAGAAATATTAAGAAAAATTCAATTTTGGAAATTAAAAACAAAATGGCTGCCATTCGGTTAGAGAAAATGTAATAAATTTCCAACTTATTTCGGTCATAACTCGCTTATTTTTAGGAATTTTTTGACACATCAAAATTTTCAGCAGAAAACACTCTCTGATTCTGTTCATAGAAAGGGGGAAATATAAATAGATAAAATTCATGTGGTATACCTACTGATACACCATTTTTGTTGTCTTCAGCATCCGAATCACAAGTGCGCTTATTGTGTAAATAGGCCAAACAAATAATAAATTGTGTTTAAAAATTGCTTGTTCCTTATACTGTACACGGCAGATTTACGAAAATGGCGTCAAAATCGGGAACAAATCATGAACTGACGTTATAGACAACACAGATGAACAGCACATGAAAAAATCCCCACAGTTGTTAACAATAAAAATCAAAATCTGAAGCATAAAGACAACAACTTACAAATACCAATAACACTTCTGAATCTGATTCTGAGGATGAAGATCAAATAAGAGGTGATGAAAAGTGCTGTGTATGCAAATTATTCACCCCAAAAGAAGTCAGAGAGAGCCCATGTTTAATATTCACGAAATGGCTACAATGTGACCAATGCAAACACTGGGTTCATTTGATCTACTCTACTGGAAAACGTGTGATCAGGAAAGGAGATGTATTTTTATGCCCCTATTGCAAGAGTGATTGGTACTGAAATCATGCTATCTTTATTAATATTGAATAAAATGATTAACTACATACTTCCAGTTTGTTAAAAAAAAACAATTTAAAAACAAGGACAAAATTAAAACACACAAGCATAACAAAGTTTAAAAACAAAGAAATCAAATTTAAATCGAAACAAATTAAAAACAAAAACCGTTAAATTTTTAACATATGTCAATATTTGTACTGATATGGGATACATGTTCATGATGACAAAAAACCAATCTGTAAAACAAATTAACATAAATAACGTTTTAAATGATTTCCAGATTTATTGGAAACGATCTCAACATATACATGGTCTAAAAACTATTATTTCAATAGTCTTGGCCTAATTTTGGTAAGGTGTACGAAAATAGGGTATGACGTCACCTGTAAACAAACATGTACATAGATGTCAGAAGATACATTACAATCTCATGTTATTTATGGATTAAAAGACAAATATTTGCTTAATAGAAAAGTGAATTTGGTTTGATGAAAAGCAATTCTGAAATGATTTTTTTACATCAACATTATTATGTGTACGAATAATGGGTACTCTAGGATATGTCTTAGAGTACAATTATTATTATGATAGTAAAAATGTAGTTAGTACACTTTGAAGAAAGATGGTAATTTATGTTTACTGATGTGGGCAATGTCACACCCAATTTATGTGACTCCATCTCCTACATTGTCAAATTCAACAAAGTCTTCACTCGTAAATTAAAGTTAAGAGTGTATTAATGAAAAAGACAATAAATACTGATCTGGGACCAATTATTGCCAAACTGCATGTCTTGTGCAAGCCCACAGGAATTTTTGGACCAATTTTTGAAAAAGACAACTGTGATAAGTTTATTGCTAGACAACAAAATTATAAGTTTGCATCTTTGCATATTCCAAAGAAATCAAATAAAATCAAATTAAGCCCTCGACTATATATGTAAAGACCATGGGGGTCACATTGACATCAAATCTAAAGATAAAAAATGCACATGCTGAAAGCAAAACTTACCTTGACACCTGAGGAATATTCAAAAATCAAAATTTTCAAATAATACCAGTCATTTAGCACATGTATCCTGAATGTGCACAAGTCTTTGTGTTTAATTCTTGGTTTCTATATCTAATTATTATCGTTTTTGTCATAATGGGCCTCTCTGCATTTTTGCCTCAGTTGAAAGGAAAAAAATAGCAAATGTACTAAAGATCGCTGAACAATGATGACACCATAATTTTTGTTTTAAAGACTTTTTTCTTTTATTTCAATACTGATTTAGATATAATTTTCCATAACTAATAAGATGGCGTTAATTGGTACTGTTCCCGTTCGATTAATTGCCAAAAATCAACAACTTTACTAAGGGTACCAAATATGCTTGTGTGCTGAAAAATTAAAACCATTTCCATTGAAAATTAGTCCAAGGGTAACATTTAATATATCTTTAATATAAAAGATGTACTGAACAAAATAGAAATAATCCGACAAAAACAAATAAAAAATGGTGATAATTGGTCCTCAACCAGTATAGAGACAGTGAATAAAATTTTCGTATCAGATTTTTCAATTATGTCTACAAAACAGAAAATTAATGCATGTTAAAAAAATCCAATAACTTTCATCTTTGCAGTCGTAATTTTCATGAAAAAATATTTAGAGTTCTAATTTATGCAAGTTTAAAGGTTAACAATTCTACCAATATCCACAAAAAAGAACAACCACCTCTCACCTTTAAGAACACAAGAAAGACCATGAGATATGGTGTTGACAATCGAGGTCCTGGCTTGGGACAGGCACAAAAATGTGATAGTTTACATTTTGCTTTGCATTAGTAGCTTAATTTGTGATTAAGCCAATATAATTTTCTCTTAAAAATAAAAATTCATTTAGAATTTAAAATTTTATAATTCTTGAAATGAACGAAATAGTCAAAATGAAATAGTGGAACAGGAACTGCTTACCCTTCCGGGACACCCAAGATCACCCCTTGCTTTTAGTGGGGTCTGTGTTGCTTGATCTTTAGTTTTCTGTGTTGTGTTTGTAGAACGTTTTTGTCCTATTGTCGTTTTTCTTTTGGCCATTGTGTTATCTGTCTGTCGATTAACAGATTCTGATTAAACCTTTGGTATCTTCAAACTCTTTTTAACAATGTTTAGCTTGCAAGCAATAACCTCAATAAATATGGATATCATAATGGACTAATTGAAATATTGTTTTTTGCAGGTAACTGTTAATACACCAAAAATGTGATGCATATGGTGCAACCATGTAATAAGATGAAAGATGTACATTTCAAATTGATTTCATGATAAATATCTATAAATACATTTCAACATGGCAGACAAACGTAAACGAAAAACAGAATATGTTGTATCAGGTGGTGTTGATACAAGTTTAACTAAAGACCAACCAGACGAAGATGACACAGAACAGAACCAGGAACCACCACCGCCTGTTGAAAATAAAACAGAGCAAAGCAAGGAATTACCACCAAATGAAAAAGAACAAGAAATAAATAAGCCTTCAGAGTTGAAGGCACCAGAACAAGAGGTGAAAGAACCAGAAAAATCAAAAGAGATTTCACTTCCGGGGGGAGATTTTTTGAAAAAGGAAGGGAGTGATAAAAATCCATTTGATGTACGATTGTCAATTTTAAGAACAGATCCGAGGATGATAAAAGTAGACCAGTTTTATCCAGCATTAGAACACCAGTTTAATAAATCAAACACAAAATTTATGGAGGAGCAGGATAAAAGAGTGGAGAGAGCAATGCAAGAAATAGTAGAAGAATCTTCCACATTTACATATGATGATTCTATGAGTGGTCGTGAAGATACCCAGAATTCAATGGCATTAGTAACAGCTCCAATAAAGGAAGAAACAGAAGAAAAACAACTTGATGACAATAATTCATGTAAACAGGTACGCAGAGGAAAATAAATCATAGAAAACGGGGATCCTTAAATATTTGGATAAGACTAGAATCCTTATTTTTCTTAGTAGTAAGGAGTTAAAGGATCATGTTATATAAATATACAGTTGAACTTCGTTATCGCCCCGATGCAATGAATGAAAATTTCACAAAAGTTGTCCCCAATTGACATGGTACATTTTGTTTGTATTTTCAGCTTGGTTATATAAAGAGACCTTCTTTACAAATGGCATGCTTCGAATATATGTTAATTATATAGTAGGGATGATTAAATCAGGCATATATGGGCATTAAATAGAATTAGTAACACCTTTTTATCGTGAAAACATAATTCCAAGTGGAAATATAAAAGAAAAAATACAATTTAGGTCATATACACTAAATCAAGGTTTATTTTTAGCAAATTCCACATCATTATAACATAAGTTACAAGTAACTTCTATTATTTATCCATGTTGACAAAATTTATGTCACAAGCAAATTTCCAGATAATAGGCGAACACATTGTTTAAGCTAAATAATTTATAAAAACATCAAAGGAAAAAAAAATGTCCTTTATGTTGCAAGAATAATATACAATACTGTCAATGGTATTATTTAGTAATTACAGAGTTACAAATTTGAGTTTTGAATTGCAGAAAGACAAAATTGACTTATCCAAGGCATTTTTTGGGGTAAGGAAAGGCAATGTTGTGTAGCAATTGATTATTCACATGTTAATACGACTGTTTGAAATATGTGCCTTAATTAATAGTAATATGCACCACACAGCACCATTTTTTTTGTTGAAAATATATAGTTCTTTGTATATTGTAACCATACAATACCATTGGAGAATTATTTACTTTCTTTTGGAAAATTATATATGGGGTAATAGTTTGTATGAATTTGTAAGCAAATGGCTGCCATTACTAAAAATAGATAAATTTTGACCAGGCCAAAGCAGCTTGATTTCATCAGCTGATGGAATTGGGTGTACACACTACATGTCTCGGTTAGTTGCAAGTGTCTTTTATATATCTTTCTCTACTTTATCAAGAAAGACACCAGTATTTTTTAAAACCATAAGATTAAGAAATCATTTTTTCCATTTCAACTTTTTGTTGTACATGTGGAAAAAGTGAGGATTTTGTTTTTGAGTGAAACATTATTGTCACTTTCTGCAACTTAATCATCACTTTCATCAGTTTTTCAACAATTTTAATCGTCACAGTCAGCTGTATCTTGACTTTCACACTTATTAGAGGAAATGCTGTCATAAATCTAATCTCTCTTATTATGTCACTTTTTTGTCATTATTTTATTTTTGCATTTGTATTTGTCATAAAAGTATATATATTTTTAATACTCTGTTTTAATAACATTTGAATTCACAAATTTTTGTTACTGATAGTAAACATGTGTATATCTAATGTAGCTTCCATAACCATAGATTTGACCAGAAAAATAAAATGTAAAATTACCGTAATGACCTATGTATAATGCGCTAGATTTTTCATAGATTCTTGACTTTGCAGGAGGGGTGCGCATTATTAAACAATTGGATTTTAATTGATTTGTGTTATTTAGGCAGCTTCAAGTGTATTCAGTACTGCTGTGGATGAAGAAACATTGGAAAATGCCAAGGCCCGTAAACAACAGACCTTGTTTCAGCCGGAATCATGGGAACCAGTCAGTAAATACTCACCAGGAATGCAGGAGATCATAGATGCTAGAGCCAATGAACAGTGAGTGTATATTAAGTTAAGTTATGCAGTTGAAGTTTGTTGATGTTTGACAAGCTATACCTTGATAATGAATGAAATGATACTCAGCAACAGTGCAAGCATTCCAGTGATTTTCCGACTGCGTTTTTTGGGCCGAATATCGGCCCCAGTCCCAATGTGAAGAAAGCTTTTTTTTCCCAATTTCATGGGGGAAAATTCCCAATAGCGTGGTGATAAATTGTGGGATTAGGTGGAGTCAACCCTACCGGTCACAGACACTAGTACTAATACACCATGCCTTGTTACATGTACCACTGACAGTGTCACTCCAAAAACAACCAATTTAAATTCTTTATTACCTAACACAGCTTCAAATGACATCCAACAACATGTAAATAATGCAAATAGTGGTGATGTTGATATTTGCAATCTGACTGTCACTCAGGCTCTGATTCAGACAGTTGTGCTCCAGAGGTCATGGTACCAGATGCCAGGGTGTTCAGTTCAATGAAAAATGAACAAAAATACCCATGGCTATATGACAGTGTGGTACACCAAGGGTATTAAGTAAGTTTTGTGAACTGTTTTGTGGTCATTCTTCCTCATCACAAGAATTTGTTACTGTTGGCATTAACCTTGGTACAGTATGATTGCTATTCTATTACTGGACCTCCAAACTAATAAATGTATTGCTCTTCCCATCTTTTCCCAATTCACATCATTTACGTGCTAATTTTCCCAATTATAAGGAACCCGGGCCCCAGATACAAATGAGTAGGAAAATCACTGCATTCAGTATTTAGTAGCATGACCTTTAGCTTTAATTACATGTCTTATTTGTCTTGGAAGAGATCGATATAAGTTTGAAATATACACACTTGAAATGGAATACTAAATTCTTGTGACAACCCAGACTAGGTTCCTCTTGAAATGAATGGTGTGTTGTTCCTGTATTTTAATTTTTTATATAGTTTCCCTTCTGACTTCTGTAATTTTGTGATACATGTAAAGGGAAAAGTTGTCGTCTGCTGTTTTTTTTGAGACAGACAATTTTTATAGATTTAAAAAAATGAAGGGTTTGATATGAAGAAACGTTACATAATTCTTTAAATGTAAGTCAATCAAAATTCTATTTTCCCCATCCATTGATTGTTGAAAGGCGTCTGCTTACCAATGAACTATCTACCTACTGTGGGAGTGTCTGATAATCTACTGTCCCCATCCATTGTTTGTTAAAAAGTGGCTGTTGGCCAATCAGTGATCAACCTTCTGTGGGAATGTCAGATAATCTACTTTCCCCATCCATTTAAGGAATATTTGAAATTTTTGAACAGGTTATACGATATAACCTGGTTTTGGGCAGTTTACGCTTAATAAACCGCGAAGCGATTTATGAAAAGTGCAAGCTGTTCCAAATTTCAAATATTCCTTATAATTTAATTTTTACAACAAAATTTTAATTACGATTATTTCATGTGACTACCGATATTTGAATTTGTCGTTGGCGAATGAATACTTTGGTGACGTCACAATACCAAACCAGGTTATCGAGTATAGCCAAAATTTTCTCTAGGCGGATCAGCCAATCAGATTACAGTATTCAAATCAAATTAAATTATTGTTTGTTAAAAAGTGGCTGTTGGCCAATCAACTATCTACCCTCCGTGGGAATGTCAGATAATAAAATATGTATAATTCACAATATATATTGTAATATGTTCTTGAAATGATTTATCCCAAACATTGGGTACCAGTATTAGATATTGAGCAGTCCTCATGATGAGCACCGGTCCTCCGCCCAAGACCAGTAATAACTTTGTTCAGATCAGTAAATTTTTCAGCTTTTATTTAGATATATATATAAAATAATTTCAAGAATTTGATTCGGACCAGTAAATTCAAATTTTCATTTCGAGGACTGAAATTTGAGTGATATTAAGCTGACTTCTCCTTTGTTAGGACAATATGGTAAAAATTTATATTCATGATTAATATTAGAGGAAGAATGCTTAAAAACATGATTAATTTTTTTTAATTTTCATTTATTTGCAGTTTTTCAAAAGCAATGGAACTGAAAGAGAATGGAGACTTCTGTGGTACTATAAATAGCATCAACAAAGCTCTGTCTCTGAGAGAATTACACATTTATTATGTAGAGAGAGCAGAAGCATACATTCAACTTTGTGATTATCAGTCGGCCATTTTGAATTATAAACGAGTGTGCCTTATGGAGCCTGATAATGATTACTATTACAAACGACTGGCTTTCTTGTTTTATTTCCAAGGACAAACTCTATTTGATCAAAGACTTTATCCTGAAGCTTTAGAAGCATTTGCTAGAGCTGCAGAGATGGCTCCTGAAAATGTGGGCTATCACATAAGAAGGTGAGGAAGTTAATACATGTTTAGACGGGACCGTTGTGGTCGTGATCGTATGGTAGTTGGATTAGCAACTACCTATGCAATCAGTGCCAATCACCACTAAAGTTGTGAGTTCGAACCCCATTCATGGCGAGGTGTATTCGATACAACATTATGTGATAAAGTTTTTCAGTGACTTGCGAGAGGTCAGTGGTTTTCTCTGGGTACTCCTGTGTCCGCCACCAATATAACCGACCGTTACGATTTAGCTGCAATATTGTTGAAAGTGGCGTTAAACAGCATAAACAAACCAACCATTTTCAGACCTTGTTATCTCAAAGTCTGATAAGTTATTATCCTTGGATAACAGGAAGTAAATATTTTGTAGTAGTATTCAGCTTAATCTATCTCAAATAAATCAAATATTTCAAAGTACCGTCTTTTGGTGTCTACTCCCCAAAAAATCTGGCGGAAGCTCTCTACGTGACCTGAAAAAAAGTGTCTGATACTTACTCCTATGCATAAAATGCACCTCCCCTACAACTTATCATTTTAAAGCATAAAACCGCGTTCTATACGTACCAAAGGACGGTACCAATAATCTGTACCTTTGAATTTGCCACAGTAAAGTATAGCGGTGTATATTATCTTGCTTTTTTGTCATAAAAATATCATTTGTTTAGCCAAAAACGATTTTGCAAGAATGGATATCTCAAAGCAGTATTGCAACAAAGGTGAAGTCTGAGATGCAAGATGCTATGGGTTATGGTTATGGTGTTTAATGCCACTTTCAACAGCATTATGTGATAAAGTAAAAAATGTCGGTGACATGCGATAGGTCGGTGGTTTTCTCAGAGTACTCCGGTTTCCACTACCAATAATAAAACTGACCGCCACGATATAATTATACCCCCACTCGTAGAGAGGGGGCTATATTGCAATCACCTTGTCCGTTGGTCCGTTAGTCCGTCCGTTTGTCCGTCCGTTCACACTTTCGTAACAGATATCTCAGCTTCTACTGGAAGAAATGATTTTATATTTGATATATGGCTTTGGCATGGTGACTTGTACCGTGTCTCCCCTTTCCAGGTTTACCGCACATCTACTTCCTGTTTACAGTGCGACTTAGAATTTTTCATGTTTGCCGTAATGAAAACTTTCGTAACAGTTATCTCAGCTTCTACTGGAAGAAATGATTTTATATTTGATATATGGCTTTGGCATGGTGACTTGCACCGTGTCTCCCCTTTCCAGGTTTACTGCACATCTACTTCCTGTTTACCGTGCGACTTACAAATGAACGAGTGGGAATATTAAACATCTTGTTATAACTGAAATATTGTCAAAAGTGGCATTAAACACCATAAAACCAACCAAGCCAGCCAAATAATTTTAAAATCTTATATAAAAGTCATGTTGTGACAACTTTTATCCAATCATTTTTGTATATTTTATATTTAAGAAATAAATCATGGAAGCCAGAATGTGTTGGGAGTTTTAACATGGATTGATGGATATTAGTATTTTATCCCGAGCCAGAGGCGAGGGATACAATTTACTAAAATCCGCCAATCCATGTTAAAGCTCAAAACACATTCTGGCTTCCATGATTTATTTCGATATGTCTAAGAATACAAATACGGTAGTATACTTTGATTGGAAGACGGTAATTTATATTTACGTTTGTGGAAAATGTCGCACAATTTATGCTGCCAATGGAAAAGTCAGTCACATTCACCGGTGCATGTGCTAATGATATTATACCATTTCTACAAAGCAAAAGAAGGAGGTCATGTTAGAATTACAAATAAACTGGTTTTTTTAAGCTATGAATGTATCGATAAGTCTAAAACTAACTCTATGATGTTATCCTGTATTTTATTTCCAGTATGACTTGTTTGGCAGCTTTACACAGACATGGTGAATGTTTAGCCTTGGTCAATAAGAGATTAGAATCAGAGAATGACAATCCTGACCTGTATATAATGAGAGCGAGGCTACATGAAATGTTTAGAAATGTAAGTTCTCGTAGTCTAATCTATAAAGTGTGGTAACCCCATCGGTGGTGCTCAGCTCAAGTGTGTGTGATCGTGGGTTCTAGGCCAGGTCTGGTAAAACCAAAGACTATGAAATTGGTATTAGTTGCGTCTCTGCTAAACTGGAAGCATTAAGGAATGGGAAAAGAACTGCATCAGTGGTGTAATGGTTAGCATGCACACCTTGAGTGTGGTAGATCATGGGTTTGAGCCCCAGTCGTGTGGACACCTTGAGTGTGGTAGATCATGGGTTTGAGCCCCAGTCGCGTGGACACCTTGAGTGTGGTAGATCATGGGTTTGAGCCCCAGTCGTATGCACATCTTGAGTGTGGTAGATCATGGGTTTGAGCCCCAGTCGCGTGCACACCTCGAGTGTGGTAGATCATGGGTTTGAGCCCCAGTCGCGTGGACACCTTGAGTGTAGTAGATCATGGGTTTCAGCCCCAGCCGTGTGCACACCTCGAGTGTGGTAGATCATGGGTTTGAGCCCCAGTCGTGTGCACACCTCGAGTGTAGTAGATCATGGGTTTGAGCCCCAGTCGTGTGCACACCTCGAGTGTGGTAGATCATGGGTTTGAGCCCCAGTCGCGTGCACACCTCGAGTGTGGTAGATCATGGGTTTGAGACCCAGTCGCATGGACACCTTGAGTGTAGTAGATCATGAGTTTGAGCCCCAGTCGTGTGCACACCTTGAGTGTAGTAGATCATGGGTTTGAGCCCCAGTCGCGTGCACACCTCGAGTGTGGTAGATCATGGGTTTGAGCCCCAGTCGCGTGGACACCTCGAGTGTGGTAGATCATGGGTTTGAGCCCCAGTTGTGTGCACACCTCGAGTGTAGTAGATCATGGGTTTGAGCCCGTCGGGTCAAACCAAAGATTATGAAATTGGTATTTGATGCTTCTCTGCTAAACTCACAGCATTAAGGAGTTAGAGTAAAGACTTGTTGACTCGGAATTAGAATAATGTGTCCGAGTCGTGCAACATGTCTATCCATGGCTGTTGTTTCGGGTAGCTAGCACTATAAATAACCAAATTAAGCGTGTTGGTCTAGTACAAAGGGGACATCTTCATCATTATTTTGAAATGTAACTTGTTCTCACCATGATATAGCCAAAAAAATTGTTCACTTGGCGTTAAACAACAATCACTCGCACACTAATCCATATATAAGCTTTTCCATATGAGATAGCCCATACAAGATACTACTATTGGTGCTTTCACTTGTGTGTTCACTTGTCTAATAAAACGTTGGAATTTTAATTACATCACAGTTAAATGATATTTACTTTTTTATATTATTTTTTAAGGAAGAAATAGGTTCTTGCTTACAGTCAAAATTAGACTTTTAAATATTTTTCATTCCTGTGTTAAATTCGCCATCTTTTCGCTCTTAAAGCTGTGTTCTACCAAAGAAAAGACTGAATTTTCCAATCTTATGAAAAATATTCCTACATCTTTTATTATTACTGTTATTCTTTGTACATTCACTAATTATTTACTAAAGACTGCAAAAATTCTTGGTCTGTCAATTATTGCTATAATAATAATTGTTTCACCAAGCTTATTAAAGGGATATAGTGCTTGTAAGTTTGTTTTTTCGTTGAAAATTAATTTATACCTTCAAAACATGAGAATAGAACATACTTTTACGAGATTTGATTTCATTTTAATTTCATGGTTTTTTTTGTGTGAAGCTTGTCTCCATGCATGTCCAGCATCATTAATTATGCATGTTCTAATTTCCGAACTACATGCACAATGGTACTGATGTATACCTTTATTACGTAACGATATAATATGTATCATTTTTTCCCGCAACAACAGACTTCACGCATGTGTAGTAGAATGTAGCCTAAGATCTTATGAATAAGGACTTATATTTTGTCATCCAGACAGGAATTTATGTTCAAGATGTGTTTTCATGAAAATAAAAGAGAATGGATGGACTTTTTACTTTAAAGCTCAATAATTAGTGTTAATTTATGTTTTTAAAGTACTCCTTGTAAAAAATATCAGGACAAAACAAATCACCAAAATCACAGACATTAACTGTTTAAGATCATAAATAATCTTAATTGTTACATAATATTTTCAGACAACTTTATGCTACTATGATGTTAAAGATGCGATGAAATTAAATGAAGGCCATCCAGAGGCCAAAGCCATGATGATCAAACTAGAGAAACGGGCACAAGAAAATAAACAACATGCCATGCAGCTTAATCTACTGGGAAAACATAGAGAAGCTTTACAGAAAATATCTGTTGCCATAGAAACTGACCCAGCTTTGGCAGATTTTCATGTCCTCAGGTTTGTTGAATAAAAAGGCACTGTCTATTTTCCGAATGTAATTCTCACTAAGCTCACATATCTAAGATAATTACATATCAATGCAAGCCATTTTTTTTTCTTTTGTTCTGATTTCAACGATGGTTGTTATAACATATTCATATTTAAAGTCTTCATTAGAGGGTTAGGATTATGATGTTCAGCAATATTTTAGCTATATGGTGGTGGTCAGTTTTATTGGTGGACGAAACCAGAGTACCTGGAGAAAACCACCAACCAGTCGCAAGTCACTGACAAACTTTATCACATAAGGTTGTATAGAGTACACCTCGCCATGAACGAGATTCATACTCACAACATTAGTGGTGATAGTCACTGATTGCATAGGTAGTTATAAATCCAACTACCATATGATCACAACCACGACGGCCCCTTTCATTAGAGGTGGAAAGTGTGTATTTAAACAGAACATTGTAATCTATCATAAAATTTTATATTTGAACTGTGTTTGGTTCCAAAGTTTTTACATTAACTGTCAGTAATGTTTTTTTTTTCATGGTAAGGACGTTTATAGCATTGCATTGGTTATAAATATGTAAATTTGTTCGGTATGATTTTGGTGCAAAGTGTTTTAGTGACTACCTAATTATTCCTTTAAAATCTGGTATTTTTTATGTCTACCTGCCAATATCATTTGTAATGTGGGTTGTTAGTTACAAGCGTTGGCTCATTTACTTGTCAAAATATTACTATACTGCAGTCCTCGAATTGAAAATTTGAATTTACTGGTCTGAATCCAATTCCAGAATTTATTTTATATATAATATATATATATATATATATATATATATATATATATATATATATATATATATATATATATATATATATATATACGTCTGAAAATTAAACCAAACAGTGTTAGAATTAGATTTTAGAGCTGTCAAATTTTTGTTCTTCCCTCGACGGGATTTGAACCCACACCATTGATACACTGCAGCACCATTCGCTTAGCCTTACGTCCAGTGCCCTAGACCACTCGACCACATCCACTCATATCTAAAGTAAGAACTGAAAAATTCACTGGTCTGAGCAAAGTTTTAATGTCTTGGCCAGAGGACTGGTGCTTGTCATGAGGACTGGTGCTTGTCATGAGGACTGATACTGAATCAAGAACAAACCATTCAAAACCTAAAAATCATTCTATATTTCAACTTTTTTTCCTGATTTTAAAGTTTTTTGTTGAAAAAATATGCCTTTTAAATTATTAAATTATTGAAAGGGTTGTGATTTGTTTAAGCAATATAATATTTACAGAGGTACTTTGCACAGAAGGTTGGGAGATTTTAATACTGCAGTAGACAACGTCTTAATTAAGCTATATTTTATATTTTTACAGAGGCACTTTGCACAGAAGGTTGGGAGATTTTAATTCTGCAATAGATGACTTCTTATTAGCCTTAGACAAATGTGACCACAATGAAGAAAGTCCAGTATATATAGAATCACAAAGACAATTGTTATTGACTTATAATGACTTTGCTGTAGAGTGCTTTACTAAAGGATTTTATGATGAAGCCATCATTTTATTGAATAAAGCCATCAAGGGAGAGAAGCGAGAAAAAGGATTATACATTAACAGGGGAGGTAATACATATATCTAGCCTTAAACAAGGGAGGTAATACATATATCTAGCTTTAAGCAAGGGAGGTAATACATATATATATCCTTAAACAAGGGAAGTAATACATATATCTATCCTTAAACAAGGGAGATAATACATATATCTAACCTTAAACAAGGGAGGTAATACATATATCTAGCCTTAAACAAGGGAAGTAATACATATATCTATCCTTAAACAAGGGAGGTAATACATATATCTAACATTAAACAAGGGAGGTAATACATATATCTAGCCTTAAACAAGGGAGGTAATACATATATCTAGCTTTAAGCAAGGGAGGTAATACATATATATATCCTTAAACAAGGGAAGTAATACATATATCTATCCTTAAACAAGGGAGATAATACATATATCTAACCTTAAACAAGGGAGGTAATACATATATCTAGCCTTAAACAAGGGAAGTAATACATATATCTATCCTTAAACAAGGGAGGTAATACATATATCTAACATTAAACAAGGGAGGTAATACATATATCTTGAATATTAGTAATGCATTTAAAGAGTTGCTGGATTGACAGTCCTAAATATCTGTTTTTGCGGGCTGGGTTACACGTCGCCAAGTAAAACTGCATAAGCGACCATCAAATCCCCAATTGACGCCAGCAACTCTTCAAATACAATACATTTATTTCTTAATTATTATGGAAATACTGGTAATATATAGTGCAAATGCTGTTGGATTATTTCAAAAATATTTTAATAATTTTTTTTTGTAGATTGTTTCTTCAGACAAGGTGATTATAACTTTGCTTTACAAGATTATCACCAGGCATTGGACATCGATGGAAATGACATTAATGTTAAAAATAGAATGTCTGTTATTTATAACGAATATGCGACTACTGCATACCAAGATAAAAACTATCCTGTAAGTATTGTTGATTCTACCTGTTTAGCTCACCTAGCCAAAGGCCATGTGAGCTTTTGTCATCACTTGGCATCTGTTGTCTGTTGTACATAGTACATTTTCACATTTAAATCTTCTCTTAACCAAATTACACCAAATTTAGATCCTCTCCTCTGAGACTGCTGAATCGAGTTAAACCAAATTCGGCTGGAATGGCACTTGGGTGGTCCCCTTTCAAAATTGTGTTTGACAGATCCTCCACCTCAATTCAAGATGGCAGCCATTACTGAAAATATAAATTTCTTAAATTATCTATTGCTGCTTTATTATAAGTCATAATAGGCTCAAATTTTAACTGCAGCTACATGGAAATGAGTAGTTCGACATATATTTTTCTGTGAAATATTGCTTTCAGCCAATTTGTACTAATTATGCATATTATGAGAGAAAAAAAATCACATTAAAATCTTCTGCTGAGAAACATCAGCTGAAATGATCTCTGGTAGGTCCACTTTTAAGATTATGTGTGATACCCCAACCGTCCATCACTCTAGTTGGCTTGCATTACTATTAGTAAAAATTTCATTAAATGACAAAAAAAGAAGAATCGGTTGAAATTTATCTATAAATTGAAAACCAGGCTCTTGGGGAACTCTACTTGATTGAATGAAATATTCTGATTTACGCTTTTTGGAATACAAGTATAAAACTCATTCTCAAATGTTTTCTGAGATTAAGATCGAGTAAATTAAACTCATCATTACAATGAAAGATATATTATTGAATTTAGGATATTAAACACTCACTTTCAAAAATATACCCGTTCATGGTGAGGCGTACTCGGTACAGCATTATGTGATAAAGTTTGTCAATTACTTGCGACAGGTAGGTGGTTTTCTAATGGGTACTCTGGTTTCCTCCATCAATAAAACTGACCGCCACGATATAACTGAAATATTATTGAAAGTGGCATTAAACACAATAAACCATTAACCAACCTCAAAAATATTTCAGTTCTATCACGGAGATCAATTTTGCTGATGGAGGAGAGAATATATTATCCAAAGAATTCAAGGAACCTTCCATTAAAATGAAAGAAGCTATTTCATTTCTGATGTCCTGTATTAGATATTAATTATTTTTTGCTATGGCTGCTTTAGAGTGCAATTGTTAAAGTTCCGTGCACCGAGTCAGAGTTATCAAGAGAGAACCATGCTTATGAACCGATTCTCCCGAAGTTTTTACATCAATTACCACGTGCACTTATAATATATTTATGTCGATAAGAAAAGTTTGAAGATACCAAAGAGGTAATCAAAAGCCACAAATTGAAGAAGAACAGACAACACAATGGCCAAAAGAAAAAGGACAAAAGGACAAACAACGATCTACAAAACATTACACATAAAACTAAAGATCGAGCAACACAAACACCACAAAAAACCGGGGGTGAACTCGGGTGCTCCGGAAGGGAGAACCAGTGCCTGCTCCACAAAATAATGTAGATGTACATATCTTGCTTTCAGTCAAAACTTATAGCCATTGTAAAACTGTTTAGAATTCACTTAAAAAATGAGTTTATAAGAACTGTTGGAACTACTTTTCATGACGTATTTAACCTATGTTTAAAAATAATATAACAGTGTAAGAACATTTCTTACTCCAAGAACTAGTTTAATGAGAATTTCTTCACATTTGAAGTGTAAAAGTAGTGGAAAACGCCCAGTGTTTACGTTTAAGTTTTGACACAAATTTTATTTACCTTTTTACCAGAATTTATAGAACTTTTAAATGTTGTGTACCATAAGAACTATTTATCAACAGTCCTCGAAATTAAAATTTGAATTTAATGGTCAGAATCAAATTCTTGAATTTTTTTATATATAATATATATATATCTAAATAAAAACTGAAAAATTTACTGGTCCGAACAAAGTTTTACTGGTCTTGGGGCGGAGGATTGGTGTTATCATGAGGACTGTATCATTTATTATTTTTTGTAACAAAATCGTCATTTCTTGATTTTATTGAAAGATTTGTATTTTTTTTTTCTACAGGAAGCTGAATCCAAATTTACACTTGCCTTACAGTATAATTCTAAGACGGGAAGTTATTATGTATCTAGGGCTAGAACAAGATATATGTTAGAGGTATGAGTAAGTTATGTAAAACCTGTACATATACAGTGAAACCTGTCTAAACTGAATCTCCTGGGGACCTGCTTTATATGCGTGTGGAATAGACAGGTGTTCAGTTTATACAGGTTAAATTAACAAAGATTTTCTACATGGCGACTATAGGTATACAGTGAAACCTGTCTAAACTGAATCTTCTGGGGACCAGCTTTATATGTGTTTGGAATAGACAGGTGTTCAGTTTATACAGGTTAAATTAACAAAGATTTTCTACATGGTGACTTTATAAAGTTTGGTTTAGACAGGATTCCTGTTATTTAGGGTTCGGTTTAATGGTGTAGTTTCAATTTTATCTCTTAAGCATAAAAGTATATTTTAATCTAGAAAAAGAGGCCGTCGTGGTAGTGATCGTATGGTAGTTGGATTTACAACTACCTGTGCCTATCACCACTGAAGTTGTGAGTTCAAACCCCATTCATGGCAAGGTGTACTCGATACAACATTATGTCATAAAGTGTGTCAGTGACTTGCGACAGATCAGTGGTTTTCTTCAGGTACTCTGGTTTCCTCCACCAATAAAACTGACCGCCATGATATGCTTGTAATATTGTTGAAAGTGGCATTACAAACCATAAACCAAACCTTAAACCTAATCTAGAAAAACCTTGTTATCATGATTTTATTCTTTTTCGGATAGTTGCAATTTAAGGTAATTATGCTTATAATACGTTAATTGATCAGTGTACATTTTAACTTTATTTGCAGAACATGCAGGGTGCTAGACAAGATTTAATTATGGGACTGTTGCTGGACCCTACTAATGATGAAGTCTTGTCCATACTGTCCAGACTATTCCCAGGAAAGTCTGTCGGGGACGTGATTAACAGCAGAGCTTCAGACAGTGCTAAAATAGCTCTTAGAAATATGTTGTATCCTCCAGTCCTCATTCCAAAGACAACAGAAATAGTAGCAAGGTATTTTGTCTTTTAGAAATCTATTTTTATCCTGCACTTGTTCTATTTGAGCAGGTAAATTGCATTGAATGGATAAATGTTTGTGATATACTGTCACTGACTGAAATTTAGCTTTTTCTGGTACCCCTAACAGATGTTACCTGTTGAGCTTTGGGAACCTATTTGTAGATGCAGTTCACTTCCTGTTGACAGAAAATATCAAAAGGGGTAATCAAGGGATAATTATATAATTTTATTATTTCATTCAAATTATAACTATGGTGATGGATTAATGTGATATTTGTGCAGGATGAACACAATATATAATGTTTATGGGTATTCGTCGCAAAATTATAGAAATGAACGGTAAACATTGCCTTTATCCCAGTTTTTAAGCCTCAGACACATTAACTTTATATTTTAAGACACTGTACTAATATTGTCTATATTTCCTCAAGTCTTCGTTCTAAAGATGACAGATTGTATGGTTCTGTCAATTAAATAAAAAGAAAATTGCAGACAGCCGATCGCTATCAAGGATCTCTGCAATATAGATACATGTACATAGATAGATAAGACTTTGAATCAATATAAAATGAAAATATATTCCCCAAAGATCAATTTCAAATGTTTGAAGGGGCCGTCGTGGTCGTGATCGTATGGTAGTTGGATTTACAACTACCTGTGCAATCAGTACCTATCTCCACTAAAGTTGTGAGATCGAACCTCGTTCATGGCGAGGTCTACTCGATACAACATTATGTGATTAAATTTGTCAGTGACTTGCGACAGGTTGGTGGTTTTCTCTGGGTACTCCAGTTTCTTCCACCAATAAAACTAACTGCCATGATATAAGGGGCTACATCAAAAGTTCAATGTAGGATAAAAAAACTTAATTCATATAGTTTTTTTCCAGACCCCCCCCCACCCTCCCTCAAAACTTAATTTGAGAAATGTTGATCACCAGAGGACTGTTCCAGAAGTAAATTAAATTTGGAGTCGGAAGGCACTTTTTGGTATAAAATTGCAATCATTACCTTGTATACAAATATAAAGGTGAATAGGAAGGGTATGTTTAAAAGCAATCTGTATTTTTTATTGGCTTTAATTAAATATTTCCTCTTTACATCCAACACAGATAAAATCTTCCCATTGCATCTATTTGAATTTCATATTGTAGGGTATATTTCAAATTATCTTTCATAAATTAAACAAGGAACCCTTTTAAGAACTCAATGCCACGGTGCTTCATCCAAGTTCTTCAAGGTCAAGAATATCTGCGTTGGTATTAAACATTCTATTTCAGCCTGTCAATCACCATAGTTTAAAGCGTTCGCATGATTTAGCTAGGAAGTTAATTTCGGTCCGTTATTGTTCATCCCAAACATGTCCACGGATGGACACGTAGCTACGTTTAGCCGACATCGATCTTTTGATGTTCTCCCTAACTGAAATATTGTTGAAAACAGCAAAATAAACTACCCTCACCCTTCTAATACCGTAAATTGGGATATTTTGTCAGTATTCTGTCAAAATGTGAATGTTTAATTTTGGTGTGTTTAATTTTTGGTGCTTTCCGAAAGATGATTGTTTTTCAAATGGTTAGAAAAAAATAAATGCTCATGACCAATGTTTTTTTTAATCGTAGATCAAAAACTTGAAGTCAAATACCACCGGTATCACACCGGAAGTTTGTTTAAAAAAGTAACTAAGAAATTGGATATGGGCGAAATACAAATACTTTTTCCAGATGGCATTATCTGTGGATGAAAATTAATAAATAGTGATAAAATATTTATTAGCTAAGATGATAAGATGAACTTTAACGATCATAACGATACCGTTATCAAACCACTGATTCGTAATGGTCTACCTGCATAGGCTACCTTAATTAACGTTTGTCAATAGGTGTTTTTACAACAGGTGTGAAATCCGTAACAATTTATTTGACTGACGACTGCCGGTATACTAATCATACAATAAAAATGTCAATGATTAAGACCCTAAAGCTAAATTGACAATTAACATTTAGTTTCTTCTGAAAATTATTATAATACATTGTTAAATTATAAGCTTTATTTATGTCTGGAGTAGATCTGCTTTAAGTCATTATAACTGATAGCTGTGGATTATTGATGTATTTGCTTGTTTTATGCATCTTGCGTTACTTGGACTATTTGATTTGATTTTTTATTTTTTTCGCAAAGTTGAATACAAATGAAAGACTCGCCCGTGATTTTGCATTTATCGTCTAGACCGATAATTTCAACCTTGTCACTGCCCTTTTTTGATTCAAATGGCTACGAGCCTACGAATTCTACTAAATTTTAAATTACCACATGACCCTGATATCTACTCACAACTTTCGGAGGAAACATAAATACTCGAGTTGTGAATACTATTGATAATTTCAAGATTGATTAGTTTGAGTAAGATCAATATCGTACTAGAACTTTTATAAAATATTGGTATTTTTTATTTTAGCAGACGTTATTTTTTGGCATGTTTAATTTTGGCACTTTCAAGAGAGGTATCAAATAAACCAAAATAAAACTACGGCCAAAATATCCCAATTTACGGTATAATAAAAACAACAACAAAAAACAAGCAAAAGAAAACAAAACACATGACTAGCTGTAGTTTTATGTAAAAATTTATGTTTTTAAATCAAAATTGTTTTTATTTCCATGGTAACAGCACAGTGGACCCTGACGAGGGGCAGGTTACAAAAGATCCAGGACTGATGTCAGCATCTGCCAAATCAGAATGGAGTCAGTCTGATACCGACATCTCTAATGTGGAGGAGAGAATGTACCAGTCAGGAAGATGTATTCCTAACCTCAAGGCCTGTATAGAAGAAAAAGAATTTAATTTGAAATTGGCAGAGGAGAAAAAGAAAGTAAGTGCAATTAAAATCTGTCGATGTCAAAGTTGAAGGCATCTATGACTATGCTTTTACTTTAAATCAGTCGTGTCCTCCCTCGAAGATAGTTGAATTTATAATCTACCTATGCACTCAGTGCCTGCAGTTATGGTAACGTCTGTCAGTGTGATTCCTACTTGTGGCACGTTGGATTCTATACTACTTAATGTAATAAAGGGACAGTTGTGGTCATGATCGTATGGTAGTTGGATTTACAACTACCTGTGCAATCAGTATTTATCACCACTAAAGTTGTGAGTTCAAACCCCGTTCATGACGAGGTGAACTCGATACAACATTATGTGATAAAGTTTTTCAGTGACTTGCGGCAGGTCGGTTGTTTTCTCCGGGTACTCTGGTTTCCTCCACCAATAAAACTGACCGTCACGATATATCGGAAAGATTGTTGAAAGTGGCGTTAAGCACCATAACCATAACCCATCATGTAATAAAGTTTATCAGTGTCTTGCGGCAGGTCAGTGGTTTTCTTTGAGTATTCCGGTTTCCTTCCCCAATAAAATTGACCACCATGATATAACTGAAATATTGTTGAAAGTGGCGTTCAACTCCTATCCTTATCTTAAAAAACTTGGTTTATATTACTTTTTCTAGAGATACAGGTTTTAAGATTTAACCTACAGTGATCACATTTTATTATTTTTTTTGTATGTATAATCTAATGATCATATGATTGTGTACATAGCAGCTTCTTATTAAACTTTTACACACTAAGATATGAAAGAATTATTTCGATTCTGATGTATCTGACAGTACTCTTTGATGAGAAATGCGTTAATTTATGTTTACGTTTACAAGCAAGGTGGTACACAATTTATATTGCGCAGGTTGGCTGTTCTATTTTTCATCCTGCCAAAGTCGAGCAGATGATAACTCATCAACATATGCTTTTATGAAGTGAAAGTGTTATTGATGGAACAGCTGTAACAATAATATTGTGTTTGCATGTTTTAATTACACATCACATATTAATTAATATTTGGATATGTCGATTGTTTTCAGTGAATAAAGATATTTTTAAAACAATAGATAATTTTATTACCTGGCTTTAATGTGTGAACCGTGGATGTGCCAATGAGAATCTACGAAGTAATACATCACTGTTTTGTTTACAAAGCAAAAGAAGGACGTCATATTAGAATATCGTAATAAAAACATTAAAACATGATTATTAATTTAAAAGTTACAATATACCTATACTAATATACAAATTAATATTTTATAGGTACATGAAGATGTTAAGTCAGTTCTGATAGACAGACAAACTTTAAAATATAAAGGTGGAAGGGTGTGTCCTCTACCCCCACCTTCAGCCAAGCCATTGTATGGCGGCAAGGCATTTAAGAGAAAGACTAAAATTGCTGATGAAAGTGCTAATAGAGGTGGTACGAACTGGAGACAATTTACTCAAGGAATTCCAGTCGTTGATGCATAAATCAACGTGCCTTATTTTTTCCTTTGGAATGTGATAGAAAAAGGTGCCAAAAAACATTTTGTTAAACGGAAACCTGATATTGGTCAAGTTCGGTGGACTAAAGAATTAAAAATAGAACAGAGACAGAAGGAAAATGTTCACAGTGTATGTGTATGTGTCATTTCACAATAATTTTCTGATTGTCGTCTTGAGTTCGTTCACAAGTCTATGGCTACATAACTTAAATTATTACATAATGACTAGAAATATCCATAATTTAGTAAAGTCTAGATGTCACTAAATTATGGTATTCACCTGCTGGAAGTAATATTCACTGGATTGTGTCATAAAGCATTATAGTATGTAATAAAACAATTACAGGCTTTTGTATCAGTGAATATGGGTTTTTATTGACCTGCAAAACCAATATTGACCTTCGGCTTCTGTCAATGTTATTTTACAGGTCAATAAAAACTCATATTCACTTCTACAAAAGCCTGTAATTGTATATTATCACATAGATCAACGTGAAATACTGAGATTTCCAAGTGAAATAAAAATGTTAATCATAAATATCATTTAGCATGTGACAATGAAAAAACAAATCCCTTATTAAAACCTTTTATTCCTGCATACAATGTGAAAAAATCTGTAATAATAACTACACTTGCATTTCGAATATAAAAAATGAATCACTCGTAACCGAGCAACGATGACAATTCACTCATGTGCTAATGCCAGAGATACGTGTTTGGTTTTCATTTGGTGAGTCCAGATCCATCTTTTTCAAAATTTTGAGTCCCACCATTTTAGAGATCACAAGTTTTAGTATTTTGGCGAGTCCCAAGATAAAATAGTTAATCCAGGAATCGTCTAGATGAGTTACAAGTACATCCCTGTAATGCACATTCATGAATTGCTGTGTTGTTCGTATACTAGTGAATTATTTTCAATATTCAGAATGTAAAAGTAGCTATATTATAATTAAACAGATTTTGTTTGGTCATCTAAATGATAAAAAATCATGTATCACTGTCACTATTTTTAATGGATGACAGAAATTGCTTACTTTCGAATTAGATTAAAATGCGATCATCTAAATTTCATTGACCTGATTATGAGCGAGTGAATGATTGTTGTTTAACCCCAACTCAAAAGTTTTTCAACTATATCATGGCAAGAACAAGTTAATTTTCAGTGAGAGGATGATGATGTCCGCTTTGTTCTAGACCAACACGCTTAGGTGGATTTGTATAGTGCTAGCTCACTGATGCAACAGTCCGCGGATAGAAATGTCGCCTCACTCGGATACATTATCCTGATTCCGAGCCAACCAGCCTTTGGTCTTTCTCCTTAATGCTGTGTGGAGAAGCAACAAATACCAATTTTATAGGGGCCATCTTGGCCGTGATGCTATGGTTGTTGGATTTACAACTACCTATGCAATCAGTGCCTATCATCACTGATGTTGTGAGTTCGAATCTCGATCACGGCGATGTGTACAACATTATGTGATAAAGTTTGTCAATGACTTGTGACAGGTCAGTGGTTTTCTCCGGGTCCTCCTGTTTCTTCCACCAATAAAACTGACCATCACGATATAACTGAAATATTATTGAAAGTGGTGTTAAGCACCATCAAACAAACAAAATCAATTGTATAGTCCTTGGTATGACCCTACGATCCACCACTCTCGAGGTGAGACACTAACCATTACACGACTGATGCGGTTTGAACCTGATTATGACAGTGGTGAAAGTCAATATTACAGAAAAGTATGTGATAATGTGTATGAAGTGTTATCAATGAACCTACTGTAACTAAAGTTTAAACAGTGATGGTCAACAACTACCTTTAATTTAATCTCAAACAATTGATGGTGATTTACGCCACTTTCAACAATGTTTCAGTTATATCGTTCAAATTATTGAACAGAAAAAATACCACAACATGTTTATTACTAAAATTAATTTTATATTGGATGATATTGATGGTTAATCCATCAAAGTCATATTTTGTACAAGATAATATTGTAAAAGACAGACCAGTTTTTTTGGTGAAAATGGAATTTTTTAAAAATGTCTTCAGATCTAGGATTTTTTCTTACAAAAAATAGCGATTCTGTGATATTTGCATAGTTTTTATTTGTTTTCAGTACTTTGTCATATGTTATTGTTTGTATTAAAAATATCTGTAATTATGTTCTTAATTTAAGGCATTTGAAGTACTATGTTGAAGTGTTATATCATATGATTGAATGGCGGAAGGGGGCGAGAATATTTTATTTCTTACAATTTGAAGATGACAGATGTTATGTACATCTTTGTACTTTGATTTCCTTGACAAAATAAAGTGGAAATACTCGATAAATGTTTTGTCCTCTTTCTCCTTAATGTTATGTGCTTAGCGGAGTTACTACAAATACCAGTTTTATAGTCCTTTATTTGACTCGCCCGGGAATCGAACCCACGATCTACCACATTTGAGGGGAGCACTCTAACCATTACACCACCGGTGCGGTTAATTAGTTTTTCCTAGTGCTTCTCATATTAAAACAGAACATGTTTTTCCCGTACCTAAAATTTCACTGAACAAATCCAATTTTACTGACAACTGTACATGTAGGATTAAATGCATTTTGATAAGAGTTTATTTGTCTGTAAACTTCCGATGCACTCTCAAACTGAACAATAAAAAGTCGGAAGCCTGTTGGTATTGTATATGCAGTTTAAGCCAGTTCTTCTGTTATACTGGGTCAGGGACGGCCTTAAGCCAATTGGCTTAATTGCTCCCAATTGGGCCCCCACGCTGGAATTATCTACTCTTGCATGTGTATACACAACACACAACAACACACAGCAGGTTTTACAGAGAACAATTAATTGAGCCCCGCATATCCTAAGGCTGTCCCTGCTGACAATGATATTAAACCGTTTATTATATCAGTTTAATGTTTCACAGCCAAACTGCACTTCCAAAATTGAATCAAAACGTATGGTCAGGGATGTCAATTTCTAATATCCTGTCCAGAAATGCAAGTCAACTTTCAGAATTAAATTAAATAATTGACAACAATAGGCTTTTCCGAAGTAAAAAAGGGCCATCGTTGTATGATAGTTAATTTACAACTACCTGTGTAATCAGTGTCTAACACTACTAAAGTCGTGTACTCAAATAATAAAGCTTTATGTGATAAAGTTTGTCATTGACTTACAGCAGGTCGGTGGTTTTCTTCGGGTACTCCAGTTTCCTCCACCAATAAAACTGACCGCCATATATAACTGAAGTATTGTTGAAAGTGGCATTAAACACCATAACCCTAATAATATGCAATCATTGCTTATCACCACTAACATTGTGAGTTTGAATCCCACTCAGGCGAGGTGTGTTCGATGCAACATTAGTTGATGAAGTTTGTCAGTGACTTGCGGCAGGTCGGGGGTTTTCTCCAGGTACTCCGGATTCCTCCACCAATAAAATAGATCACCACAATATAACTGAAATATTGTTGAATGTGGCGTTAAGCACCATAAACCTAATCCTAAATGTATGTACTAAGGTATTTATGCAACTTCAGTTATTAAATTGAGTATTTAAATTGATCACACCCCATTTCATTGAGACGTCCTTCAAGTTCTTTGTGTAAAATACATTTAACTGAAGTTGGAACAAATGAGGATGTCATAGTATGGATTTTTTAAAAGAAAACAAAATCATAATAACAAAACTTTATTATCTTTTTGTTAAAAAAACCCAGTAAAATAGAAAGCTGTGAATATAAGGGTAATAACAAAATTACCGAACTCCGAACAATCTTACAAAGGGAAAGTCAAAACTCATAATTATATAAACAGACAAAATCAGTCAACAACCGGAAAACTTAAAAATGTAATGACCCTGACTTGGTACAGGCATTTCTAAAGAAATGGTGGGTTGAATCAGATTTTAAAGCGCCAAACCTCCCGCTCTCATTACGGTTCAAAGGCTCCAGCTGTCGTTATAACAGTATTTAAATACAGGAACAAAATAGGTAAAATAGTTGTCAAAACAGTACCATATTCAGTGAATGTAAATGTCAAGAACACTTTTACGTCACACATTGATAAAAAAATATTTTTGACATTTTTCTTGACTTCTTTATCTTTATACATTTTCACTATATGAAAATGCATCGCTTATAATCGTTTCTGCAGAGACGGAATATATGTCGACAAGATCTTGGTATCGGAATATAAACTTTCTAAGTGATCGAATAAGGCGAATCTTTTAATAGCCCTGGTCCAGTAGCCTGTTTCTCAGATGAAGATGACGTTTCAGGAAATCAGAATGATTGCCACTGGCCCTTGCATAGCGAATCAATTGCGAGATGTAAACACCATATGCAGGAGAAGCTGGCACATGTTTGGAAAATTTATGATTTTAAAATTGAAGTCGTCCCGTTTATCATAAATTTTAGTACTGAGTTGACCACTGTGGTCAAATTCGAGGTATAGGTCTAAAAATGATGCGGACGAAGCTGTATTTGTCGTCTCTTTAACTTCCAGCTCTGGAGGATATATCAATGGAAGAAATTCTGCAAATCTAGAATTATTGATAGATAAAACGTCATCAATAATACAGTAAAAATATATGTACCACCAACTTAAAATAATAAATCTGGTAATAAGTTTAAAAATATGAATTCAATTAATATTAATATTAATATTCTTATGAAATCAAGAAATTGACATTATCAAAAATTACTTTTAGAGAAATTGGTTATTTTAAAATTGAAATAACAAAGATATGAAAGCCAAAGATGAAGAGGAGGGCCCAGGTGGCTCAGTGAGTTAGGTAGTTGGATACATAACAAGTCATACAAGCCTATCTCCAATACGGCGTGGGATTGCACCCGGCTTTGTGAATTACAAAAAGGGAGCACTCGATTCGCAACCGCAAGTGATACAGTTTACCAGTTGCTTGCCCATGGTCGGTGGTTCTCTCCGGGTACTCCTGCTTCTTCCAACACTAAAACTGGTCGCCATGATATAGCTGAAACATTGCTGAAAGTGGCGTTAAGCACAAAAAAAACAAAAATAAACAAAGATGAAGAATTTACCAAATGATGTATGCTAAGCCTACTGAAATCAAAAAAATTACATCCGATTGTCAAAACAACTGCAGTCATTTGGTCAAACCAGTTAAAACAATAGTGTATGCAGGTTTATGGTGTTTAACACCACTTTCAACAATATTTCAGCTATATCATGGCGGTTATTTTTGGAGGAAACCGGGATACCCAGATAAAACAACTGACCTTTCGCAAGTCGCTGACAAACATTATCACATAATGTTGTATCAAGAACACCTCGCTATGAACGGGATTCGAACTCACAGCTTTAGTTGTGATAGGCACTGACTGCATAGGTAGTTGTAAATACAACTACCATACAATCACGACCACAATGGCCCCTCAGTAAAACCTGTTAGAACAATAGTGTAAAAGTGAATCATATTGATATGGTTTGAACACAAAAACTTGAATACAAAATTTGAACACGTTAAAAACAACCCGAGTATTTTGAAATGTCTAAAATGAAAAATGTTCAAATGTAATGAATGGTCAATAATGAACACATACTAAAAGAGGAGGCCGTCGTGGCCGTGATCGTATGGTAGTTTGATTTACAACTACCTATGCAATCAGTTCCTATCACCACCGATGTTGTGAGTTCGAATCTCGATCAGGGCGAGGTGTACAACATTATGTGGTCAAGTTTGTCAGTGACTTGCGACAGGTTGGTGGTTTTCTGTGGGTCCTCCGGTTTCCTCCACCAATAAAACTGACCGCCACGATATATAGCTGAGTGTGACCGACTGTCCTCGTGCTGTCTTGTTGTCTAAATAAATGACGATGGGCCTGTATGAGTGCGACCGGCTGTCATTAGTGACATTTTGCATAATGATGATTGGCTTGTATGAGTTCGGCCATATTTCTTTTGGGCTGACCTTTCCAATGACAATGGACCTGCATGCAGCAAACGGAGTGTGGCCGACATGGACCCTTTAGAGAAGATAGAGAAAAGGAAATGGATATTTCCAGACAGTGACAGTGGTACCAAAACTTGCAGACTCGAACCCTTAACAGGGAATAGAGTAAAGAGAACGGATATTGTCATATATTTACAGTGTTACCAACACTTGTAGACATGGACCCTTAACAGAAGATAAAGAAAATGGATGGCTTAACGTCGGCATCCGCAGCACATTGTCTTGCTAGAGATTGTCACAAATATCGGTAAGTAATTATCAATTTGTTGAGCCTGTATTCTATAAGTGCGACATGCTGTCCTCAGGCTGTCATGTTGTCTAATGGCGAAGGACCTGTATGAGTGCGACCTTCTGTCCATAGGCTGACATTTAATGGTGACTGGCCTGTAGTGATTTTTGCTTGGAAACAGGTATATAGGAGAACGTACCAACCAATTATTTATTAGTTGAGAGAGTTTATTTTGATTGCATTGGAGGAAAACATGCTAAAATTGTATGGTGCCTGAGAATCATCTAGTGCTAAAACTTTAATGTTTTGATACATAATCATTCTGTGCCAAAGATCGTTGTGCAGGGCCTAAAAAAGAAAGTTTGTAAGGCGGAACAAGACTGCTTTGAGGACCCGGGGACAGCCTGGACTTCTCTCAAAATTGGGGATTTGAGATCCAATAAAACGACTGGTTAATTTCCACATATGCATTATTTCCTGTGCAGCAGAATTTTATGGCAAGGAAACCATCTTGGATTGAGTGAGAGTGATTATGCTTTACCGCCAAACGAGCAATTGTTCAGGTATATCATGGCAGTAACAAGCTACATTCGATGAAATCATGACGATGTCCACTTTGTACTAGTCCAACAGGGTTAGTTGTATTTTAGTTGTACTAGTTCACTGAAACAACAGTCACCCCTCTCAGACATATTTTTTTGCTTTCGAGCCAACCAATTTTATAGTATATTCTACCTGATCGGGGCTGAAACCCATTGAGTTACCAAACCCAATGCGAGTATGCAAGCTATTACAGCAGATATATTTAAACAGCACCGACCATCTTAAATATACTCTACTTAACAACAAGTAATGATTTTGTAATTCAGATATCATTTTGTTAAGAATTTGTTATAACTTCATATAAAAATCCAGCCTGTTTGCGATTTTTTTAATATACCCACCGACCAACACATCAGAAGTTCAGACCAGACTAAAACTTATCATATGTTACGGGGCCGTCATGGTCATGATGGTATGGTAGTTGGATTAAAAAAAATATACAATCAGTGTCTATCACCACTGAAGTTGTGATTTCGAATCATGACAAGGTGTACTCGATACAACATTATGTGATAAAGTTTGTCAGTGGTTTGCGGTAGGTCTGTGAGTTTCTATTGGGTACTCCGGTTTCCTCCACCAGTAAAACTGACCGACACGATATAACTCAAATGTGATTGAAAATGGCATTAGACACCATAAGCCTAATACTAACCCTATCATATGATACCTATGCTATGACATGTAAGAAGAGTGTGAAGATACCAAATGAGTAATCAGAATCCGTAAATCGAAAAAGGACAGATAACACAATGGCCAAATGAAAAGTTTGAAGATACCAAAGTAGTAATCGGAAGTCGTAAATAGAAAACGGACAGACAATACAATGGCCAAAATAAATTAACTTATATAGCAACCAAAAATATTTAGATAAATGCTATCACATGTAAGAAGAGATTGAAGATACCAAAGGGGTAATCAGAGTCCGTAAATTGACGAAGGACAGACAACACAATGGCCAAAATATATTAACTTATATAGCAACCAAAATATTTAGATAAATGCTATCACATGTAAGAAGAGTTTGAAGATACCAAAGGGGTAATCAGAGTCCGTAAATTGACGAAGGACAGACAACACAATGGCCAAAATATATTAACTTATATAGCAACCAAAATATTTAGATAAATGCTATCACATGTAAGAAGAGTTTGAAGATACCAAAGGGTTAATCAGAGTCCGTAAATTGACGAAGGACAGACAACACAATGGGTAAAAGAAAAAAGGACAAAAGAACAAACGACTATCTACAAAACACTACACAGAAAACTAAAGATCGAGTTACATCAACTCCACTAAAATCGGTGGTGAACGCAGGTGCTTAGGGTGAGTGAGCAGTTCCTGCTCCACTAGCGACACCCGTCGTGTTATAAATGCTATGATAAGTAACTGTTTCAGTTGTCATTGTCCAGTTAATATGGTGGTTAGATTTACATCTGCCGATATATTAACTGTATACTATCTCTAATGTGTGAGAGGTCGATGCCTACCTGTGGTGTGATGGGCTAGATTAAATGTTATATAAGTTTGTCAGTTATTTCCGACACCAACAAATCATACCTCCACGATCTATATAAAATATTGTTGAAAGTGGCGTTAAAAACATCATCAAACCCATCCTACAACATCATTTACATACTGATTTGCAGTCATTAATAAAGCTGAAATACTGATCACTGATGCTAAACATCAATCAATTAATCAATCAAGCTCCATTAGATTGTGCTATATTACATGAAAATGTATAAAATACAAAAAAGATCCTGCTTCATAATATGCATTTATTTGTTAATAGTCAATATTCTATTCTCTTCGAACCATCATTGTTGTTCCTTTCAAGGAGTAATAATGGCCTTTCCAGTAATACCAAATAACCCCATTGCCAAACGACGTATGGTTTCCTTTCAGGTACATGCCATTCAAGTTTGCATTGTGACAATTACCATACCACCAACCACCTTTATACTTCTGTGCACAATTTCTAATCTCTGTGTCGACGTCTTTATCTTTCGCTGAAAATTTTTGTCCGTTATGAAATGCCATTGAATCTCCTGAAAATATAATAACGCAACATGCTTTATTGTATTGTTTCTCTTTTGTGATTGGAATTAAGCATTGTGTATTGGATGAGAGGGGTTTTAGAGATGGGTGTTTCAGCTGTTTCAACATCGTATGCTAGTTGGATTCACAACTGTTTCTTGTTGGTCGATTTAAAGAAATCTTCTCCTCTCAAACCGCTTAGCCAAATGAACCGAAACTTGGTAGGAAGCATATATTTGTCATCTAAGTAAGTAAGTAAGTAAGTAAAGTGTATTTAAAGTCGGCACATATATACATATAGCAAATAACATGACCTACATGAAGCTCTTAAAACCGAATATAACACATATACAAGCAAACATACCATTTTTATATACAGGCAAGTATCTATATGAGCATATAACAAGCAAGTAAGAGCACATACAAATTAAAAATTGATCATTACATCCCGATTGGACAAAAACAAGGTCGACATGGACAATTATTTTTTTCCGGTTCGCTGAAATTTAAAACATCTTTCCATCTGAATTTAGGAGGCACAATGAATTGCTTCTTTGTAGGAATGATGAATGGTATATCCTGTACAAATTTCCTCCATTACCCATCAATATAACGTAATAAGTTCATGCTTCATTATCCTGATGTCCACCTAACATGCATTACCTTGACATCCACCTACAATACGCTGATATACATTTAAAGGTTTAAGCCTCACCTGCATCACCCTGATATCCACCAACTGTCAGCTTGAATACTGACTTCTCATCGTCCACTGCAAACTGTTTATATGTAGCATACTTCTCGTTATTGTCAAAATCCTCCATGTTAATACGTAGATTATATTTTCCCTGTGATGTGAGCTGGTGTAAGTGTTCATTACCTAAGAATAAGACATTCATGAGATCCCAATATTTTTTTTTCTACATAATGGATGTTAATACTAGCATAGCTCAACTACTAGTTCAACAGTATATGTGTTTCAAATACAGGATGTTGTGCTTGACACTTTGCATCAGATGGACTGTATACTAATTTATAATAATGAGTGTTATTTTAAACCTGACATTAGACGGGTTGGATGCTTTATCCTAATATGACGTCCTTCATTGGCTATATAAACAATGCTGTGAAAAAACTCTCGATATATTTTAATTCGCACGTGCTTATTGTCGGTCAAATTATGTAAGTCATTACTAAGTGATATTATGTATTTACACAGGATCGTTGTTCGCACAAGCAATGAAATGTTCGCTTTGTGCTTTCACACCTTCATTCTTTCGATTTTTTTTTTGCTAAAGATGACCATCTATCGGCTTTGGTTTTTGTAAATTGTCGTCTGCCGTTGACGTAGCGTGCAAGGAACGCTGGTTACATTGACACACGCCAGTTTCTGATTTATTTTACGATTGATTAGGATTTTACTTGTTTAAGTTGCTACAATCAAAATGTCATCAAATTGGAAAATGTCAGTAACTTAATTTCAACAAAGAAAAACACCTATAAACATAAAGGTTTGTGGATTGTGTTATGACATGCACTTCCATTGCTGACACAATGTACTTCCACTTCAAAAATTAAGTTAGATTTTTAATATTGGAATCGAAATAATTCAGGGAAGCCAAGGTTTTATAACGTTTTAACATGGGTAACATTATTTTCGTTTCTTTTTATCTCTCGCTATCAATCGGAAGATTTTTACGGAAGTAATGTTTCCCATCTTAAAGCAACATGCAAACATCGTTACATAATCGTACCATTTAGATACGTACCTAACCAAAACTCTTTCTCTGGGTTCCCAAATCCGCGTCTATACGTCTCCCATTTGCGATAAAAATCAACTGTTCCATCCATTCTTCGTTGAAATACCTACAATGTTATCAGGTAACACCAAGAATAATCCACAATCTTGACAATACTAAACCATTACTTAAGCAGTAATCTGTCTACCCCTAACACTGAAACAAACACAATCATGTCAATACCAAGCCATTACTTAAACAGTAACCTGTCTAAGCCGAACAATGAAAAAGTCGCAACCCTGTCAATGCCAAACCATTATTTAAATAGTAACCCATCTAAACCGAAGAATGAAAAAACCGCAATCCTGTCAATGCCACAGCATTACTTAAGCAGTAACATGTCTAAGCCGAACAATGAATAAGCCACAATCCAATTAATACCAAATCATTAGCAAAACAGGAATATGCCTAAGCCGAACTATGAATAAACCAGAACCCTGTCTATACCGTACCATTATTAAAACAGAATCTGGTCAACACAGAATAGATAATAAAATGAAAAAGAGCATTGGCAGAGCAGTTCCAAAATATAATGGGGAAATTGTAGAAGCCTTGCAAAATCGATAACATTGACGCTCATATAAATGACCGCTAACTTTTCTTGCTTGGCACATGTACATAAATTGACGGCGCTTAACTAGCATTATGACCCCAAAATCTCCCAGTGAAATGATGAAATCGTGCAAGTGCCCTCAGATATAACTGGGTTGATGTAGATAACGCACAGTCTTAATCGTCAACTTTATGCATAATATATTTATTTTTTTCGTGTCCGAGAGTAGCGACATGTCTACCCGCGGACTGTTGTTTCAGTGAGCTAGCACTAAAAAAATCCAACTAAACGTGTTAGTCTAGGACAAAGCGGACCTGAAAATTAACTTGTTCTCGCCATACTATAGCTGAAAATTGCTGAATTGGCGTTAAACAACAATCACTCACTCATTTCCAACCAGCCAAAAAGAATTTGAATAAGATTGTCCAGTTCAGGAAGCATTGTACTTGATCATCAATCACTTGTGGGTTTTGGCTTTCCCTTTGCAAGATTGCTCGGAGTTCGGTAATTGTGCTATTACCCTTATTCACTTTAAATTTAAATGTAAATCATCAAACCAATAGAATATTACATTACCGCCAATTATGTGTTTATTATCATTGCCTTACGAAGCGAAAAACCACATAACTAAACCAACATCGAATGTCAAGCAACAACAGGGCCCGTACAGAAATGCTTGACTATATCAGGACACAATATTTAAAATGAGTGATCGTTCGTAGCTCGTTGTAATTAAATTTTCGCTTTCCCATGTGACAATCTATACCATACCTGCACCCATACCTTCATGCTAGTACCATATGCAGATGATCTTGTATAATTTCAAAATCTCCTGAAGGACTTCAGAAATGTATTGACAATCTATGCACCAATTGTAAAACATGGGGACTTGATATAAATATCAAAAGGACTAAATCTATTGTTTTCAACTCATGTGGGAGAATCAATAAAACTGATTTTAAATATGATAATAAACCAATTGAAAAGGGAAGGTTCTATAAGTACTTAGGCATTAACTTGACAATATCTAGTAGTTTCACAGATGCAAAAACTGATTGATACAACATAGGAGTTAAAGCTCTTTATTAAATGAGTAAATGTTTGGAACAGGAACATGTCCATCTGAAATTTTACAAATACTGTACATATTAGGCTATACATTGAAATAATTATTAGTTTGTTTAAATATTTAAAATGTTTATATACTAATGAAGATATTTTACTTCGTAATGCCTTTTCAGAATCTAAACACTGATATGAGAATGGGAAAAATAGCTGGTTTAGCAGTATGTAATCTCTGATGAGGTACTTAAATATTTCACCAAACATTTTTAAATTGCCTGGAATTGACATACAGTCATTGTTACTTACTAAACTTAAAACTCTTTGTAATAAAATTTTGGAAGGAAGAACTTTTTAATGATAGGAGAAATAATATTGGGGGAAATAAACTTAGAACATATAGACTTTTCAAGCATAATTTTTCACTTGCGCCTTATTTATTATATTTAAGTGAAGAGAATAGAAAACTATTAACAACATTTCGAATAAGTGCTCACAAGCTAGAAATTGAGCACGAAAGGTACCATATTTTTCCAATTGATAATCGTATGTGTGATCTACGCAAAAGTTGGAGATGAAATTCATTTCCTGCTTCAGTGTGCTACACTGAACAAGACGAGAAGCAATTTCATTAAATATATTAGTGACAAGTTTCCAAATTTCAGTAAATTAGATATTAAATCTCAATTCATATAGCTGATGTCGTCTGAAGATAAAATATTAATACAAAAAATATCCTTTCTACTTCATAGTTTAAATGAAGAAAGACATAGCAATTTAAATAAGTAAATATTAACTTTTACACTGAACCACCATGTGTCACTGTACTTATATATGTATATATATATATATATATATATATACATTGCATGTATATATTTTGTCTAATATGCATACTGTTAACTCAGTTTATTCACTTTTTTTTTCTCTCTTTGTCATAATCATGTGAATCATTGCTTCTTTTGTTTGTATTGATTATACTGCTTTTTAGAGGCGACTTAATTGAAAAATAAACTGATTCATATTCTTATTCTTATTCTATTTACCGTAACTTCCGATGATACCTCCATTCTAGTACAATATTTTTACCGTCACTATTTATTGTATCTAAACTTGTTCTGGTCATGAATATAGAGTTAGATATCAATCAATCAATCAATCAATCAATCAATCAATCAATCAATCAATCAATCAATCACATTTAACAAGAATAAGATACGAGTTCTGCATAACCATATCTGATCATCTCATAATTTCCGCGAATAACATAGCATCACTTACCGTCCACCCACCACCATTTTTCTCCATCTCACTGTAAACTTCAAAACCAGAGGTATTATTCGGGTAGATCTTGTATACTCCGCTCTTGCAAGTAGTTTTATCAAGTTCACCACAGTCCGAGGGTCGTTTAGCTAAAATAAAAAAGGCCCCATTTATTCCATTTTAATCAGAAACAAATCTGAAGTTGTTTTCAAGAAAATTACACTGATCATCTGTACATTATTTATAAGTTTTAGAGAAAAGCGAAGGAACAATCAAGAATGAACAACCTAGAGACACAGGCAACATTGGACACAAGACACGAAACGAAGAAAAACAAAAGAAGAAGAAAAAAATGTGATATAGATTACATGTCAGTGAAATAAACATCAACATCTATGATATCATAATTAATGCGTCCCACAGCATAAAGTCAAGAATTTTATATAATGTTGAGAACAAATTTTTCCTTGAAATGCATGACTGCTACGCCAGGGTGAATATATATTTACTCTTTCTTATTCTCTGTTCACTTAATAAACTGTAAAGCAAAAAATACCACACTGTCGGAACAATTCCAAAATCAACTAGTATTGCTGTGAGCACAGCTCACTAAGATATACCCCCCGCTCCCCACATCTGTCCAACCTATTTCCATAACCAAAACACTACTGATTGTTCCGACAAAAAATTAAAGGGACCCTCCTCTCTTCACGGGTAAGCTGCTGATAAAATTTCACAAAATCCTGAGAAACACTACTCAAGTTATCATACGACATAGGGTAAAAATCCTATTTCCTGTCATATCAAGTTCAATAACTCTGGAACGGCAAAGGTGAAAATCGTCAAAAATGAAAGGGACCATCCTGTAGTTAATTGCCGAGATGAATGGCAGTGTATGTACTATTAGTTAATATTGCTAGTCATAGCTTATCAGCTTTATAGCAATGTGATTAGTAGTTCTGTTTCAGATGCTTGTATTTTTATTTTATTTAAATGATAAGTTGACCAGAGTGCAGCCATTAATTGACCATGCTAGAAGAGTTTCCCAAGATTTGTTCCAGCCAAATGAGAAAATAGCAGTTGATGAAAGGATGATCAGGTCAAAACATAAATTTAGTGGTATAAGACAGTTTATGAAAGACAAACCTGTAGCATTTGGTATAAAGCTATGAGTGTTAGCTGATACTATCACTGGGTATACCTCAATGTTTTTTGTCTATTTGGGGAAAAAAAGAACTGAGATTACTGATATTTCAAAAGGTTTATCATATGCTGTTGTTTTCAATTTACTTCCTGTTTTTTTTAATGATGGATAGTTTTTATACAACATACAATTTGGTTAATGATTTATTTAAAAAAAGCAGGTTTATGTAATTGATGCAGTTCGTAGCAATAGTTCTGCTATGCCTACAGTTTAAAAAAATAAAAAAGATGGATGAGAGAAAATTGCAAGTCGAGGAGATTTCAGATGGCACAGGGAAGACAAATTTGTGAATGTTCAGTGGAAAGATTGTAAAGTTGTTACAGTAATTTCTCCTTTACATCAAGGCTCTAAATTGTCCTCATGTAATAGAACTTTTCAAGGTAGAACTGGTTGGAAGAAACAGTGTGTTAAGCAACCAGATTGTGTTAAATGTTATAATGAAGGAATGTTTGGTGTAAATAAATCCAACCAGTATTTATCACGATATCCATGTTATGTAAAGTCAAAGTTTCATTGGTGGAAAGTTTAATTTTTTCCATTCTATTGATATTATGATTGTAAATGCATTTATTGTTTTCCAGGAATTTAAAAAAGAAAACCCACAAAAGTTTGATAATTTATCTGTACATTTTGGTCAGTTGGAATTCAGAGAATCTTTTGTAAAATCTTTATTAGGTCTTGAATCTGGTGTAAAACAATCTGATTTTAAATCTACTTGCATTCCATCTTTTAATGAAAAATCCAAGAGACTAAGATGTACGTTTTCTATGCTCATGCCAAGTAAAATGAACTCCCAGAAACAAAATGTAAAACATTGTTCCATTGTGAAAATTGTAATGTGAATCTTTGTTTTTCACCCGACAGAGATTGCTTTACTAAATAGTACAGTAGAGAAGATGCTAGAGTGAGGGCTTTGGTAAATGAACATGGAAAGAATAAAGATCATTAAGTTATGTTAAATTTTAGTAAGTCTGTATGTCATGTTTCTTTTAGCTGAAGCAATTTTTTTTCGGTGTAACTTATAACAAAATCAAAAAAAAAGCAAAAAAAATTGAAAAAAGATGTAAAAAACATGTTGATATAAAGTCAGCAGTTATGAACACAAAAAAAAAAGAGAAAACAAATAAAGCAGTTAGTTATAAAGAATTTGTCAAAAAGAAATAAGAGAAAAAATGAGCGTATGAAAAAAAAATCTGATCACAGAATTGTAAAAAAAAACATAAATAAAAAACCCACCAAAAACCCACTAGATCACACAATTTGAAAAAAGCACACAGCAGAAGAAAAACACTTTAGTAGTCTAAAGACAAACACTGAATTTCCAGTTCAGAGATGGTGGTTCAAATCCACCCCCAAGCTAAGAACAGTTATCTTTTTTAATGTTAGTAGTCTTGTTATCACTAGTATAGGCGCATAGGTATAACCTATTTTTGAAGGTAGCAAGTGGTAGCTTCAGATGTCAGAAAGCCGCAATCATTAATGTGAATTACTAGTACCAGTTATCTATAATTAGGGATTTTAAAGACCTCAATTATATAATTAAATGAAAACTAAGCAAAAAGGTCAATTTATTTTATTTATATGCCACTAGATCAATGTTGTGTCTGAATATGTGATGAAATGCTGAAATTCAGACATAGTTCCATGGTTGCTATGCAGTAAAAATGGTTGTTATGCAGAAGAAATGGTTGCTATGGATCAAGACAGGTAGCATATAATTCCTATTTTTTTTATTATAAAAATATATTAAAAGAGACTGACACATTTAGAGCAAAATTCGATTATTTTCATTAGCAATGATTTGTAGAAAGTTTTGTTGTAGATGCAGCAAAACTTCAAGCATTCTTTGAATTTTTGGACTTGGACATTAACTTCTTACCAATATTTTAGTAAGTAATATTAACAATGACAATCTACCGTTAAATAAAAATTGAACTTATCTCTTCAATGTATTTTTGTGTAAAGAAATTGATTTCATGTTTGAAAATATGATGAAATACTGAAAATCATATCTCGTCCTCACGGTTGCCATGCAGTAAAAATGGTTGCTAAGAATAAATTACAGGTTATAAATATATTTTTTTACTCTTGAAAGGGCAAAAATAAAAAAAGACAGACAACTTTCCTGTATAATTATATTTCTTAATATAATAATAATTATTCCATTATTATTAGAAACACTGGTGAAAAAATAACCGTACATTGCTGTTGTAGAGGTTACTTAGCAACCGAAACAAATATGCTTCTGCTGAAAATCTAAAATACAAATGAGTATGGAATAAAAATTAAATATCAGAGTAGATATTTAATGTTAATATTACACACTATTTCACAATGCATAGTGTGTTTATAGAGGAAAAATGTAGGTATTGTTTTGCTCCTTAGTAAATGCGAATGTGGTTACCATAGCAACAGCTCTTGATTTTTCTGTAATATAGCATTTTATTTTCAAAAACAACTGTAATGCCTTCACTTTGGTACCTAACATTAGGATAAATCACCATTGCTATCACCATACTAGTGTCTACAACTCAAACTTAGTTTTTGTCATGATTTTGCACCAAAAAGTCATAAATGGTAAAGAGTAAAGAGAAATAACACAGCGAACTTGAATATTCATTGAGTTATCATGCATGACATTAAATGTAATCAGTAATGTACCCGATACAAAAGTAATTGATCCCAAGCCTGCCTCGATGCAAGGTGAACTCGATGCCCCTCCGATGATAAAATTCGCTCGTGGGAGGTCGGTGTTTTTTTCCCGACACACAACTGTCCTCAATCAATAGAAATGACGTATATAGCATAAAATATTGCTAATATTAGCGATATTCACAAACAACTGTCATCCTTCCTTGTTTAATGTCACAGTACAAACAACAACATTCTACACAGTCACATCTCTCACTTGCTCCCCTTTACTGATAGGCCGCGATGTAGGAGATCAAAAGAAACCACACCATGGGTCACTGGCGAGTGATCCTATGCCATATATATCTAATGATATGATAAATACGGATAATAACCCTTTTTTTCGACCAATCATATTGCTCGTGGCAAACAAAGCAATTAATTTTTTTTTAGTGCATTTCATTTCCTTATAAGCGCCATTTGCATTTGCTGTTGAAGGTCATGACATAGGGTCACATTGATGTGACCTGTAATGTGGTTTCATCAGATATCACGCCACCAGGTCATCAACAAATTGTGTATATCAGTAAGGGGGCAAATGTTATTGTATTCAAATTGCTTACACAGTGTACATGGAAAATTTAATCCTTAGCATTGATATTCAGAAAAAAAATACCTACCGCTATCATGTCTTATGTAGTACCGTGCTGTTCCAGAAAGTACATTATTTCCCAATCCGGTGAATATTGAATTATATCCAATACAATTATGTCCGGAATATGTCCAACTTCTGCACTGTGAGTCAAAGGAACATTTCGCTGCACATCTTAATTCATTCGTATTGCAAACAAATATTATATTTTGCGTAAATTCATAACCGGCTAAGTCTTGGTTTTCTTTCCAGTTAGACATTACAACATCTTGACTTGAAACAATGGCAGCTTCAAAAAAGATATAAAAATGTAACAAGTCACCGCCAGTAATCCATAGCTGATCATACTTCAATTGCTCTCCTCTCATAACCCGTGGGTCAACTAGCAGAGGAATCATAGTGATCGATTAAACAATGTTTGATACGTCCCGACAACTGTTTTTATAGCCAATGAAATCACAGCTTTCTTAAATGTATCTAAGTTAAATTAAGATAGGAAATTCTTGTATATTATGAGAGCCGCCATATTTCTGTGTAACTTTTTCAATTCAAAGAATTTGATTAAAAATATAGAATATTGATGTTAATTGATAACTATTAATAGTTTTTGTTTCAACGTTGACCCATGGATGATGACTGGAGAGTAACAGAAGTGTGGCCAGTGTGCTCCGCCAGCTGACACACGGGTGATGAGTGGAGAGTAACAGAAGTGTGACCAGCTGTGCTCTGCCATCTGTTCCACGGGTGTTGAGTGGAGAGTAACCGAAGTGTGACCAGTGTGCTCTGCCAGCTGACACACGGGTGATGAGTGGAGAGTAACAGAAATGTGACCAGCTGTGCTCTGCCATCTGATCCACGGGTGTTGAGTGGAGAGTAACAGAGGTGTGACCAGCTGTACTCTGCCAACTGATCCACGGGTGATGAGTGGAGAGTAGCAGAGTTGTGACCAGCTGTACTCTGCCAGCTGATCCACGATCCACGGGTGATGAGTGGTGAGCAACAGAGGTGTGACCAGCTGTCCTCTGCCAGCTGATCCACCGGTGATGACTGGAGAGTAACATAAGTGTGACCAGTGTGCTCTGCCAGCTGATCCACGGGTGATGAGTGGAGAGCAACAGAAGTGTGACCAGTGTGCTCTGCCAGCTGACACACGGGTGATAAGTGGAGAGTAACAGAAGTGTGACCAGCTATGCTCTGCCAGCTGATCCACGGGTGATGAGTGGAGAGTAACAGAAGTGTGACCAGCTGTGCCCTGCCAGCTGATCCACGGGTGATGAGTGGAGATTAACAGAAGTGTGACCAGTGTGCTCTGCCAGCTGATCCACGTGTTATGAGTGGAGAGTAGCAGAAGTGTGACCAGCTGTGCTCCGACAGCTGACCCACGGGTGATGAGTGGAGAGTAACAGAAGTGTGACCAGCTGTGCTCTGCCAGCTGACACATGGGTGATGAGTGGTGAGTAACAGAAGTTTGACCAGCTGTACTCTGACAGCTGATCCTCGGTTGTGAGTGAAGAGTAACAGTAGTGTGATCAGCTGTACTTTGCCAGTTGATCCACGGGTGATGAGAGGAGAGTAACAGAAGTGAGACCAGCTGTACTCTGCCAGCTGATCCACGGGTGATGAGTGGAGAGTAACAGAAGTGTGACCAGCTGTGCTCAGCCAGCTGATCCACGGGTGATGAGTGGAGAGTAACCGAAGTGTGACCATACGTACTCTGCCAGATGATCCACGTGTTATGAATGGAGAGTAGCAGAAGTGTGACCAGCTGTGCTCTGCCAGCTGACCCATGGGTGATGAGTGGAGAATAACAGAAGTGTGACCAGCTGTACTCTGCCAGCTGATCCACAGGTGATGAGTGGAGAGAAACAGAAGTGTGACCAGCTGTAATCTGCCAGCTGATCCACGGGTTATGAGTGGAGAGTAACAGAAGTGTGACCAGCTGTACTCTGCCAGCTGATCCACGGGTGATGAGTTGAGAGTAACATAATTGTGACCAGCTGTGCTCTGCCAGCTGACCCAAGGGTGATGAGTGGAGAATAAAAGAAGTGTGACCAGTTGTACTGTGGCAGCTGATTCACAGGTGATGAGTGGAGAGAAAGAGAAGTGTGATCAGCTGTATTCTGCCAGCTGATCTACGGGTGTTGAGTGGAGAGTAACAGAAGTGTGACCAACTGTACTCTGCCAGCTGATCCACGGGTTATGAGTGGAGAGCAACAGAAGTGTGACCAGCTGTACTCTGCCAGGTGATCCACGGGTGATGAGTGGAGAGTAACAGAAGTATGACCAACTGTACTCTGCCAGCTGATCCACGGGTTATTAGTGGAGAGTAAGAGAAGTGTGAGCAGCTGTACTATGCCAGCTGATCCACGGGTGATGAGTGGAGAGTAACAGAAGTGTGACCAGCAGTACTCTGCCATCTGATCCACGGGTTATGAGTGGAGAGAAACAGAAGTGTGACCAGCTGTACTCTGCCAGCTGATCCACGGCTGATAAGTGGAGAGTAAAAGAAGTGTGACCAGCTGTACTCTGCCAGCTGATCCACGTGTTATGACTGGAGAGCAACAGAAGTATGACTAGCTGTACTCTGCCAGCTGATCCACGGGTGATGAGTTGAGAGTAACCGAAGTGTGACCAGCTGTACTGTGCCTGCTGATCCACGGGTTATGAGTGGAGAGTAACAGAAGTGTGACCACCTGTGCTCTGCCAGCTGATCCACGGCTGATGAGTGGAGAGTAACCGAAGTGTCACCATTGTGCTCTTCCAGCTGACACACGGGTGATGAGTAGAGAGTAACAGAGGTGTGACCAGTTGTTCTCTGCCAACTGATCCACGGGTGATGAGTGGAGAGTAACAGAATTGTGACCAGCTGTGCTCTACCAGCTGATCCACGGGTGATGAGTGGAGAGTAACAGAAGTGTGACCAGTGTGCTCTGCCAGCTGATCCAAGGGTGATGAGTGGAAAGTAACAGAAGTGTGACCAGCTGTACTCTGCCAGCTGATCTATGGGTGATTAGTGGAGAGTAACAGAAGTGTGACTAACTGTGCTCTGCCAGCTGACCCACGGATGATGAGTTGAGAGTAACCGAAGTTTGACCACTGTACTCTGACAGCTGATCCACGGGTTATGAGTGGAGAGTAACAGCAGTGTGACCAGCTGTACTCTGCCAGCTGATCCCCGGGTGATGAGTGGAGAGTAACAGAAGTGTGACCTGCTGTGCTCTGCTAGCTGATCCACGGGTGATGAGTGGAGAGTAACCGAAGTGTGACCATAAGTACTTTGCCAGCTGACCCACGGGTGATGAGTGGAGAGCAGCAGAAGTGTGACCAGCTGTGCTCTGCCAACTGACCCATGGGTGATGAGTGGAGAGTAACAGAAGTGTGACAAGCTGTATTCTGCCAGCTGATCCACAGGTGATGAATGGAGAGTAACAGAAGAGTGACCAGCTGTACTCTGCCAGCTGATCCACGGGTTATGAGTGGAGAGTAACAGAAGTGTGCCCAACTGTACTCTGCCAGCTGATCCACTGGTAATTAGTGGAGAGTAACAGAAGTGTGAGCAGATGTACTCTGCTAGCTGATCCACGGGTTATGAGTGGAGAGAAACAGAAGTGTGACCAGCTGTACTCTGCCAGCTGAACCACGGTGATGAGTGGAGAGTAACAGAAGTGTGACCAACTGTACTCTGCCAGCTGATCCACGGGTTATGAGTGGAGAGTAACAGAAGTATGACTAGCTGTACTCTGCCAGCTGATCCACGGGTGATGAGTGGAGAGTAAAAGAAGTGTGACCAGCTGTACTCTGCCAGCTGATCCACGTGTTATGACTGGAGAGTAACAGAAGTATGAATAGCTGTACTCTGCCAGTTGATCCACGGGTGATGAGTTGAGAGTAACCGAAGTGTGACCAGCTGTACTGTGCCTGCTGATCCACGGGTTATGAGTGGAGAGTAACAGAAGTGAAAACACCTGTGCTCTGCCAGCTGATCCACGGCTGATGAGTGGAGAGTAACCGAAGTGTCACCAGTGTGCTCTTCCAGCTGACACACGGGTGATGAATGGAGAGTAACAGAAGTGTGACCAGCTGTGCTCTGCCTGCTGATCCACGGGTGATGATTGGAGAGTAACAGAGGTGTGACCAGTTGTGCTCTGCCAGCTGATCCACGGGTGATGAGTGGAGAGTAACAGAATTGTGACCAGCTGTGCTCTACCAGCTGATCCACGGGTGATGAGTGGAGAGTAAGAGAAGTGTGACCAGTGTGCTCTGCCAGCTGATCCATGGGCGATGAGTGGAGAGTAGCAGATGTGTGACCAGCTGTGCTCCGCCAGCTGACCCACGGGTGATGGTTGGAGAGTAACAGAAGTGTGACCAGCAGTGCTCTGCCAGCTGATCCAAGGGTGATGAGTGGAAAGTAACAGAAGTGTGACCAGCTGTACTCTGCCAGCTGATCTATGGGTGATTAGTGGAGAGTAACAGAAGTGTGACCAACTGTGCTCTGCCAGTTGACCCACGGGTGATGAGTTGAGAGTAACCGAAGTTTGACCACTGTACTCTGACAGCTGATCCACGGGTTATGAGTGGAGAGTAACAGCAGTGTGACCAGCTGTACTTTGCCAGCTGATCCACGGGTGATGAGTGGAGAGTAACAGAAGTGTGACCAGCTGTGCTCTGCTAGCTGATCCACGGGTGATGAGTGGAGAGTAACCGAAGTGTGACCATAAGTACTCTGCCAGCTGACCCACGGGTGATGAGTGGAGAGCAGCAGAAGTGTGACCAGCTGTGCTCTGCCAACTGACCCATGGGTGATGAGTGGAGAGTAACAGAAGTGTGACCAGCTGTACTCTGCCAGCTGATCCACAGGTGATGAATGGAGAGTAACAGAAGAGTGACCAGCTGTACTCTGCCAGCTGATCCACGGGTTATGAGTGGAGAGTTACAGAAGTGTGACCAGGTGTACTCTGCCAACTGATCCAAGGGTGATGAGTGGAGAGTAACAGAAGTGTGCCCAACTGTACTCTGCCAGCTGATCCACTGGTAATTAGTGGAGAGTAACAGAAGTGTGAGCAGATGTACTCTGCTAGCTGATCCACGGGTTATGAGTGGAGAGAAACAGAAGTGTGGCCAGCTGTACTCTGCCAGCTGAACCACGGTGATGAGTGGAGAGTAACAGAAGTGTGACCAACTGTACTCTGCCAGCTGATCCACGGGTTATGAGTGGAGAGTAACAGAAGTATGACTAGCTGTACTCTGCCAGCTGATCCACGGGTGATGAGTGGAGAGTAACAGAAGTGAGAACACCTCTGCTCTGCCAGCTGATCCACGGCTGATGAGTGGAGAGTAACCGAAGTGTCACCAGTGTGCTCTTCCAGCTGACACACGGGTGATGAATGGAGAGTAACAGAAGTGTGACCAGCTGTGCTCTGCCAGCTGATCCACGGGTGATGAGTGGAGAGTAACAGAGGTGTGACCAGTTGTGCTCTGCCAGCTGATCCACGGGTGATGAGTAGAGAGTAACAGAATTGTGACCAGCTGTGCTCAACCAGCTGATCCACGGGTGATGAGTGGAGAGTAACAGAAGTGTGACCAGTGTGCTCTGCCAGCTGATCCATGGGCGATGAGTGGAGAGTAGCAGATGTGTGACCAGCTGTGCTCCGCCAGCTGACCCACAGGTGATGAGTGGAAAGTAACAGAAGTATGACCAGCTGTACTCTGCCAGCTGATATATGGGTGATTAGTGGAGAGTAACAGAAGTGTGACCAACTGTGCTCTGCCAGCTGACCCACGGATGACGAGTGGAGAGTAACCGAAGTTTGACCACTGTACTCTGACAGCTGATCCACGGGTTATGAGTGGAGAGAAACAGAAGTGTGACCAGCTGTACTCTGCCAGCTGAACCACGGTGATGAGTGGAGAGTAACAGAAGTGTGACCAACTGTACTCTGCTAGCTGATCCACGGGTTATGAGTGGAGAGTAACAGAAGTATGACTAGCTGTACTCTGCCAGCTGATCCACGGGTGATGAGTGGAGAGTAAAAGAAGTGTGACCAGCTGTACTCTGCCAGCTGATCCACGTGTTATGACTGGAGAGTAACAGAAGTATGACTAGCTGTACTCTGCCAGCTGATCCACGGGTGATGAGTTGAGAGTAACCGAAGTGTGACCAGCTGTACTGTGCCTGCTGATCCACGGGTTATGAGTGGAGAGTTACAGAAGTGTGACCAGGTGTACTCTGCCAATTGATCCAAGGGTGATGAGTGGAGAGTAACAGAAGTGTGCCCAACTGTACTCTGCCAGCTGATCCACTGGTAATTAGTGGAGAGTAACAGAAGTGTGAGCAGATGTACTCTGCTAGCTGATCCACGGGTTATGAGTGGAGAGAAACAGAAGTGTGACCAGCTGTACTCTGTCAGCTGAACCACGGTGATGAGTGGAGAGTAACAGAAGTGTGACCAACTGTACTCTGCCAGCTGATCCACGGGTTATGAGTGGAGAGTAACAGAAGTATGACTAGCTGTACTCTGCCAGCTGATCCACGGGTGATGAGTGGAGAGTAACAGAAGTGTGACCAGCTGTACTCTGCCAGCTGATACACGGGTGATGAGTGGAGAGTAACGGAAGGTGACCAGAAGTACTCTGCCAGCTGATCCACGGATTATGAGTGGAGAGTAGAAGAAGTGTGACAAGCTGTGCTCTGCGAGTTGATCCACGGGTGATGAATGGAGAGTAACTGAAGTGTGACGAGCTGTACTATGCCAGCTGATCCACGTATTATGAGTGGAGAGCAATAGAAGTGTGACCAGCTGTACTCTGACAGCTGATCCAAGGGTAATGAGTGGAGAGTAACAGAAGTGAGACCAGCTGTGCTCTGCCAGCTGATCCACGGGTGATGAGTGGAGAGTAACAGAAGTGTGAACAGCTGTGCTCTGCCATCTGATCCACGGGTGATGCGTGGAGAGTAACAGAAGTGTGACCAGCTGTGCCCTGCCAGCTGATCCACGGGTGATGAATGGAGAGTAACAGAAGTGTGACCAGTGTGCTCTGCCAGCTGATCCACGGGTTATGAGTGGAGAGTAGCAGAAGTGTGACCAGCTGTGCTCCGACAGCTGACCCACGGGTGATGAGTGGAGAGTAACAGAAGTGTGACCAGCTGTGCTCTGCCAGCTGACACATGGGTGATGAGTGGTGAGCAACAGAAGTTTGACCAGCTGTTCTCTGACAGCTGATCCACGGGTTGTGAGTAAAGAGTAACAGTAGTGTGATCAGCTGTACTTAGCCAGTTGATCCACGGGTGATGAGAGGAGAGTAACAGAAGTGTGACCAGCTGTACTCTGCCAGCTGATCCACGGGTGATGAGTGGAGAGCAACAGAAGTGTGACCAGCTGTGCTCAGCCAGCTGATCCACGGGTGATGAGTGGAGAGTAACCGAAGTGTGACCATACGTACTCTGCCAGATGATCCACGTGTTATGAATGGAAAGTAGCAGAAGTGTGACCAGCTGTGCTCTGCCAGCTAACCCATGGGTGATGAGTAGAGAATAACAGAAGTGTGACCAGCTGTACTCTGCCAGCTGATACACAGGTGAGGAGTGGAGAGAAACAGAAGTGTGACCAGCTGTACTCTGCCAGCTGATCCACGGGTTATGAGTGGAGAGTAACAGAAGTGTGACCATCTGTACTTTGCCAGCTGATCCACCGGTGATGAGTGGAGAGTAACAGACGTGTGACCAGCTGTACTCTGCCAGCTGATCCACGGGTGATGAGTTGAGAGTAAGAGAATTGTGACCAGCTGTGCAAAGCCAGCTGATCCACGGGTGATGAGTGGAGAGTAACCGAAGTGTGACCATAAGTATTCTGCCAGTTGATATTCTGGTTATGAATGGAGAGTAACTGAAGTGTGACCAGCTGTGCTCTGCCAGCTGACCCAAGGGTTATGAGTGGAGAATACAAGAAGTGTGACCAGCTGTACTGTGGCAGCTGATCCACAGGTGATGAGTGGAGAGAAAGAGAAGTGTGATCAGCTGTACTCTGCCAACTGATCCACGGGTTATGAGTGGAGAGTAACAGAAGTGTGACCAGCTGTACTCTGCCAGCTGATCCACGGGTTATGAGTGGAGAGCAACAGAAGTGTGACCAGCTGTACTCTGCCAGGTGATCCACGGGTGATGAGTGGAGAGTAACAGAAGAATGACCAACTGTACTCTGCCAGCTGATCCACGGGTTATTAGTGGAGAGTAAGAGAAGTGTGAGCAGCTGTACTATGCCAGCTGATCCACGGGTGATGAGTGGAGAGTAACAGAAGTGTGACCAGCTGTACTCTGCCATCTGATCCACGGGTTATGAGTGGAGAGAAACAGAAGTGTGACCAGCTGTACTCTGCCAGCTGATCCACGGCTGATGAGTGGAGAGTAAAAGAAGTGTGACCAGCTGTACTCTGCCAGCTGATCCACGGGTGATGAGTTGAGAGTAACCGAGGTGTGACCAGCTGTACTGTGCCAGCTGATCCACGGGTTATGAGTGGAAAGTAACAGAAATGAGAACACCTGTGCTCTACCAGCTGATCCACGGCTGATGAGTGGAGAGTAACCGAAGTGTGACCAGCTGTGCCCTGCCAGCTGATCCATGGGTGATGAGTGGAGAGTAACAGAGGTGTGACCAGTTGTGCTCTGCCAGATGATCCACGGGTGATGAGTGGAGAGTAACAGAATTGTGACCAGCTGTGCTCTACCAGCTGATCCACGGGTGATGAGTGGAGAGTAACAGAAATGTGACCAGTGTGCTCTGCCAGCTGATCCATGGGCGATGAGTGGAGAGTAGCAGATGTGTGACCAGCTGTGCTCCGCCAGCTGACCCAAGGGTGATGAGTGGAAAGTAACAGAAGTGTGACCAGCTGTACTCTGCCAGCTGATCTATGGGTGATGAGTGGAGAGTAACAGAAGTGTGACCAACTGTGCTCTGTCAGCTGACCCACGGATGATGAGTGGAGAGTAACCGAAGTTTGACCACTGTACTCTGACAGCTGATCCACGGGTTATGAGTGGAGAGAAACAGCAGTGTGACCAGCTGTACTCTGCTAGCTGATCCACGGGTGATGAGTGGAGAGTAAAAGAAGTGTGACCAGCTGTACTCTGCTAGCTGATCCACGGGTGATGAGTGGAGAGTAACCGAAGTGTGACCATAAGTAGTCTGCCAGCTGACCCACGGGTGATGAGTGGAGAGCAGCAGAAGTGTGACCAGCTGTGCTCTGCCAACTGACCCATGGGTGATGAGTGGAGAGTAACAGAAGTGTGACCAGCTATACTCCTCCAGCTGATCTACAGGTGATGAATGGAGAGTAACAGAAGAGTGACCAGCTGTACTCTGCCAGCTGATCCACGGGTTATGAGTGGAGAGTTACAGAAGTGTGACCAGCTATACTCTGCCAACTGATCCAAGGGTGATGAGTGGAGAGTAACAGAAGTGTGAGCAGCTGTACTCTGCCAGCTGATCCACTGGTAATTAGTGGAGAGTAACAGAAGTGTGAGCAGATGTACTATGCCAGCTGATCCACTGGTATTGAGTGGAGAGTAACAGAAGTGTGACCAACTGTACTCTGCCAGCTGATCCACGGGTTATGAGTGGAGAGAAACAGAAGTGTGACTAGCTGTACTCTGCCAGTTGAACCACGGGTGATGAGTGGAGAGTAGCAGAAGTGTGACCAACTGTACTGTGCCAGTTGATCCACGGGTTATGAGTGGAGAGTAACAGAAGTATGACTAGCTGTACTCTGCCAGCTGATCCATGGGTGATGAGTGGAGAGTAACAGAAGTGTGACCAGCTGTACTCTGCCACCTGATCCACGGGTTATGAGTGGAGAGTAACAGAAGTGAGACCAGCTGTGCTCTGCCAGCTGATACACGGGTGATGAGTGGAGAGTAACCGAATGTGACCAGAAGTACTCTGCCAGCTGATCCACGGATTATGAGTGGAGAGTAGAAGAAGTGTGACAAGCTGTGCTCTGCCAGTTGATCCACGGGTGATGAATGGAGAGTAACTGAAGTGTGACCAGCTGTACTATGCCAGCTGATCCACGTGTTATGAGTGGAGAGCAACAGAAGTGTAACCAGCTGTACTCTGACAGCTGATCCAAGGGTAATGCGTGGAGAGTAACAGAAGTGAGACCAGCTGTGCTCTGCCAGCTCATCCACGGGTGATGAGTGGAGAGTAACAGAATTGTGAACAGCTTTGCTCTGCCATCTGATCCACGGGTGATGAGTGGAGAGTAACAGAAGTGTGACCAGTGTGTTCTGCCAGTTGACACACGGGCGATGAGTGGAGAGTAACAGAAGTGTGACCAGCTATGTTCTGCCAGCTAATCCACGGGTGATAAGTGGAGAGTAATAGAAGTGTGACCAGCTGTACTATGCCAGCTGATCCACGGATGATGAGTGGAGAGTAACAGAAGTGTGACCAGCTGTGCTCTGCCAGCTGATCCACGGGTGATGAGTGGAGAGTAACAGAAGTGTGACCAGCTATGCTCTGCCAGCTGATGCAAGGGTGATGAGTAGAGAGAAACAGAAGTGTGACCAGTGTGCTGTGGCAGCTGATCCACGGGTGATGAGTGGAGAGTAGCAGAAGTGTGACCAGCTGTGCTCCGCCAGCTGACCCACGGGTGATGAGTGGAGAGTAACAGAAGTGTGACCAGCAGTGCTCTGCCAGCTGATCCACGGGTGATGAATGGAGAATAACAGAAGTTTGACCAGCTGTGCTTTGCCAGCTGATCCACGGGTGATGAGTGGAGAGTAACAAAAGTGTAACCAGCTGTTCTCTGCCAGCTGATCTATGGGTGATGAGTGGAGAGTAATCGAAGTGTGACCAGGTGTGCTCTGCCAGCTGATCCACGGGTGATGAGTGGAGAATAACAGAAGTATGACAAACTGTGCTCTGCCAGCTGATCCACGGGTGATGAGTGGAGAGTAATCTAAGTGTGACCAACTGTGATCTGCCAGCTAATCCACGGGTGGTGAGTGAAGAGTAGCCAAAGTGTGACCAGCTGTGCTCTGCCAGCTGACCGACGGATGATGAGTGGAGAGTAACCGAAGCTTGACTAGCTGTACTCTGACAGCTGAATCACGAGTTATGAGTGAAGAGTAACAGCAGTGTGATCAGATGTACTCTGCCAGCTGATCCACGGGTGATGAGTGGAGAGTAACAGAAGTGTGACCAGCTGTGCTCTCATAGCTGATTCGCGGGTGATGAGTGGAGAGTAACCGAAGTGTGACCATAAGTACTCTGCCAGCTGATCCACGGGTAATGAGTGGAGAGTAGCAGAAGTGTGACCAGCTGTGCTCTACCAGCTGACCCATGGGTGATGAGTGGAGAGTAACAGAAGTCTGACCAGCTGTACTCTGCCAGCTGATTCTCGGGTGATGAGTTGAGAGTAACAGAAGTGTGAACAGCTGTACTCTGCCAGCTGATCCACGGTATTGAGGGGAGAGTAACAGAAGTGTGACAAGCTATACTCTGCCAGCTGATCCACGGGTTATGAGTGGAGAGAAACGGTAGTGTGACCAGCTGTACTCTGCCAGCTGATCTATGGGTGTTGAGTGGAGAGTAAAAAAAGTGTGACCAGCTGCACTCTGCCAGCTGATCCACGGGTTATGAGTGGAGAGCTACAGAAGTGAGACCAGCTGTGCTCTGCCAGCTGATACACGGGTGATGAGTGGAGAGTAACAGAAGTGTGCCCAACTGTACTCTGCCAGCTGATCCACTGGTAATTAGTGGAGAGTAACAGAAGTGTGAGCAGATGTACTATGCCAGCTGATCCACTGGTATTGAGTGGAGAGTAACAGAAGTGTCACCAACTGTACTCTGCTAGCTGATCCACGGGCTATGAGTGGAGAGAAACAGAAGTGTGACCAGCTGTACTCTGCCAGCTGAACCACGGGTGATGTATGGAGAGTAACAGAAGTGTGACCAACTGTACTCTGCCAGCTGATCCACGGGTTATGAGTGGAGAGTAACAGAAGTATGACTAGCTGTACTCTGCCAGCTGATCCACGGGTGATGAGTGGAGAGTAACAGAAGTGTGACCAGCTGTACTCTGCCACCTGATCCATGGGTTATGAGTGGAGAGTAAGAGAAGTGAGACCAGCTGTGCTCTGCCAGCTGATACACGGGTGATGAGTGGAGAGTAACCGAAGGTGACTAGAAGTACTCTGCCAGCTGATCCACGGATTATGAGTGGAGAGTAGAAGAAGTGTGACAAGCTGTGCTCTGCGAGTTGATCCACGGGTGATGAATGGAGAGTAACTGAAGTGTGACCAGCTGTACTATGACAGCTGATCCACGTATTATGAGTGGAGAGCAACAGAAGTGTGACCAGCTGTACTCTGACAGCTGATCCAAGGGTAATGAGTGGAGAGTAACAGAAGTGTGACCAACTGTACTCTGCCAGTTGATCCACGGGTGATGAATGGAGAGTAACTGAAGTGTGACCAGCTGTACTATGCCAGTTGATCCACGTGTTATGAGTGGAGAGCAACAGAAGTGTTACCAGCTGTACTCTGACAGCTGATCCAAGGGTAATGCGTGGAGAGTAACAGAAGTGAGACCAGCTGTGCTCTGCCAGCTGATCCACGGGTGATGAGTGGAGAGTAACTTAAGTGTGAACAGCTGTGCTCTGCCATCTGATCCACGGGTGATGAGTGGAGAGTAACAGAAGTGTGACCAGTGTGTTCTGCCAGTTGACGCACGGGCGATGAGTGGAGAGTAACAGAAGTGTGACCAGCTGTGTTCTGCCAGCTGATCCACGGGTGATAAGTGGAGAGTAATAGAAGTGTGACCAGCTGTACTATGCCAGCTGATCCACGGATGATGAGTGGAGAGTAACAGAAGTGTGACCAGCTGTGCTCTGCCAGCTGATCCATGGGTGATGAGTGGAGAGTAACAGAAGTGTGACCAGCTATGCTCTGCCAGCTGATCCACGGGTGATGAGTAGAGAGTAACAGAAGTGTGACCAGTGTGCTGTGCCAGCTGATCCACGGGTGATGAGTGGAGAGTAGCAGAAGTGTGACCAGCTATGCTTCGCCAGCTGACCCACGGGTAATGAGTGGAGAGTAACAGAAGTGTGACCAGCAGTGCTCTGCCAGCTGATCCACGGGTGATGAGTGGAGAATAACAGAAGTTTGACAAGCTGTGCTTTGCCAGCTGATCCACGGGTGATGAGTGGAGAGTAACAGAAGTGTAACCAGCTTTTCTCTGCCTGCTGATCTATGAGTGATGAGTGGAGTGTAACAGAAGTGTGACCAGCTGTGCTCTGCCGGCTGATCCACGGGTTGAGTGGAGAGTAATCGAAGTGTGACCAGGTGTGCTCTGCCAGCTGATCCACGGGTGATGAGTGGAGAATAACAGAAGTATGACAAGCTGTGCTCTGCCAGCTGATCCACGGGTGGTGAGTGAAGAGTAACAGTAGTGTGACCAGATGTACTCTGCCAGCTGATCCACGGGTGATGAGTGGAGAGTAAGAGAAGTGTGACCAGCTGTGCTCTCATAGCTGATCCGCGGGTGATGAGTGGAGAGTAACCAAAGTGTGACCATAAGTACTCTGCCAGCTGATCCACGGGTTATGAGTGGAGAGTAACAGAAGTGTGACCAGCTGTGCTCTGCCAGCTGACCCATGGGTGATGAGTGGAGAGTAACAGAAGTCTGACCAGCTGTACTTTGCCAGCTGATCCTCGGGTGATGAGTTGAGAGTAACAGAAGTGTGAACAGCTGTATTCTGCCAGCTGATCCACAGGTAATGAGTGGAGAGTAACAGAAGTGTGACAAGCTATACTCTGCCAGCTGATCCACGGGTTATGAGTGGAGAGAAACGGTAGTGTGACCGGCTGTGCTCTGCCAGCTGATCTACGGGTGTTGAGTGGAGAGTAACAGAAGTGTGACCAGCTGCACTCTGCCAGCTGATCCACGGGTTATGAGTGGAGAGTAACAGAAGTGAGACCAGTGTGTTCTGCCAGTTTACACACGGGCGATGAGTGGAGAGTAACAGAAGTGTGACCAGCTGTGTTCTGCCAGCTGATCCACGGGTGATAAGTGGAGAGTAATAGAAGTGTGACCAGCTGTACTATGCCAGCTGATCCACGGGTGATGAGTAGAGAGTAACAGAAGTGTGACCAGCTGTGCTCTGCCAGCTGATCCACGGGTGATGAGTGGAGAGTAACAGAAGTGTGACCAGCTATGCTCTGCCAGCTGATCCACGGGTGATGAGTAGAGAGTAACAGAAGTGTGACCAGTATGCTGTGCCAGCTGATCCACGGGTGATGAGATGAGAGTAGCAGAAGTGTGACCAGCTGTGCTCCGCCAGCTGACCCACGGGTGATGAGTGGAGAGTAACAGAAGTGTGACCAGGTGTGCTCTGCCAGCTGATCCACGGGTGATGAGTGGAGAATAACAGAAGTATGACAAGCTGTGCTCTGCCAGCTGATCCACGGGTGGTGAGTGAAGAGTAACAGTAGTGTGACCAGATGTACTCTGCCAGCTGATCCACGGGTGATGAGTGGAGAGTAAGAGAAGTGTGACCAGCTGTGCTCTCATAGCTGATCCGCGGGTGATGAGTGGAGAGTAACCAAAGTGTGACCATAAGTACTCTGCCAGCTGATCCACGGGTTATGAGTGGAGAGTAACAGAAGTGTGACCAGTTGTGCTCTGCCAGCTGACCCATGGGTGATGAGTGGAGAGTAACAGAAGTCTGACCAGCTGTACTTTGCCAGCTGATCCTCGGGTGATGAGTTGAGAGTAACAGAAGTGTGAACAGCTGTATTCTGCCAGCTGATCCACAGGTAATGAGTGGAGAGTAACAGAAGTGTGACAAGCTATACTCTGCCAGCTGATCCACGGGTTATGAGTGGAGAGAAACGGTAGTGTGACCGGCTGTGCTCTGCCAGCTGATCTACGGGTGTTGAGTGGAGAGTAACAGAAGTGTGACCAGCTGCACTCTGCCAGCTGATCCACAGGTTATGAGTGGAGAGTAACAGAAGTGAGACCAGTGTGTTCTGCCAGTTTACACACGGGCGATGAGTGGAGAGTAACAGAAGTGTGACCAGCTGTGTTCTGCCAGCTGATCCACGGGTGATAAGTGGAGAGTAATAGAAGTGTGACCAGCTGTACTATGCCAGCTGATCCACGGGTGATGAGTAGAGAGTAACAGAAGTGTGACCAGCTGTGCTCTGCCAGCTGATCCACGGGTGATGAGTGGAGAGTAACAGAAGTGTGACCAGCTATGCTCTGCCAGCTGATCCACGGGTGATGAGTAGAGAGTAACAGAAGTGTGACCAGTATGCTGTGCCAGCTGATCCACGGGTGATGAGATGAGAGTAGCAGAAGTGTGACCAGCTGTGCTCCGCCAGCTGACCCACGGGTGATGAGTGGAGAGTAACAGAAGTGTGACCAGCAGTGCTCTGCCAGCTGATCCACGGGTGATGAGTGGAGAATAACAGAAGTTTGACCAGCTGTGCTTTGCCAGCTGATCCACGGGTGATGAGTGGAGAGTAACAGAAGTGTAACCAGCTGTTCTCTGCCAGGTGATCTATGGGTGATGAGTGGAGAGTAACAGAAGTGTGACCAGCTGTGCTCTGCCAGCTGATCCACGGGTGATAAGTGGAGAATAACAGAAGTTTGACCAGCTGTGCTTTGCCAGCTGATCCACGGGCGATGAGTGGAGAGTAACAGAAGTGTAACCAGCTGTTCTCTGCCAGGTGATCTATGGGTGATGAGTGGAGAGTAACAGAAGTGTGACCAGCAGTGTTCCGCCAGCTGATCCACGGGTGATAAGTGGAGAGTAATAGAAGTGTGACCAGCTGTACTATGCCAGCTGATCCACGGGAGATGAGTAGAGAGTAACAGAAGTGTGACCAGCTTTGCTCTGCCAGCTGATCCACGGGTGATGAGTGGAGAGTAACAGAAGTGTGACCAGCTATGCTCTGCCAGCTGATCCACGGGTGATGAGTAGAGAGTAACAGAAGTGTGACCAGTGTGCTGTGCCAGCTGATCCACGGGTGATGAGTGGAGAGTAGCAGAAGTGTGACCAGCTGTGCTCCGCCAGCTGACCCACGGGTGATGAGTGGAGAATAACAGAAGTTTGACCAGCTGTGCTTTGCCAGCTGATCCACGGGTGATGAGTGGAGAGTAACAGAAGTGTAACCAGCTGTTCTCTGCCAGGTGATCTATGGGTGATGAGTGGAGAGTAACAGAAGTGTGACCAGCTGTGCTCTGCCAGCTGATCCACGGGTTGAGTGGAGAGTAATCGAAGTGTGACCAGGTGTGCTCTGCCAGCTGATCCACGGGTGATGAGTGGAGAATAACAGATGTATGACAAGCTGTGCTCTGCCAGCTGATCCACGGGTGATGAGTGGAGAATAATCTAAGTGTGACCAGCTGTGCTCTGCCAGCTGATCCACGGGTGGTGAGTGAAGAGTAGCCAAAGTGTGACCAGCTGTGCTCTGCCAGCTGACCCACAGATGATGAGTGGAGAGTAACCGAAGCTTGACCAGCTGTACTCTGACAGCTGAATCACGAGTTATGAGTGAAGAGTAACAGCAGTGTGACCAGATGTACTCTGCCAGCTGATCCACGGGTGATGAGTGGAGAGTAACAGAAGTGTGACCAGCTGTGCTCTCATAGCTTATCCGCGGGTGATGAGTGGAGAGTAACCGAAGTGTGACCATAAGTACTCTGCAAGCTGATCCACGGGTTATGAGTGGAGAGTAGCAGAAGTGTGACCAGCTGTGCTCTGCCAGCTGACTCATGGGTGATGAGTGGAGAGTAACAGAAGTCTGACCAGCTGTACTCTGCCAGCTGATCTTCGGGTGATGAGTTGAGAGTAACAGAAGTGTGAACAGCTGTACTCTGACAGCTGATCCACGGGTAATGAGGGGAGAGTAACAGATGTGTGACAAGCTATACTCTGCCAGCTGATCCACGGGTTATGAGTGGAGAGAAACGGTAGTGTGACCAGCTGTACTCTGCCAGCTGATCCACGGTTGATGAGTGGAGAGTAACAGAAGTGTGACCAGCTGCACTCTGCCAGCTGATCCACGGGTTATGAGTGGAGAGTAACAGAAGTGAGACCAGCTGTGCTCTGCCAGCTGATACACGGGTGATGAGTGGAGAGTAACCGAAGTGTGACCAGAAGTACTCTGCCAGCTGATCCACGGGTGATGAGTGGAGAGTAACCGAAATGTGACCAGAAGTACTCTGCCAGCTGATCCACGAGTATGAGTGGAGAGTAGGAGAAGTGTGACCAGCTGTGCTCTGCCAGTTGATCCACGGTGATGAGTGGAGAGTAACTGAAGTGTGACCAGCTGTACTATGCCAGCTGATCCACAGGTTATGAGTGGAAAGCGACAGAAGTGTGACCAGCGGTGCTCTGACAGCTGATCCACGGGTGATGAGTGGAGAGTAACAGAAGTGAGACCAGGTGTGCTCTGCCAGCTGGTCCAAGGGTGATGAGTGGAAAGTAACCGAAGAGTGACCAGAAGTACTCTGCCAGCTGATCCACGGGTTCTGAGAGGAGAGTAGCAGAAGTGTGACCAGCTGTGCTCTGCCAGTTGATCCACGGGTGATGACTGGAGATTAACCGAAGTATGACCAACTGTGCTCTGCCAGCTGACCATGGGGGATGAGTGGAGAGTAATCGACGTGTGACCAGCTGTTCTCTGCCAGCTGATCTATGGGTGATGAGTGGAGAGTAACAGAAGTGTGACCAGCTGTGCTCTGCCAGCTGATCCACGGGTTGAGTGGAGAGTAATCGAAGTGTGACCAGGTGTGCTCTGCCAGCTGATCCACGGGTGATGAGTGGAGAATAACAGAAGTATGACAAGCTGTGCTCTGCCAGCTGATCCACGGGTGATGAGTGGAGAATAATCTAAGTGTGACCAGCTGTGCTCTGCCAGCTGATCCACGGGTGGTGAGTGAAGAGTAGCCAAAGTGTGAACAGCTGTGCTCTGCCAGCTGACCCACGGATGATGAGTGGAGAGTAACAGAAGCTTGACCAGCTGTACTCTGACAGCTGAACCACGAGTTATGAGTGAAGAGTAACAGAAGTGTGACCAGCTGTGCTCTCATAGCTTATCCGCGGGTGATGAGTGGAGAGTAACCGAAGTGTGACCATAAGTACTCTGCAAGCTGATCCACGGGTTATGAGTGGAGAGTAGCAGAAGTGTGACCAGCTGTGCTCTGCCAGCTGATCCATGGGTGATGAGTGGAGAGTAACAGAAGTCTGACCAGCTGTACTCTGCCAGCTGATCTTCGGGTGATGAGTTGAGAGTAACAGAAGTGTGAACAGCTGTACTCTGCCAGCTGATCCACAGGTAATGAGTGGAGAGTAACAGAAGTGTGAACAGCTGTACTCTGACAGCTGATCCACGGGTAATGAGGGGAGAGTAACAGAAGTGTGACAAGCTATACTCTGCCAGCTGATCCACGGGTTATGAGTGGAGAGAAACGGTAGTGTGACCAGCTGTACTCTGCCAGCTGATCCACGGGTGATGAGTGGAGAGTAACAGAAGTGTGACCAGCTGCACTCTGCCAGCTGATCCACGGGTTATGAGTGGAGAGTAACAGAAGTGAGACCAGCTGTGCTCTGCCAGCTGATACACGGGTGATGAGTGGAGAGTAACCGAAGTGTGACCAGAAGTACTGTGCCAGCTGATCCACGGGTGATGAGTGGAGAGTAACCGAAATGTGACCAGAAGTACGCTGCCAGCTGATCCACGGAGTATGAGTGGAGAGTAGCAGAAGTGTGACCATCTGTGCTCTGCCAGTTGATCCACGGGTGATGAGTGGAGAGTAACTGAAGTGTGAACAGCTGTACTATGCCAGCTGAACCACGGGTTATGAGTGGAGAGCGACAGAAGTGTGACCAGCGGTGCTCTGACAGCTGATCCACGGGTGATGAGTGGAGAGTAACAGAAGTGAGACCAGGTGTGCTCTGCCAGCTGGTCCAAGGGTGATGAGTGGAGAGTAACCGAAGAGTGACCAGAAGTACTCTGCCAGCTGATCCACGGGTTCTGAGAGGAGAGTAGCAGAAGTGTGACCAGCTGTGCTCTGCCAGTTGATCCACGGGTGATGAGTGGAGATTAACCGAGTGTGACCAACTGTGCTCTGCCAGCCGACCATGGGGGATGAGTGGAGAGTAATCGACGTGTGACCAGCTGTACTCTGCCAGTTGACACACGGTGATGATTGGAGAGTATTCACAATGTTATCTGTTGTGGGTTATCGATGATGGTCACACATATTTATAAACGTTCATCCTATTGAGGATACTATCTATTACCTCTTAGAGTGCTAATTATATTACAATCAATGAACGCGTCTTGTATATATCTTTCTGTCATTATATAGTATGTGTATTGTACATGTAAGGAGGGGATTAGTTGCAATAACTTTTGTCCGATCCTATTTCTTAATGAATTGTAATAAAATATTAGTAAATTATAAAAAATGAAAAACCATATAAATTGTAGTAATTCTTGTTCCATTTTATAGTCTAACATCGTGTTAGCTTCTCACAATTATGGTTTTGGTGCTTAACGACACTTTCAACGCTATTTTCAGTTATATCGTGGTGGTTTGTTTTATTGTTAAGGGGAACCGGAGCACCCAGAGAAAACCACCCACATGTCGCCAGTTACTGACACACTTCAATATTTAGGAGAAAATGAATGATAAAGTTTTACGACAAATGATGATTTTATAATTTTCAGTTATTTCATGGCGAGAACAAATACAAGTTCGATGAGATGATGATGTCCACTTTGTACTAGACAAACACGATAAGTTGGATTGTTATTGCGCTACAAACAACAGTTCGCGGGTAGACGTGTGGCTCTACTCGGATATATATCCTGGTTCCGAGCCAACCAGTCTTTGTTTTTACTCCGTAGTACTGTGTGCTTAGCGGAGAAGCGACAACATGCAGATTTTATCGTTTTTAGTTTGACCCTACCGGCGTTCGAACCCACGATCTACCACACAAACTAACCATTTAACCAGCAATGGTAGCTGAGACCATTTCTATCGTGTGTGACGAATTCAAAAGCACAACAACAAAAAATAATTTATACTCCAAGTTACAACAATTCATGTGATAGAAAAAAAAATGAATCAGTTACTAGTGATATAATAGAGCGGCCCACTAGAAATGTATCTTCTTTCCGTTTTCAAAGACCAGTCATTTTCTTATCAGGGGTATGTGACGGCTGGAATTGCCTGTCCGGATACATTATTTGTTCGTCTCTTATTGGACGCTTAGAAATGTGTTTCAAAATATACTTACGGGTATAAAGGGAAAGGGGTATATTGCAGCATTAGTAATCATTGGCCAGATAAAATGAAAAAAGACCCCCCCCCAAAAAAAAAAAAAATACGACACAAAAACAGCTCAATCTTTCGCTCCTTAGACAATTATGTCTGACTAAGAACAAACCGCATCGGTGGTGTAATGGTTAGCGTTGTCGCTTCGAGTGTGGGAGATCGTGAGTTCGAGTCCCGATCAGATCAAACCAAACACAATAAAATTGGTATTTGTTGTTTCTCTTCTAAGCACGCATCATTAAACAGAAAGAGCAAAGACTGGATGGCTAGGAATTAGGATAATGTGCCCGAGTGAAGCGACATGTCTATCCGCGGACTGTTGTTTCAGTGAGATAGCACTATAGAAATCCAACTCAGCGTGTTGGTCTAGAACAATGTGGACCTCATCATCATCTCATTGAAAAGTAACTTGTTCTTGTCATGATATAACTGATAAATTACTAAGTTGGCCATAAGCAAAAATAATTCATTGACTGACTTAGAACTATTTACCTGACATGATTAGAGCCAACATCAGTGCCATCTTCAAGAGTAGAACACAAATTAAAATTACTCCTATATGATACTTATATAATTAAACGCCCATCTCTTTTATGCAATCAATAAATAAACATCACAGGCTTCTAGCAAATTTAAATAAAACGATTTTTAAAATAGCCAATTATTAAACCATATTTTAGTATTTATTAAATTAGTATTAGCTTTTAGTTAGTCAAATATATTACAAGAGACACATAATGCGTTACTTACCGGAAATCATATGGGAATACACAGAATACTTGCGAAAACACAGCTTAGATATTTTTGGCCAACACTGAATTCCAATGTTATTAATTGGGTAAAATCATGTGAACCGTGCAGTCAAAGAGAAATACCACACACCCTAACAAAAGCAAAGTTAGTCCCAATGCCAGTCCCTGCTGAACCCTTCCAATGTGTTAGTACTGACATTTTGGGACCATTCAAGCCATCAAAAGCAACGGGAAACATCTATCGTCTTGTGTTTATTTGCTATATGACAAAATATGTTGAACTTGTACCACTGCAAAACATTCGTGCTACTACAATTGCTGTCGCTTTGATAAACCATGTGATATGCCGACATGGAATTCCAAATGTTCTACATTCGGACAGAGATACTTCTTATTTAGCAAATATAGTGCGAGAAACGTGCAAGTTATTGAACATCAAGAAAACTCAAACAACAATGTTGCACCCGAGTGCAATGGTCAAAGTGAGAGGATGATGTCTGCTATCTCGAATTCGCTAGCGAAAAATATCGACGACGAAGCAAATTGGGATAGTTTTATTCGTTTTATCCAATTTGCGTATAACAACAGCCCATGTTTGGACAGTACAGACTATACTCCATTCTTTCTTATTCATGGCCGTCATCCGAGGTCCCTTCTAAATGTAAATATAGACAATTTTGACATTCCGATTACGTGTAGGGATTACGTAATTTCTTTGATGGAAAATATAGAGAATGCACGAACTACCGCAGTAGAGACATTAAAATAGAGAAAACAACAGATGAAAAATAAAGTCGACAGATCAACGCTTGAACCGAGCTTCACTGTTGGCGACATTGTATATGTCTACCGCCCTGTTGTCACTCCCGGTAGACAGAGAACATTTATTAGGCCTTGGGTTGGAACTTTCTATATAGCCCAAAAATTGTCCCCTCTCCACGTTAAAATTAGACGAAAGTCGGATGGGAAGCTTATCAAAAACAGGGTTCATATACATAGGTTAAAGCATGGATTTGCATGGGTTGACAAACCACAAGAAGATAACCCACCCATAGGTGTAGATGCTATATAGAACCTTGTGTTTTAGGGGATGATGACATTCCCGTAAGTAATATTGAATATGGGCAACATGGAAATGATCAGACTCAAAGTAATGTACAATTAAACAATACTGACAATATTGTTAATAACAATGTTGAGGATGGAGTATTTGTGGTTGAAAAGATTTTAAGAAAAAAATATGTCAATGGCAAATGGTTGTACAGAGTTAAATGGCAAGATTTTGATGCAAAGCATAATTTCTTGGTACAATTCATTGATTTAAATAAAATAAAGGCAGGAATATGTCACTGATATGCATGATATAATTTTTACAGATAGAAAGAGTCAAAAGAAATAGTTGTTGAATAATAGACATCTTGATTATGTAACTTGTAATGGATATTTTATTAAGCCTATTTACATAAATTAAGGATTTAGTTTGCATATTTAGACTGAGAAATTATGTACATTTTTAAGCAAGTTTTTAGAATCAGAATGATTTTTGATCTTTTTTATCTTCTGAATTATATATCAAGGACAAACATTCAAATGGTGTGAAATTTAGTAGAGGTGACTGTTAACTTTGACAGGATGCTTGAAATTATTTGATATATATTATTAAAATGTGCCATTGTATGTTATATTCTCTACTACTAGTATCAGATGGAATCAATATTGGTCATAAAACATTCAGAAGGTATGTTATGTAACTACAGCAAATTCAAAACAAACTTTGGACTTGACAAATATTGATGTATATTGAAATCCTTGGAGCAGAGGAGAAATTTTACTAGGTTTCATATTTCATCACACAGATTACAAATTGAGAGGGGGCGATATCAGGGTGCTCTCCGACAAGAGAGACATTGGCTCCGTTGCACATCTGGTGAGATAGATGATGAGAAACAATTTCTAATATCATGTTCTACATGTTCCTGAAATAAGAACAGAACTATTCAGCAGGATCAATAATATCTCTCAAAACTTGCATATCCTCAATCCAGAACAGAAATTATATTGGCTTCTTAATAATGAAAATGAGGAAATGTTAGCCAGTATTTGTAATTTGATAAAACAAAGCACAATATGATTAAATAATTGCTCTTTTACGCTGTGCACGGGATGGCATGTTTAGAAAGGAGAAATATAATATAAATTGATAATATTTCTAAATAAATAGAATAAATTTAAAGGAAAAAACATATTACTGGGTTTGATCTGAATTTCTTCTTAATTCATTTTAACATGCCTTTGCACTGTAATTTGGTGCACTCTGTAATTGAGCAATAACATGAAGACATATTTCCTCCAACTAGTTCTCCTGCTCTAAACACGAGGTGACACATCCGAATGAGTAATAATAATAATAATAATAGATATAATAATTAACTAATCTTTTTGTTATTTATATATAGTATATAATAAGTATTTAATATTATATATAATTATTTACTATATAATTGTGAGAAAATGCAATTAATACACGGGGTGTGTCAGAAGCACCGTCCCTTGGTGTTTTTAGCAGGTTTACTGCTTGTAAAGGAATATGCAACATATGTAAAGTTTCACACTGGATGTGAGATATAAGGGACAAACCAGAACATGATCCACTAAATAATAATAATTATATTGATATTTTTAGAAATATAAAAATCCCAAACTATGTCCTTTTTCATTTGTGTGTATGTCTGATTTATCATTCATGAATGTTTGTATTGTTAATGATGCTAAGAATAATTCGACGTTTTGATTGGGTGCAAGTTTGGGTGATCCAAAGAGAAGTATTTCTGTTGTCAGGTTTTTGGGTACATTAATAGAATTGATGTACATTAGCCTTTGTGCAGTGTTTCTCGGACAGTGAAATAAGTAGTGGGTAGTAGATTCAGTTAAGCCACAAATACAGTTAGGCGAGTCGACAATGTTCTTACGGTATAAATGTTGGTTTAAAGAGGAACACTGCATTCGTAATCTGGAATGGAGAATTTGCCCAAGGCGACTACCAGTATAATAATAAAATGGTTTTGAAGATATATTTGATTTTAGAGAATACTTCAAGGCTTGAATGGATGGACTTAGTCTAATATTATCTGGTTGTAAGTTCCACAGTCGAACGGAAGATGGAATGCAGGAATTGTAATACAGTGAGGTTCGTGTACGGACGACGGGAAGAGCAGAAGCATTGCGTGTGTTATAATCGTGTATATTTGCAAATGTTTGCGGTACTAAGCAGCTTATGTAGTGTGGCGTCAATTTGTTTGTCATTTTGTAAAATTGAACAAGTTTATGTTTTTCTCTTCGATCTCTAAGTTTTCCCCAGCCTGTTTCCATGTACAGGTTATTATGTGAAGCGAGTCTAGTGCCTCCAGTAACTATTCTGGAAGCTTCTAGTTGAACATTTTCAATGTTTTTATTAGTGATATACTCATGTTATCCCATATTACATCAGCGTATTATAATAGGGGTCTGACAAATGTAAAATATATTTTTTTTCGAGTTTTTCGGTCTAATATAAATTTAAATTATCTTAAGATATTGATCTTCTTGTAAGCTTTTCCTGTTATCATGTCAATGTGTTTTTCCCAACTCCCGTTGTCTGAAATAACTATTCCAAGATGTTTGTGTTCTGAGACAGTAGAAATGTCAACGCTGTCCCTGTAGAGTGGGGGATGATCCGGTTTGTCGATTTTTCTAGAAATAGTCATGGTTTCCGTTTTTTGATCATTGAAAGTAACCAACCATTTCGTTGTCCAGTCATGATTTTTGTCGAGTCGTTATTTAGAGAGTCTGCGGTTTCATTTGGGTCATCTACAATTAGGTATAAACTAGTGTCGTCAGCAACGAGTTTTATTGTTGATTGTATATCTGTCACAATGTCGTTTATTAAAAAATATAGATAAGAGAGGTCCCAGTATTGAACAATGGGGGACCCCAGCTTTAATATCACGCCATTGGGAATTGGAATTATTTATTACAACTCTCTGTTTTCTATCTGACATGTAATTGTTTATCCACGATAGTAAAGGACCCTGTATTCCTATCGATTCTATTTGTTTTAGTAATCCAGCATGCCAAACTCTGTCGAAAACTTTGCTAATATCGCAAAATACTACCCTTATTTCTTTCCCTTCATCTAAAGCCTTCCCAAATTCATTGGTTATGAATAAAAGTTGATTAATAGCTGAATCACCCCTAGTAAAGCCAGATTGGTGTGGAGTAATGATGCAATTTGCCAGTAAGTAATTGTGAATATATTTATAAACGAATCTCACCATTATCTTTCCTATAATACAAATAAGTGATATTGGTCAATAATTTTTTACATTACAAGGGGAGTCCTTTTTGAATACCGGTGTTACATTTGCAAATTTCCACTCAGTAGGAAATATACTTGTGGATAATGAAAGATTAAAAAGTTTACACAGAGGATACTTTAATATAGATGAAGCTTCTATAAGAGGTCTGGGGTTAAGCATGTCGGGACCTGTCGCTTTTGAAGTATCTAAAGTTTTTAATATGTCATCAACGTCAGTCTCAGTAATTATTATCTGTCTAAGTTTTTCGTATAAGGGGCCATCAAGATCAGGAGGAATGAGGTAATCATCGTTTATGTCTGATTGATCACAAAAATAGTCGTTGAATATTTCAGATTTTTCCGCATCGTCATGAGTTATGTCATCGTCGGTCTGAATTGGTGGGATGGAACGGTTATTAAAATCGCCAAGTAGGCTCTTTACAAGATTCCACCAGTTTTTACTTCCGGTGGTTTCAGTGTGAATTTTTTCGGAAATACTTGAATAATATTTGGTTTTAGCATTTAGAATTAATTTGTTACAGATGTTTCTAGCTTTGCGAAATTTTAACCAATATCCTTCTAGGTTCGTCTGTTTGGCTCGTTTATGAATTCTTTTTTTGCGTCGAATTTGTTTTTTAATGGCGGTTGTTAACCATGATGGGTTATCTTTCCTGATAGAAATAATTATATTAGGAATTGTGTCGTTGGCTATGTCAGTAATTGTTTGTCTTATACTACATGTAATGGAGTCGATATCATGACCAGTAAACATGGAGTCCCAGTCTATAGTTGAAAGTCTTTGTATATAGGAATTATGATCACCTCTATTGTATAGGAAAATTTTACGTCTAATAATAGTAGAATGTGCGATATAATGATTAAGAAATTATAAAATAGGTAAATGGTAACGTGTTTGGTTTAACAATGGGGCGCCGACCTCTGAAAATACAATATTGCGGTGGTCATTAACTATTAAAAGGTCCAACGTAGATGAGCTATGCTCAGTAATATAAGTCGGTTCGTCAATAAGCTGGTAAAAACTGTATTTAGCTAACAGTGATCTTGTCTTATTATTAGAATTATTATTTAATTGGTTATCGTTAAAATCTCCAACAATGATTATAGCATGATTACTATTTAATGCAAGATCAATTGATTGTTCAATATCCAGCCACGATTGTGACCCACTGTCAGGGGAAATATGAAAGGTTCCATATAAATACTTTTTGTTTTTAAATTTAATTTCTATCCAAAGACATTCTATGTGATCGATTTGTAAGTCAGGTCTGACAATACAATTAATGTGTTCCTTAACATAGACAATAACTCCACCTGCCGTCTTATTTTGTCTGTCTCGTTGGAATGGGGGAATTTATAACCCGGAAGTTTTAACGTTTCGTCATTAATGTTCGGCTTTAGCCAACTCTCAATAAAGGACAAAATGTTATAACTAGAATATTCGGCCGTAATTATATCTAATTTTAGAACAATTCTTTGTACGCTTAAATGAAGAAATGAAACATTATTTTTGAAAACACTGCAGTCGGATGACAGATCGCTCACACTGCTAAATCTACGAGATGATTCTGATAGAGAAAGACCTGGATTTTGTTCGACGCCTGATATAATCAATAGAACGCACAAAACTATGCAAAAGTAAGCAAAGTTATCAAAGCTCCTCAACGTTCGATTCTGCTTTAGGTGTCAAATCAGTAATTCAACCAATCAGAGCTAAGAACATATACAAAAGTAGTCCCTTTTAAAGAAAAAAGTTCCTTTCACTTTGCTGTATTGTGACAAATACTGAATGGAATGGAATAATTAAATTGATAATTGAAGTTAAATGTATAAGGATTATTTTGAGCCCAAATTTGATTGATTTAGTTGTATTTTAAAGACTTTAAACATGGCCTGATATTTTGACAGAACGTAGAGGAATCATGAATCTTGGACGCTTCAGAAAATGTATGGTCTTAAACTTAAGATAAAATGGCCAGGTAGGCTCGAAAAAACACAAATTTAGTAGAAAACCTAAAAGAAATTAATAATAGGTTTCACACCTTAAGGTAAAAAACATCAAATTGAACTTTTGTTGCTATCATGTTCAAATTAGCCTAATAATGTCACACTAGACCCAGAGTGACATTTTTCATACAAAAATGTTACAAAATGCATTGTGGTGTCAGATTACATGGTCAAAATGCATGTTATGTAATATTTTGGAATATTGCTCCCAAACACTGGATATACATGGACAGTGGGTATTGCAACTCATTTTATTTTTATTTATGACTTTATAATTATTGGGAATATGTTATTGAATGTGTTGTTGCAGTAGAAGGGCATATAATATTGAAAATATGGTTGATATTAAGAATTTTAAAAATTTCATCATGCACCAGTTTGTTGACTTCAAATATAGAATATGGCGATATCATGATTGGATTTTTTTCAATCCTACAATTTTTTCCTGGTAAATTTTGATAGTTTCAGTTAGAATACATGTACAATGTACTCATAAAATAATAAAAGGCTATAGAAAGCAGCTTTAGTTGAAAATTATGTAGTAAAAACCTGATAATTTAAGTGATCCCAGAAAAATTATTTTCACTCCTTAGCATTTTCTATAAATTTTTCAAATTGTCAATTTGGATTTCATGTTTTAGAGTATTACTTGGCTGTAACAGTACATTTGAACATCCAGCTTACTTAAACAGTGGGAAAAAATGATGTGGAAGCATATATTTATTGAGTTTTGGGGGAAATTATAGTTTTGTACCATAAGAAATTCCAAAACTTGAATATCAATAAATCATATTTTTGCATATTTGATGGAATTAGAAGGAATTTCAACTGTAGATCTATATACAAAAACATATTTTATGCCTTAAACTACATAATTTATGGGGTTAAAGCATGAATTAACGAAATTAGAAATGATGTGAACTGATTGTATGGGACGAAAAAAGGGGGGGGCTAAATGTAAACATTTCATAGTATTTAGCTATTAAATATACAACTGAGGCATATATATGTGTAGAAATTGCTTATTATGTTAGAAATTAGCTTAATAACTGTAATATATAAGAGAATAGGTAAGTTTTGGTATATTACACAGTCTGAACTCAACAGTTGTAAATGGAGATTTTTTCATTAAAAATCTTCAAGGGGGTACCTTTGCATTTGAACACTTATATTTGCAAATATTAGACAGCCACATACCTTATGAGGTTTTTTGTGGTTGATATTACCTAAGGAATAGAAATAAGGCCAATAAAGGGTTGGAGAAGTAAGTTTTGTTGCTCTTTAGGGGTCAAACCAGTAATTCAACCAATCAGAGCTAAGAACATATACAAAAGTAGTCCCTTTTAAAGAAAAAAGTTCCTTGTAATGTGACAAATACTGAATGGAATGTAATAATTAAATTGATAATTGAAGTTAAATGGATAAGGATTATTTTGAGCCCACATTTGATTGATTTAGTTGTATTTTAATATGGATATGGAGGATTTGATGCATGACCTATAAATAGGGAATTTCTGGGGGATGACAGAGCTATTTTTAGAGTAGGTATTTTCCATAGCCTGGCATTTCACTGCAAGACTTTAAACATGGCATGATATTTTGACAGAACGTAGAGGAATCATGGACGTTTCAGAAAATGTATGGTCTTCGAAAGGTGAAACGTAAGATAAAATGGCCAGGTAGGCTCGAAAAAACACAAATTTAGTAGAAAACCTTAAAAAAATTAGTTATAGGTTTCACACCTTTAATATATTGTGTGTACCTTTGTTCACATAAAGGGAGTTGCTTTCGTTTAGAAGAGGAACGAAAAATAAGAAAATAGCAATCGGCAATACCCGTAAACCGTGTATAGAAAAAATGACTAATACACAATACATCTAAATAACTAAGGCTTTTTCGCGTCATAGGAGTACGTGAAGCAGTATAATGTTGACCGATGCTTCCTCTGTATTGAGTTACATCAATATTCATATTATGTAATACCCGGGTTTCTTAAAAAATCAAGATAAAAAGTCTCGGTCATTTTATTTGATATTTAGTAGGTCGCGATATTTATCTTAAGGTCGGTGCAAGTGAAAAGTAGTGCAGTTGAAGGTTGGAAATACTTTTTTATTTTGATATAAAAAGTAAATATTAATGGAATTAGAGAGCAATCAAAAAACATGATCATTATAAAGATTTCTGAGGGTACTGAATTTATTGCATGTGGGATGTGTATGATTTGTGCATAATACAATAATCAAAGATGTATAAAGAAATAAAATAATGTCTGATACCAATTAACATATTTATTACTGTTTGTGTAAGGCTAAGAATAGTATAGCAGTGATGAAAAATAAAAAAAATGTTTGAAGAATGACAAATAATAATTAAACAACTAAATTTATAAATATTTACACAATGCAATTCAATAAGAATGTACATATTGAATATCAGCAATGGACATAATTTGAACCAACATAAACAAGACACAACATAAATTATAATGGATATACATTAACACTATTAATCTGAACAAAAATGAATATAAACAACAACATGAAATCAAAATTTTTTAAAATCGATATATAATTATGTAAGGATATGCTTGTGGTGCCACTACTATTTGTGTAATTTGTGAATATTATAGAAGCCATGCAAGGTGAAAAAATAAACAAATGTTTGAAAAATGACCAATGATAATTAAATAACTGAAAGTTTTAGATATTTACATAATGCAATCAAATAGGCTTGTACATGTTTAATTTCAGCAATGGATATATATTGCTTCTGTTAAGCTGACCCAAAATTGACAAAGTACAACATGAATAATAAGGGCTATGCATCAAAATTATTAATCAAAACAAAAATAAACACAACATGAATAATAATGATTAATAAATAACAATGGATTATTTAAGTTTATGGTCAAAACAAGTCGCCAATGTTTTAGGTGACGCACAATAAATACCAATTTAAAACACAAAACAAAATGATTGTTCATATTTACATTGTACAAAGAGATTTCTTCTTAGTTAATTCAAGTAACTGACCAGTGTAAGTTGTCGTTTATCTGAACCAATATAAATTTGGGAGAGTAGGTACAAAACAACATACAAGCACAAGACGAAGTTAGTTTAACTATTTTTTAAATGTATCCCTCACAGTAAATCACATATTGTTTTTCTATAAATTGTGTCCAAGTTTGTTTTGAATAACATTCGTACTATGCAATAAATAACAAAGTAAGTTTGATGGGTTTTTTTTTAATCTGTCATCAATGATTACACACAAGCTGACTTACGTTAATTGATTGGTCACTTGTCAAAACAAAATCAAAGAAGGGCTGCTCCCATTGGTTAATACCTATCTGGGGGAAGTATTACCTAATGGTCATTCATAAGTACTTACTATGGGAATTTTACTACGAGAGTGAGAGTTTATAGTTAATAAGTACATATTTAATTAATAAATAATTTAGTAAGTAAATCGATCGATAAATAATATTTAAAGTCGTTGCTTTTCAGTTTTAATAAGGAATTGTTAAAATTCTCATTTATACTACCGGTCAGGTGTTTACATAATGTTTATGATCGGTGATTACGAGTTTACGCACAAGCCGATGCAACTTATTTGATGTTCAGTTGTCAAAAAGAGAAACAAAATATATATACATGTATATACATACATTACGGCAGCTCCCATTGGTTTATTATCGGCACGTGAGTATTATGTACTTTTTCAATCGCTACTATTTACTATAGGATCTTTTACTACGTGGTTGTGAGTTATAAGAAGAACAAAGAAATATATATATATATAATTTGTTCACAATATGATTGTGATATTGATGATAAAACAATATTTAATGATCAAAGTCAGAGGGTGAGGGAAAAATATATATATGCAGTATGTTGTATTGATAACAATATATACATGTATTAGTTTATTTAAAAATTGTAACAGTACAGTAAACAAAACGAGCCATATAATTAGAAGTTATCCGGAAGTTGATATGTGGGCGCCAGTTGTTCTACAAGAGAACGGAAGGGTTCGGGTGTATTTGTTTCGTTTATTGTACCATTTACTTCCTTCATAATAATTTTTCCATTTGTGGTCCAGAGATTTTCAATCTGTTTGGTCTTTAGAAGTTGTCTCGCGTGGTAAAAAATCTTGATACGGGTTCTAGTGAGGTCCTCATTAATGTAGACCGATTTGAAGTTCCGCGATTTTCTTAGATTTTTGCGTGATCTCAAGATTCTCATTTTCACACTCGGATCAGCTAGGCGCACAATTATTTGTCTGGTTTTGCTGTTGAAGGAGCCTGGTAGTGAAATTTTACCAACTCTATGTGATCTTATGACATCTGTTGGTTTGTACTCAGGGTCGATCTCTGATATTAAATTGCGAACAGTTTCCGTAGTGTCAACCTCACCGACTGCTTCCGGAATTCCTTATATGCGTATTATACTTCTTTTACCGTATTGTTCTAGGTTATCTAGGTCATTTATAAGCTGTCGGTTGACTTTTTCCAGAACATTAATTTTCTCTATGAGAGGCTGAGTTTTTTAATCTATCATATATTGTATGTCACTTAGTATGGACAGTTTGACGGCCTCTGCAATTTTTGTTGTATCATCTTCATATATTTTAACTGTTTGACTTATCGAAGATTGGATAATATCATCTAGTTTACCCTTTTCCATATTTTTTTTAGAACTACTAGAATTGTTTCTGCGTGATGTTTTACTGTCCTCCCGCTCAGGGGAAGTTGGATTGCTTGTGCGTTGAAGTCGTTTATTATTTGGTGTAGATACAGTTGCAGCAGTAGACGGTATAGACATATGGATATATTTTGATTGTCAAATTTAAATACTAGTAGCTCAATATGATATTGACTGAAATGTTCACCTGTGTGTGTATTAATGTAAACAATACCTTATGCTATTTGGTGAGTAGTACTCTTCATTTTAAACATACCTTCGATATTAATCACATAAACGTTGATACAATGTTAGTAGCACACACAAAATCAATCAAATTTCACAATGTTGACAGGTAAACGTTCATTTCACAATTATTTTTCCATTTTCAGCACCCCAGACTTTTGAGAATTCACATATTTTTCTATATTTTTCTGCTAGTCAAAAATCAAGTCTAACTTCTTCGACCATGAAAGTAATTGACCCCAAGTCAGCTGGACGGATGACAATGCTAAAGATGAAGGTGCACCAGATCCAAGGACAGTACAGTTCAGACCAGGAAGAAAGCCTGGAATATATCTTGGAAGACTATCACGGTATTATTTATTTTGAATTGTTGTAAATAATTTTGCTCATTAAAATGGTCTCTATGACACTCATATGCAAAATATTATTGTTACAAACAGCTTGGAGAAACCTTAAATGTAAGGAAATACAGTGTTCCTATTGTTGCACAGACTTATTTGCAAGCTTAATTCCATAATATTAATGATTTTTAAATCAATAAAAGTAAACAACACTAGGTGTGAATAATAATTATTTTATTTACTTTACTACAGTTAATAAAACGGACTTAAACAAGAGATTAGCTGACAGTAAATGCTTGTACGTGTCCTTTGACTGTAATGAACCTTCCAAGAATATTATTCACTGATTGTTGATGTTCTATCACTCCGATAAAAACTTAACATCAGGATGACATTCATAGACTTTGCTGCTTTTTAAACTTTGCTGGGTTGGAGGTATTTTCCGCTTGTGGAGAAGTGTGAGTTTGTCTCACTGTTGAAGACTTCATAATAAATGCAGAATGAAAAACAAGGGTCAAAGCTCTGTTCAAATATATTTGTGAAATATGAATTGTGTTATGTTTTACATGTATGTCTTGATCTCCTTCTTTTCACTTGTCAGTTTTATTGATATTAATGTTTTTATTTTTTAGACAAACACTGAAGTCTTTGAATACTCCCATCAACCTTTTCATACTTTTTCTGACCAGCATGCTTGTAGCATCACTCTGTATTGCAACAAATCAGCATGCATACTTTCTTATTAGAAATGGCAACTTAAAGTGATATGGAAGATCTGATTGTACAAGGGAATGAGTAACTGAAGCTGAGATGGAGAAGTAAATGAGATACATGTCTATTGCTTTTATAAGAAAAAATACCATTTATTTAATTATTTTTAAATCATGTCATCAGCTATTCACAGAGACATTTCTTATCTATTCACACACAAGAAGGTAACATGTGTCTATTGTTACAAATCAAGAAGACTTTGTCCAAAGATTTTGTTTGCTTGATAACTGATTTTTAAATGACATTTCAATAATCCTGAAAACAGATATGTTTGACCTTTTTTATGTTGGATTTTCTCCCTTCTTCTGTTTTCGTCCTGTCTGTCTGTCCATCCATCATACAAGTTTGCATGCACATCTCCTTGTACATTTTAATTCTGAAGTCCTAAAAATTATGCATGCTTGCTTACTATCATATGAAATTTGCATATCATTCAGTAGTTTGATCCACATTGTTTGAAAGAGTTAAATGCTCTTCTTTCCAAAATTAGAAAGAATGTGGGCAAGATGTATGTTGTTTTCTCAAATACAACCATTAATTATATACATATATAGCACTTAGTTTCATGTTTTATTTGCAGATTTATTGGTATATTGATTTATATGTCTGTCCCTAGATCGCTATTGGAGTACAGATCCCCTGTATAGATTCAACCCTATTTCGTCATGTATGACATCACTGAGATTTAAGTCCATCTTGGCATTTTTGCAGATCACACCATTACCTGATGCTGATAAAGGTAAAATATATTTATAAATTTTAGTCGTTTTCTTTCATTGTGTTTATCTAGCACTATTCTGATGCTGGTATAAATTTTTTTGCCTGAAGTTCATTCTTCACAACCCTTTTTCTAATACTATTGTGCAATGTATGCAACTGCAAATCATTGCTTTAATTTTGGTACCAAACTTTAGCTTGTATGTCTTCTCAGGGCAGAGATGCACTAGAGTCATACAAGAAAAAACTGAACAAAGGGAAAAAGGCCTTTTACAACAACAATAACAAGAAATATTAATTATAGAACAAATTTAATTCACATGTATGATATTGAACTGTAGTTAATTGCCGAGATGAATGGCAGTGTATGTACTATTAGTTAATATTGCTTGCCGTACCTTATCAGCTTTATAACAATGTGATAAGTAGTTCTGTTTCAGATGCTTGTATTTTTATTTGACTTAGATGATAAGTTGACCAGAGTGCAGTCATTAATTGATTATGTTAGAAGAGCTTCCCAAGATATTTTCCAGCCATATGAGAAAATAGCAGTTGATTAAAGGATGATCAGGTCAAAACATCAATTTAGTGGTATAAGACAGTTTATGAAAGACAAACCTGTAAAATTTGGTATAAAGCTTTGTGTGTTAGCTGATACTATCACTGGGTATACCTCAAATTGTTTTTATCTCTTGGGGGAAAAAAAGAACTGAGATTACTGATATTTCAAAGGTTTATCATTTGATGTTGTTTTCAATTTACTTCCTGAATTTTTTAATCAGGGATATAGACTGCTCATGGATAGTTTTTATATAACATACAAATTGGTTAAAGATTTATTTACGAAACAGGTTTATGTAATTGGTGCAGTTGGTAGCAATAGTTCTGCTATGCCTACAGCTTAAAAAAAAGATGGATGAGAGAAAATTGAAAGTCGAGGAGATTTCAGATTGCACAGGGAAGACAAATTTTTGACTGTTCAGTGGAAAGATTGTAAAATTGTTACAGTAATTTCTCCTTTACATCAAGGCTCTAAATTTTCCTCATGTAATAGAACTTTTCAAGGTAGAACTGGTTGGAAGAAACAGTGTGTTAAGCAACCAGATTGTGTTAAATGTTATAATGCATGAATGTTTGGTGTAGATAAATCCAACCAGTATTTATCACGATATCCATGTTATGTAAAGTCAAAGTTTCATTGGTGGAAAGTTTTATTTTTCCATTCTATTGATATTATGATTGTAAGTGCATTTATTGTTTTCCAGGAATTTAAAAAAAGAAAACCCACAAAAGTTTGATAATTTACCTGTACATTTTGGTCAGTTGGAATTCAGAGAATCTCTTGTATGATCTGTATTAGGTCTTGATTTTGGTGTAAAACATTCTGATTTTAAATCTACTTGCATTCCATCTTTTAATGAAAACTCCAAGAGACTAAGATGTACTTTTTGCTATGCTCATGCCAAGTTAAATGAATTCCCAGACACACATTGTAAAACATTGTTCCATTGTGGAAATTATAATGTGAATCTTTGTTTTTTCACCCGACTGAGATTGCTTTACTAAATGTGACAGTATAGAAGATGCTAGAGTGAGGGCTTTGGTAAATGAACATGGAAGGAATAAAGAACATTATTTTATGTTAAATGTTAGTAAGCTGTATGTCATGTTTCTTTTAGCTGAAACAATTTTATTTTCAGTGTAACTTATAGCAAAATCAAAGAAAAAACAAAAATAGATGAAAAAAGATGTAAAAAAACATGTTGATGTCAAGTCAGCAGTTATGAACACAAAGAAAAAGAGAAAAAAAATAAAGCGGTTAGCTATAAAGAATTTGTCAAAAAGATATAATAGAAAAAATGAGTATATGAACAAAAAATCTTCCAGTTCAGAGATGGTGGTTCACATCCACCCGAAAGCTAAGAACAGTTATTTTTTTTAATGTTAGTAGTCTTTCTATCACTAATATAGGCGCATAGGTATAACCTATTATTGAAGGTAACAAGTGTCAGATTCAGATGTCAGAAAGCCACAATCATTAATGTAAATTACTAGTACCAGTTATCTATAATTAGGGATTTTCAAGTCCTCAATTATATCATTAAATGAAAACAAAACAAAAAGGTCAATTTATTTTATTTATATGTCCCTAGATCAATTGTATGTTTGAATATGTGATGAAATGCTGAAATTCAGACATAGTTATATGGTTGCTATGCAGCAGAAATGGTTGCTATGCAGAATAAATGGTTGCTATGGATCAAGATAGGTAGTATATAATTCCTATGTTTTCATTATAAAATATATATTAAAATTCGATTTGTTTCATTAGCAATGATTTGTAGAAAGTGTTGTTGTAGATGCAGCAAAACTGCAAGTATTCTTTAATTTTTTGGACATGAACATTAACTTCTTACCAATATTCTAGTAAGTAATACGAACAATCACAATCTACCTTTAAATAAAAACTGAACATATCTCTTCAATGTATTTTTGTGCAAAGAAATTGATTTCATGTTTGAAAATATGATGAAATACTGAAAATCATATCTCGTCCTCACGGTTGTCATGTAGTAAAAATGGTTGCTAAGAATAAATTACAGGTTATAAATAAAAAAATTTTACTCTTGAAAGTGCAAAAATAAAAAAAATAGACAGTTTTCCTGTATAATTATATTTCTTAATATAATAATAGTTATTCCATTATTATTAGAAACACTGGTAAACAAATGAACCTACATTACTGCTGTAGATGTTACTTAGTAACCGAATAACATATATTTCTGCTAAAAATCCAAAATACAAATGAGTATGGAATAACAATTAAATATCATAGAGGATATGTAATGTTAATATTGCAAACTATTTCACAATGTATAGTGTGTTTATAGTGGAAAAATGTAGGTATTGTTTGCTACCATAGCAACATCTGTTGATTTTTCTGCAATAGAGCATTTTATTTTCAAAAGCAACTTTAATGCCTTCACTTTGGTGCCTAACATTAGGATGAATCACCATTGATATCACCATACTAGTGTCTACAACTCAAACTTAGTTTTCGTCATGATTTTGCACCAACAAGTCATAAATGGTAAAGAGTTAAGAGAAATAACACAGCGAACTTGAATATTCATTGAGTTATCATGCATCACATTAAATGTAATCAGTAATGTACCCGATAAAAAAGTAATTGACCCCAACCCTGCCTCGAGGCAAGGTGAACTCGATGCCCCTCCGATGATAAAATTCGCCCGTGGCAGGTCGGTGTTTTCATCCCGACACGAAACTGTCCTCTACCAATAGCTAAATGTATCTAAATTAAGAAAAGAAATTCTTGTATATTATGAGAGCCGCCATATTTCTGTGTAACTTTTTCAATTCAAAGAATTTGATTAAAAATATAGAATAATGATTTTAATTGATAACTATTAATAGTTTTTGTTTCAACGAGATGAGGATTTCTCTGACAGTTGATCCACGGGTGATGAGTGGAGAGTAACCGAAATGTGACCAGCTCTGCTCTGCCAGCTGATCCACGGGTTATGAGTGGAGAGTAATAGAAGTGTGACCAGCTGTGCTCTGCCAGCTGACCCACGGGTGATGAGTTGAGAGTAATCGAAGTGTGATCAGCTGTGCTGTGCCAACTGACCCACGGATGATGAGTGGAGAGTAACCGAAGTGTGACCATTTGTACTCTGCCAGCTGACACACGGTGATGATTGGACAGTAATTGCAATGTTATATGCTCTGGGTTATCGATGATGATCACACATATTTATAAACGTTCAACCTATTGAGGATGTTGTTCATTACCTTTTAGAATGCTAATTATATTACAACCTAAGAATATCTCTATTCAATGATATAATCCACATTGAATATTCAGATTAATGATGAAACACAAATGTTTGGAAATGATACATATACTGATCAAACTAATTCAAATTGTTTTGATAAAGTTCGTATTTTTATTAAGCAGACAAAACTATTTTGATAGTCAGTCTGCACCTTTAGACTTTGATGCTCAAAATCAGCAGCTTTTGATTGTATTTGTTGGTTGTACATGTGTTTTCCTTGTTTTCTCCTTTTCCGCATGTTTGCTTTAATTCGTGACTCTTTCGTTTACCTCTTATTCCTAATATTATGCATTATAAGGGGTTGCTGATAACAAGGGAGATACTGAACCACGTGTTCCTCTTGGTTAAATTGATGTGATCACTTCGAAAGTTTTACGGTCGCCACCATCACTTGGTTTACAGTTATGGAATACATGCGTCACAAATGACCACAGATATATTCCACTTGTCGTAAGCAATTTCCGGTCCTTTCCTCATTTTTGACTTATCACCGGGTTTGTAGCTGCTTACCCTTGAGGAACACCCGGGTTCACACCCGGATTTTAGTTAGGTTCGTGTTACTCGATCTGTAGTTTTATATGTAGATGGTTGTTTTCCTTTTGTCCTTTATCTTTTGGCCAATTTCGTGTTGTCTGTTTTTCTTCAATTTACGGATTCTTATTATCCCTTTGGTATCTTCAAGCGCGTCTTGTATATGTCTTGCTGTCATTATATATTATGTGTATTGTACATGTAAGGAGGGGACAAGTTGCAATAACTTGTGTCCAATCCTATTGCTTAATTAATTGCAATAAAATATTATTAAATTATCTTAAAAAAAAACCCATATAAATTATGATAATTCTTGTTCTATTATATAGTCTAACATCGTGTTAACGTCTAAGAATTATGGTTATGGTGTTTAACGACACTTTCAACGCTATTTAAGTTATTTCGTGGAGGTCTGTTATACCCGCAGAAAACCACCCACATGTCGCCAGTTACTGACACACTTCAATTTTTAGGAGAAAATGAATGATAAAGTTTTACGCTAAATGAGGAATTTTCAGTTATTTCATGGCGAGAAAAAATACAAGTTCGTTGAGATGATGATGTCCACTTTGCACTAAACAAACACGATCAGTTGGATTTCTATTGCGCTACAAACAACAGTTCCGAGCCAGCCAATCTTTGTTTTTACTCCTTAGTACTGCGTGCTTAGCGGAGAAGCGACAAAATACAGATTTTAATGTTTTTGGTTTGACCCTACCGACGTTGGAACCCACGATCTACCACACACACTAACCATTAAACCAAAAATGGTAGCTGAGACCATTTCTATCGTGTGTGACGAATTCAAAAGCTCAACAACAACAAATAATTTATACTCCAAGTTCCAACAATTTATGTGATAGATAAAACATTAATCAGTTACTAGTGATATAATAGAGCGACCCACTAGAAATGTATCTTCTTTCCGCTTTTAAAGATCAGTCATTTTCTTATCAGGGGTATGTGACGGCTGGAATTGCCTATTCGGATAAATTATTTGTTCGTCTCTTATTGGACGCTTAGATTTACGGGTATAAAGGGAAAGGGGTATATTGCAGCATTAGTAATCGTTGGTCAGATAAAATGAAAAAGGACCCCACCCCTCCAAAAATAACCCACAAAAAACAGCCCAATCTTCCACCCCTTAGACAATTATATCTGACTAACTATTAACGGCACCGGTGGTGTAATAGTTAGCGTTGTCGCTTCGAGTCTGGGAGATCGTGAGTTCGAGTCCTGATCAGATCAAACCAAGCACTATTTGTTGTTTTTCTTCTAAGCATGCATCATTAAAAAGAAAGAGCAAAGACTGGTTGGCTAGGAATCAGGATAATGTGTCCGAGTGGAGCAACATGTCTATCCGCGGACTGTTGTTTCAGTGAGCTAGCACTATACAAACCAACCCAGCGTGTTGGTCTAGAACAATGTGAACTTTATTATCATCTCATTGAAAATTAACTTCTTCTTGTCATGATATAACTGACAAATTACTAAGTTGGCGCTAAGAAAAAACATTTCATTCACTGACTAAGAACTATTTACCTGACATGATTAGAGCAAACATCGGTGCCATCTTCAAGAGTAGAACATATATTAAAATTACTCCTATATGATGCTTATTAATCAAACGCCCATCCCTTTTATGCAATAAATAAACATTATAGGCTTCTAGCAAATTTAAATAAAACGATTTTTAAAATAGCCAATTATTAAACCATATTTTAGTATTTATTAAATTAGTATTAGCTTTTAGTTAGTCAAATATATTACAAGAGACACATAATGCGTTACTTACCGAAATCATATGGGAATAAACAGGATACTTGCGAAAACACTGTTAAGATAGTTTTGGCCAACACTGAATTCCGATGTTATTAATTGGGTAAAATCATGTGAACCGTGCAGTCAAAGAAAAAGACCACAAACTCTAACAAAAGCAGTTAGTTCCAATGCCAGTCCCTACTGAACCCTTACAATGTGCTAGTACTGATATTTGGGGACCATTCAAGCCATCAAAAGCAACGGGAAACATCTATCGTCTTGTGTTTATTTGCTAAATGACAACATATGTTGAGTTTGTACCACTGCAAAGCATTCGTGCTACTACAATTGCTGACGCTTTGATAAACCATGTGATATGCCGACATGGAATTCCAAATGTTCTACATTCGGACAGAGGTACTTCCTATTGAGCAAATATAGTGCGAGAAACGTGCAAGTTATTGAACATCAAGAAAGCTCAAACAACACGTTTTCACCCCGAGTGCAATGGTTAAAGTGAGAGGATGATGTCTGTTATCTCGAATTCGCTAGCGAAAAATATCGACGACGAGCCAAATTGGGGTAGATTTATTCGTTTTATCCAATTTGCGCATAACAACAGCCCATGTTTGGACAGTACAGACTATACTCCATTCTTTCTTATTCATGGCCGTCATGCGAGGTCCCTTCTAGATTGCATGTAGGGACTACGTAATTTCTTTGATTGAAAATATAGAGAATGCACGAACTACCGCAGTAGAGACATTAAAAGAGAGAAAACAACAGATGCAAAATAAAGCCGACAGATCAACGCATGAGCTGAGCTTCACTGTTGGCGACATTGTATATGTCTACCGGCCTGTTGTCACTCCGGTAGACGGAGAAAATGTATTAGGCCTTGTGTTGGACCTATCTATATAGCCCAACAATTGTCCCCTCTCCACGTTAAGATTAGACGAAAGTCGGATGGGAAACTTATCAAAAACAGGGTTCATATACATAGGTTAAAGCATGGATTTCTATGGGTTGACAAACCACAAGAAGATAACCCACTCATAGGTGTAGATACTATATAGAATCTTGTGTTTTTAGGGGATGATGAAATTCCCGCAAGTAATATTGAATATAGTCAATCTGGAAATGATCAGACTCAAAGTAATGTACAATTAAACAATACTGACAATATTGTTAATTACAATGTTGAGGATGAAGTATTTGTGGTTGAAAAGATTTTAAGGAAAAAATATATGAATGACAAATGGTTGTACAGAGTTAAATGACAAGAATTTGATGCAAAGCAAAATTCCTTGTTACAGTTCTCTGATTTGAATAAAAAATGTCAGGAATATGTCACTGATATGCATGATCGAATTTTTACAGATAGTAAGAATCAAATGAAATAGTTGTTGAATAATAGACATCTTCAATTTATGAATACACTTAATTAACTTTTGATAGAAAGAGTTGATATAATGTTAATTTGATAGATGAACCATCTAAATTGGCATCGTCACTGCAGTGAGCCAAGTCATTTCAAATGATTAGTGTATAATGTTGCAGTAATTAAACTGTCTATACACAGATTACTTATTATGGTCAATTTGACCTCTTACTTTGATTATATTAGTTTAGCTGTTTATCTGTTTGCTTAAATTTTATGAACATTTATACATGTGTATTGTAGTAATTTAGCTTATGGTCAAAATACCATGGATGCGGGGTTTAATAAACCATGGGTAGGGGGTCAAAATACCATGAATAGGGGTCAAAATAACATGGGTAGGAGGTTCGATATACCATGGGTAGGGAGGTCAAAATACCATGGATAGGGATTCGATGGGTAGAGGAGTGAAAACAACACGGATAGGGGGTTCGATATACCATGGGTAAGTGGGTCAAAATACCATGAGTAGGGGGTCAATATACCACGATAAGGGATTAGATATAACATGTGTAGGTGGTTCGATATATCATGGGTAGGGGGTTCAATATACTATGGGTAGGGGGTTCAGAATACTACGGGTGGAGGGTTCGATATACCATATGTAGGGGGTGTCAAAATAGCATGGGTAGGGGGTCAAATTACCATGGATAAGGGGTTATATATGCCATGGGTAGGGGGTTAAGATATCATGGGTATGGGGGTCAAAATACCATGGATATGGGTGTCAAAATGTCATGGGTAGGGGGTTCGATATACCATGGGTAGGGGAGTCAAAATACCATGGATAAGGGGGTTTGATATACAATGGGTAGAGGGGTCAAAATACCATGGGTAGGGGGGTCAAAATACCATGGGTAGGCGATCAATATACCACGGAAAAGGGATTATATATAACATGTGTAGGGGCTTCGATATACCATGGATATTGGGTTCAACATACTATGGGTAGGAGCGGTCAAAATACCATGGGTAGAGGGTTCGATATACCATATGTAGTGGGGTCAAAATACCATGGGTATAACATGGAAAAAAATGCAGCAAAATAGATAATATGAGATTGTAAATGAAGACATACAGATATAATTGATCAATAAAAATGTCTTAAACATTTTTGTGATTTAGTTTATTCAAATTTAACTTTTGTTAAAGTAAAGTTGCTATGGAATAATGGCATCCTCTCCCATGGTATTGTCATCACCTGGTGTTCGTCGTTGTCATCGCATCCATATACTTTAATATTTTAAACCACTGGGCTAATTATAGCCTACCCTGGTAGGAATGTTCACTGGATGGTCCTCCGAAAAGTAATGTTTTCTGTTATTGATTACACAAAAGAAACAAGAGCCCCAAAGGTGTCAAAATGAGGGATCTGTTCTTCTCTGAAAAATCATTATGAAGTCTCAAGTCTCCCAAACCGGCCACTCACAACAGGTTTAAAAAATAAATCAAAAGCTACACTTGAAATCGAACAATGTTGAATTTTCGCGGTATTATGGCGGCCATTTTGAAAATGGAGACCGGTAGAAATTTTCCGATGTCGGGAATCAATTCAGGTCATAATAATCTACCTACATATGAAATTTCGTTGAAATCGTACAATGTTGAATGTGTGCGGTATTGTGGCGGCCATTTTGAAAATGGCGATCGGTAGAAATTTTTCAATGTCGGGAATCAATTTGGAACATCATTATCTACCCACATATCAAATTTTGATGATATCGGAAAATGTTGAATTTTTACCGCTCATTTTTTATGCCGTGTTTTGTCAGCCATTTTATAAAAGGCAGACATCTTGAAAATTTGAAAACGCAGAATTGCTCCTCTAATGGTGACCTATCACCACATACAATTGTATGTCTATCATTATCCATTTAGAAGTTAAATGTTAAACATTAATGTAAAAAATTTCAATTTTCTCATAGGATTCAATAGTAACCCCCACCCCATTTGAACCCCTCAAAATATGACCTGGACCGCCTTTTCCACAAAGTTGAAAATTTTAGAATCAACTAGAAGCATTTATCTATAGCTCCACCAAGTTTCATGAAATTCTGTCCAGTATTTCCTGAGACCTGCCGTGGACAATTCATGTGCCAAAGAAAGAAAGAAAGAAAAAAAGAAAGAAAGAAAGGATGACAATCATAATAATAATATTTAATAATAAGAAACGGAGCAAAAACAATAAGTCTCAAAACGTTGCTTGGGAGATTTCACTAAATTGATTAGGAATGTTTTTTCGTCGATCGGAATTTCACACACAAAAAGCAAGAGGTACAAAGGTATCAAAAATGGGGTTGTCTGTTTTCTTTTTGTCTCCTCTGAAACCATTAGGCCATTTGGAACCAAACTTGGTAGAAATGTTCATTTGGTGGTTCCTTTAAAAGTTTTTGCTTCTTGTTGATCGAAGTACACAAAAGAAACAAGAGACCGAAGGTGTCAAAAAGTGTGTTGTCTGTTTTTATTTGTGGAGTGTTTATTTTTCAACCGGTATTTATATTTAAATGTGGCAGTCGAAAAGAGAAATACCTCGGGAGTGTAACGATATAATTGGGTCAGCGAAAGGATCACAAATAAGCGAAAAATATTGAGGCGAATTGGGGAAGGGGTAAAGGGCAGATGTTTACCTTGAAGTAAGGAAGAGGAGGGGGCATATATATTTTGAATGAATCAAGTCCCTGTGGGGGGAGATTCTTTTTATAAGGCAATATTTTAATCTTATACTCGTTGATAACGAAGTAAGTCACTCTGTTGAAATAACTTCATGAATACGATATTTAAGCTTCTTCACAGTATAATGGATACATTAGCATTACAGATAAGCAAATTAAAAAAGGCTGTAGTATTGAATTCCTTTTCGCATGGACGACTTTGGCAGTTTGTATACAAAGAAAATGTTAGGTGTACTCGATTAATGCAACGATCGTTACAAATTGTAATACGACAAATGTTCGTGCTTTGCTCACTGAAAATAGAGGCTCAGTGGTCTGAGCCTATGTCGTTCACCTTTCATTCTGCTTTGAGGAAACTTAATACAGAAAGAACCTTCAATAGGTGCTTCCCACCAAAGTTCGGCTCATTTGGCTAAGCAGTTTCAGAGAAGAAGATTGCTAGAAATCGGCCAATCAGAAACAAGAATTGTCTGTGGCGACCATGCTTGTCAACGGATCGGGATGAAATGTGCAATCTTGATAGAAGAAATCCATAGTTGCTATGAATAGCCAATCGTAGCTACTCGGCCATTCTCGCTACCCTACACATAACCTCGTATGCATTAGGCATATAAATTGCACTACTTTTCACATGTCAGTTACATGAAAGTTTGATAAAGTTATATTTTAAACAATTTTCTATATTTCAATTATTTTCATGGACAAAAGTTAAAGTTTTAATTAGCTTTGCATGATTAGATTTTACTTAGTATGTCTTCCATATTGGATTTTTGTGGACTATATTTTTGTGCGGCTTAGCTTAACTTAACTTCCGGCAAACAATTTAAGAAGAATTTCTACAATCTGCGTACGAGGTTATTTGTAGGGTAGCGAGAATGGCCGAGTAGTTACGATTGCAAGAATGGCTTGTGGCGACCATGTTTGTTAAGGGCAGTTTAAGAAAAAATTGCTCCTACTGCTATAGCTGTCTAATTTACTCATTTTGATGATTTTATTGGATCTAAATAGTTCAAAAGATCTGTAATGATTTGATGTTTGTTACTGCAAACAATCTTTAAGATATCTAGAATAAAAACAAAATGTCCAAAAAACATGTCAAAATTGTCAGGAGTGCAACCCTTTTTTGTGACACTTTAAAAAATCCTTAATTTTCAACAACATACCACAGTGCTAAATCAAACAATATGTTATCAAAATCTATTTCATCACAAACTTTGATATGTTGACATACTCTAAGTTAGCAATAGATCATGCTTCACATTTATTATTGCATAAAAATATGTCAGGAGTGCATCACACATTTATGCAAGTTTTCCTAAATTACATTGTAGAAATGTTGTCTTTTAGTTTTCAAAGATATGGGGTATAAATAAATCTTAATACATCATTGCTGCTTTAAGACCATCGTTAAAGGATACACTAAGATCAGTAGTAAGGCCAAGAATGTCACATTAAAGGCAGCACCCTCAAATGTCAGGAGTGCAACATTTGATATTTTCTTAGATATATTTTCTTTTAAGTGTAGCTAAAGTCACATTTGTCTTTCTATTTCAACAGAGACTGACCAAGAGAACAGATACAACCCATTTACCTGTTTGAGATACATAAAATATCTCTCACAGACGCATGTGATTCATGTCAGGAGTGCTACTAGTTTTAAGTGATCTTCTACACAGTCTAAATTATAGCTTTTTATATGGATGATTTAAATAAAATGAGATTCTGTAAAGTTTATGATAAATGTATTTATCTATTTTCTTATAGATAATTTATGGTTAACCATGTAAATGTTGCACTCCTGACATAAATATTTGAAAATCATTGAAATTTGACATAATCAATTTTCTATGTATCCCAAAAATACTTGTAATTGTACATTAAACATCTATTTTCAATATTAATTTAGATTAATACATGTTTTAAATGTTTTTGTATAGTATATTTCAAAAATAAGCTGGAATTTTCGAGAAGTATGGCTGTAAACAAGTTACAAATAATTAGAAAAATATTACTTTAAGAAACAATTATCATTAAAACTTGGTAAAACTAATGCTTTAAAGTCTACTTCCATCTAACCACTCGGATAATGTGATCACATTAATATACTCATTAATATGTTTGTGATTGCTAATAGTACATCTGTTTTGCATGTTTGTTTTAATGTAATTGCTATGATTTTATGTAGTGCATGACATAAGTTGTTTTATGCATATATCTGCATAGTCGGTTTAAGAACACTTTAGGGCTCATGTTGATCTGTTGTCTATGTATATATATACCGCCTCTAAATAAAATTTACTTACATACTTACTTACTTACTTACTCTATAATTAGTATATATGACTCTTAATAGTTAGCTTTGCTAAAAAAAAAATAACAACAATTTGTTTAAAAAAAGCAATTCATCAACACAAAAATGTATATACAAGACACGATACAAGTATTTCAGATCAGGCATAATTTATGTTCAGAACTGACGAGTATGTGAACTTTTAAAATGTATTCTCGCAATACAAAAACAACTAACGAACCGACCGCAAGTAATAACAAATCAGACAGACCACAGGTGAACATTTGGGACACTTGAAAGACCTTGAAATATCTAAATATACACAAAAATCGAAAGCACGAATGCCGATAAAATTTTGATGTTTAATTTCTGTTAATTGTGGCTCATTTAGCTTTCTGAACATTAAAAGGGTAAACATATAAAATGAAAACACTGTTGCAGATGGAAATGTATTATGTGAGAGAATACACTCCAACTTTTAGATTCTTAAAAATAATCAACTCGACCCTTACGGGTATCGTTGATTATTTTTTAGGAATCTACAGTTGGAGTGTATATTCAATAACGCAATAAAAACTTAATTACCCTTTATACCTGTGGCACAGGTTAACTGAGCTATACACATTAAACAGTTAAGCACCCCCTGATATATTAAAACTTAATAAGTTACACTAAGTTTTTACACCCCAGGTCTATCTCTGAAAGTGCCTTTCTATGAATTACTTTATTGGTATAAGAACAATAGCCTGTCTTCACACCCTGTGAGCACGGCCTATTGTGCCTACAACAATGAGGTAATTAATTACCACTCAGCTGAAGATAATACGAAAACTGGATAATGAAAAACTGAAAAAGAAAACATAAAGATCTTGTTAATGAAGTATAGTCTGAAAAAAATCCAAGCAATCGTTAAAAAAAACTAAATAATAATAAATAATCCAAAAAAAAAACTTGGTCGGGAAAGCATTGTAAAAAGAAAATACACTATATGTCGGGACCCTTTCAAAAGTTCATTATTGGTGGATCCAGTGAGGAGGGTTCCAAGGGAGGGGGGGTGGGGGGGGCTCCCCCTTTTTGTCAGAAAATTTATTAAAATTATGTGAAAATAGTCGAAAATGAGACTGTTAATACCTTTTATTTATTCTGGAACCTCTTTTTCAATTCTCTGAATCCAAGCCTTTAAAAAAACAAAACAAAACAACACAAAAAACATTGACCTGTTAAATGCGCACTTGAAAACTGAACAGCTTATTGGTAGAAAAATACTTTGTCATATTCAACATATATTCTTACTTACTTTATTTAACAGTTCTGAGTAATATTTGTGAGAATATGGTTAATATCCATTTTTAACAAAAAGTTCAGCTCAATATAAAACGTATATCATTCCTGAAGATCACGTTGTAAATGCATATAGGTACATATCGAATAACATCTAATCTGTTGAATCCTTAATACAACTCAGTCGTTCAATCTATCTTTATAAAAGAGGTACCCAATGGGGAAACCACAACAATGTATCGTTTTATGAAATTTAATGTTTCTGTGTTTATTGCTTTTGTTTTCTATGACATTCTGTAATGAATATTTCGTGTATTTAGAATAACCTGTGGAGTAAGTTAGCTATACACCTCGGTATACGGTGTTTCTGGATTAGAAACACCTATACCTCAGTGTATAACTATTACAGATACTAATATTTATATTGATGATAGCAAGAACAATGTTCCATGAAAAGGATGTGCTCACACAGGTGTGACCATTATGTCTAATATCGACTAGTCATGCACGTGAACCATGCCTTTCACGCATTACTCAAAATTCAGCATGTTCACGCTTCGAATTTGACTATTCAAGTCCGGTTTTTAAAAAATGTATTCATTCTCAGTAAACATGGTACGAAGGCGAATATAAGAAGCACAAAGATGGCAAATAATCGACATGCATACAACAGGGATGTCCTTCAAAGCTATTGGACGTCAGATGGGCTACCAATATACTGTAGTCAGCCGACTGGTGAGAAAACACACACAATAATGTGAAAGACTTGCCAAGATCCGGCAGACCACGGGTAACATCTGATCGTGACTACACTGGCTGCCCAATAGACGTCTGTCAACACGAACAGTTAGAAACCGTCTGAAATCAGCGGGATTTAAGTCAAGGAGAGTCATTAAACGTCCACTGTTGGCAGACCGATATCGACGATCACGTTTGGCATGGTGTTTAGCACGACGTGGTTGGAATTTAAGGACATAGCGCAAGATTCATTGGTCAGACCACAGCCGATTTCTGCTTCATGTAACCGACGGCCGGATGAGGGTTTGGAGACACAAACATACAAGGAACATCCAGTCAACTGTCCCTTACGGTGGAGGCGCGGTAATGGTTTGCTGGAGTATCTCTCATGACTGCAAGCTGAATTTAGTCACCATGTAAGGCAACCTAACTGGTGATCAGTACATCAGAGACGTCTGCAACCAGTTGTTTTCCCCCATTTCGACAACAATTCACTAGCTACAAGGCCTGTGTATATGGATGACAACGCCAGGCCTCATCGTTCAAGAGCAGTAACAGCCTACCTCCAAAGCAAAGCCGTGACTTATGTTCCTTGGTCAACCATGAGCCCGAATTTGAATCCCATAGGTCATACTTGGGACATGTTAGGCCGTCGTATGCATGCTTGGATACCTCCTATGCAAATCATTCGTCAGTTGGAAGCAGCATTGCATTGAGAATGACAGCAGCTATCACAACAGAACATTCGACGTCTAACTGGACGGATGAGACGCAGTGTTGAGGCCGTCATCCAAGCACGTGGGGGTTGCACCCGGTACTGAATTTTGAATAATAGATGTCGTCAAGTGATTCATAAGTGACGTTTTGAAAGTGAAATGGCAATCTTATCGTGCTTTTTGAACTGTGAAGGTCAATACTTAAAATGGACATGCTTTACTGTAAAAACTGGCCTTGTGATATTGTGATTAAATATTCATTAAATTAACATTTTTCTTGAAATTTTTTTGGTGGTTTCTTACAGCCAATGTAATGTCCTAACAGGCCACCATTGCGTTCTTGAAATTATCTGGTCAGTAATCTCGTGATGCTTGCATCATTTGTTATTTCAAAAAAACATGGGGGTGCTTACCTTTTTTCATTCTGTATACACTGTCGTCAGAGAACTCCAATCGAAAATGTTTGGTCAACATCCGGGATATTTTAAAGCAGACACGGATAATTATCGTAAGTATTTATTAATATACTGTGTATATAATATTTTGAATTATGATGCTTTATGATTGTTATTATTATTAATTTCATTTTTTTGTCCAAATATCATTTATTTTTGCCGGATTCCTTATAACTTATAGAAAAATCTAATTTTACAAATTAGATTTTTCTATAAGTTATAAGGAATCCGGCTTCAAAATCAGTACAATCAATTGAAATATCGCTATATCTTGCATTTACGAATGAATAAATTTTTGCCCATAAAGAAAAAAATATTGATGAATGAGTGATTTTACTTAAAAATACTATTTTGTTGATGAAAAGTCAATTAGTAACTAGTTATACCCTAAAACATGATGCCAACAGATGTGTTTGAAATCCGGCTTGGTCAATATGTAAACATGTATACAAACCGGTTGGGTCATTTATAAATAACCGGGTTTGTCAGTATGTAAATACCACTGATCTTATTGTTATTGAGCATTATATTGCAATTTAACAATAGCTATGATTAGGAAATATCTCAAAGGCTATAAATACTGATCCATAGTATGAATATTCGCCATGGTTGCTAATTTCAGCTACTTTGAAAATAAAAAAATCGTTAATTCTATGTTGAATAGCTACTATCGCGAACACTTGGTTTTTTAATGCTTTTTGTGGCACTGACATCACGATTGGTGCTCAATACGCTACACTCACTTTAAGCAGTTGTCCAGGCGCATCCATTGAGTAGTTGGAGACACAGGCACTTGTTTCACGGTACCCCTTGTTTCATTCAAAAAATTTATGCCCCCTCCTCTTCCTTACTTCAAGGTAAACATCTGCCCTTTACCCCTTCCCCACTTCGCCTCAATATTTTTCGCTTATTTGCGATCCTTTCACTGACCCAATTATATCGTTACACTCTCGATATATTTCTCTTTTCGACTGCTTCATTTAGATATAAATACGGGGCCCCCTCAGACGAATTGGACAAGAATATTCAGCGAAAGTCGCATTTTCTATTTTTCAGGCACTGAAACTGATACAAGCACTTCCGGTTTGCGCTGGATATTTCATATGCATTCAGAATTCTCTAGACCGGCCATGTGTAACACTACCATCATGATCATCTCCTTTCAAATGAAAAGTAAGCCTTTAAAATACAGATAATTGTTCCAATGCAGATTAAAAAATATGTTCAACTCCAAATTACTGACATTTGATTTTTAAAACACTTTTTTCTGTTTCTAAATCAATTTAGAACGAACCGGAAGTGACTGTATCCGTTTCAGTGACTGAAAAATAGAAAATGCGACATTCGCTGAATATTCTTGTCCAATACGTTTGAGGGGGGCCCGGTATTTATATTTAAATGTGGCAGTCGAAAAGAGAAATATCTCGGGAGTGTAACGATATAATTGGGTCAGCGAAAGGATCACAAATAAGCGAAACATATTGAGGCGAATTGGGGAAGGGGTAAAGGGCAGATGTTTACCTTGAAGTAAGGAAGAGGAGGGGACATATATATTTTGAATGAATCTTCCTGTGGGGGGAGATTCTTTTCATAAGGCAATATTTTAATCTTATATTCGTTGATAACGAAGTAAGTCACTCTGTTGAAATAGCTTCATGAATACGATATTTAAGCTTCTTCACAGTATAATGGATACATTAATATTACAGATAAGCAAATTAAAAAAAACTGTAGTATTGAATTCCTTTCCGCACGGACGATTTTGGCAGATTGCATACAAAGAAAATGTTAGGTGTACTCGATTAATGCAACGATCGTTACAAGTTGTAATATGACAAATGTTCGTGCTTTGCTCACTGAAAATAGAGGCTCAGTGGTCTGAGCCCATGTCGTTCACCTTTCATTCTGCTTTGAGGAAACTTAATACAGACAGAACCTTCAATAGGTGCTTCCCACCAAAGTTCGGCTCATTTGGCTAAGCAGTTTCAGAGAAGATTGCTAGAAATCGGCCAATCAGAAACAAGAATTGTCTGTGGCGACCATGTTTGTCAACGGATCGGGATGAAATGTGCAATCTTTATAGAAGACCTTCCATAGTTGCTTCCTACCACGTTTCGGTTCATTTGGCTAAGCAGTTTGAGAAGAGAAAATTTTTATATAATCGACCAATTAGAAACAAGAATTGTCTGTGTATACCATGTTTGTTAACGGATCGGGTGAAATAGCAATCTTTATAGAAGACCTTCCATAGTTGCTTCATACCAAGTTTCGGTTCATTTGGCTAAGAACTTTTAGAGGAGAAGATATTTTTTTTAATCTGCCAATCAGAAACAAGAATAGCCAATCGTAGCTACTCGGCCATTCTCGCTCCCCTACACATAACCTCGTATGCATTAGGCGTATAAATTGCATTACTTTTCACATGTCGGTTACATGAAAGTTTGATAAAGTTATCTTTTAAACAATTTTCTATATTTCAATTATTTTCATGGATAAAAGTTAAAGTTTTAATTAGCTTTGCATGATTAGATTTTACTTAGTATGTCTTCCATATTGGATTTTCGTGGACTATATTTTTGTGCGGCTTAACTTAACTTAACTTCCGGCAAACAATTTAAGAAGAATTTCTACTATCTACGTACAAGGTTATTTGTAGGGTAGCGAGAAAGGCCGAGTAGCTACGATTGCAAGAATCGCTTGTGGCGACCATGTTTGTTAAGGGCAGTTTAAAAAAAAATGGCTCCTACTGCTATAGCTGTCTAATGTACTCATTTTGATGATTTTATTGGATCTAAATAGTTCAAAAGATCTGTAATGATTTGATGTTTGTTACTGCAAACAATCTTTAAGATATCTAGAATAAAAAAGAAAAATGTCCAAAAAACATGTCAAAATTGTCAGGAGTGCAACCCTTTTTTGTGACACTTTAAAAAATCCTTAATTTTCAACAACTTACCACAGTGCTAAATCAAACAATATGTTATCAAAATCTATTTCATCACAAACTTTGATATGTTGACATACTCTAAGATAGCAATAGATCATGCTTCACATTTATTATTGCATACAAATATGGCTTTGTTAAAAAGATGTACCTAGTCAGGAGTGCAACACACATTTATGCCAGTTTTTCTAAATTACATTGTAGAAATGTTGTCTTTTAGTTTTCAAAGATATGGGGTATAAATAAATCTTAATACATCATTGCTGCTTCATAACCATCGTTAAAGGATACACTAAAATCAGTAGTAAGGTCAAGAATGTCACATTAAAGGCAGCACCCTCAAATGTCAGGAGTGCAACATTTGATATTTTCTTAGACATATTTTCTTTTAAGTGTAGCTAAAGTCACATTTGTCTTTCTATTTCAACAGAGACTGACCAAGAGAACAGATACAACCCATTTACCTGTTTGAGATACATAAAATATCTCTCACAGACGCATTTGATTCATTACTAGTTTTAAGTGATCTTCTACACAGTCTAAATTATAGCTTTTTATATGGATGATTTAAATAAAATGAGATTCTGTCAAGTTTAGAATAATGTTTGAAAAAATTAAAAGTGCTTTTAAATTTATGTAATAAAGCATTTTTGTTCATTTTAAATGGCATCATGCTTTAATATCTATTAGGTATTAATACTCTAGACAAGGGAATATGTTTTCTAGGTTCATTAGCTATTGGAGATTAATTGACTGGATAAAGTTTATGATAAATGTATCTATCTATTTTCTTATAGATAATTTATGGTTAACCATGTAAATGTTGCACTCCTGACATAGATATTTGAAAATCATTGAAATTTGATATAATTAATTTTCTAAGTATCCAAATAATATTTGTAATTGTACATTAAGCATCTAGTTTCAATATTAATTTAAATTAATACACGTTTTAAATGTTTTTGTATAGTATATTTCAAAAATAAGCTGGAATGTTCCAGAAGTATGGCTGTAAACAAGTTACAAATAATTAGAAAAATATTACTTTAAGAAACAATTATCATTAAAACTTGGTAAAACTAATGCTTGAAAGAACACCACTGATTTTATTCCCCCTGTGAATTGTTTTTAAGTTAATAACTCTTCTTTTTCGTGATGGCAATATAATGTCAGGAGTGCAACATATCCTGATAAAATAGTAACATTGATAAAATAATGATAGTTGAAAATAAATTGCCTTTTCTAGCCTATACAAATATTCTAATTATTTATCTATGATTTATCTAATATATTAGAGTGGTATGATACAAATTTTCAAATGTACATAATTAAAAATATTGCTGCTAAAACTGGGTATTAAAGAAGTGGTATGGCAAAACATTGTTACAAATTTCCAAATACTGTCATTTCTGTACAAATATGTCATTGAAAACAGGTAAACATTATTGTATGAGTTAACAGTAACATCACTGTTCAACGTTGGCATTTTAAAATGTGATAATTTCTTCTTTTTTTTCTTTATTATAAATATATAAAATGTCAGGAGTGCAACAAAAATAGAGAAAATGTTTTTTCTACAATTCATTATTATTTTGATAATAAAAACTTTATCAGGTAGATTGGACAAAAATATTGAGAATTTTTCATAAAGCATAGCTTTTAAGAAAAACTACAACTACCAATAAACCAATAGTTTGCACAAAAAGTTATTTATATCAGTTGCATTATACTAAAGATTGTTTAACTGATATAGAATAAGTATGTGTTTTACATGGTTTTTATGCCACTTTGTGTTCAATAAAAGGTTGTTAAAAAATTATTGCTTATCTGTTCATAGTTTCTTTCTTGTTTCATTTACTTCAATGTATACAACATTGAAAATTATCAGCAGAAAGTTTTTAGGAGTGAGCTTAATTTGGACACTTTTTTCACATGTTGGAGCCTTTTCGGATCGGGACGTAATGAGTAATCGACGAACGAAAGACGACGGAGTGATGATAAAAGCTCACATTGCCTTTGGCAAGGTGAGCTAACATCAGTCATTGGGTAAATATGTCGCTCCACTCGGACACATTACTCTGATTCCGAGCCAACCAGTCTTTGCTCTTTCTCCTTAATGCTGCGTTCGTAGCGGAGAAGCAACAAATACCAATTATATATTCTTTTGTTTGACAAGACCGCAGTTCGTACCCACAATATATCGCATTCGAGGCGAGCACGCTAACCATTATGCTACCGATGTAGTTCCCTATTTTTATTTTCTTTTTATTATTTTTTTAATAAAAATTTCTTATTGTCCTTCAATATATTATTTGAAAACAAAAATGTATCCAAAACAATAAGAGTTACTTGATATCTATATAAACATTGAGAGTTCCTACTTTTGTTCAAGCACTCTTTGAATATTGCAATAATCCAACTGCATAGCAAATAAAGAAAACGAATTATAAGTTATATACAAAATCATGACCATTCTGTCGAAAGTGACATGGCGAATGCCAATTCTGCACAAACCGTTTTGAATTTCTTTCTTTTAATGTTATGCAAAACATCCAAGATAGCAGACATCATCGTCTCACTTTGACCATTGCACTCGGGTGCAAAATTGTTGTTTTTAGTTTTCTTGATGTTCAATAACTTGCACGTTTCTCGCACTATATTTACTAAATAAGAAGTACCTATGTCCGAATGTAGAACATTTGGAATTCCATGTCGGCATATCACATGGTTTATCAAAGTGTCAGCAATTGTAGTAGCACGAATGATTTGCAGTGGTACAAGTTCAACATATTTTGTCATATAGCAAATAAACACAAGAACATAGATGTTTTCCGTTGCTTTTGATGGCTTGAATGGTCCCAAAATGTCAATACTAACACATTGGAAGGGTTCAGAAGGGACTGACATTGGGACTAACTTTGCCTTTGTTAGAGTGTGTGGTATTTCTCTTTGACTGCACGGTTCACATGATTTTACCCAATTAATAACATTGGAATTCAGTGTTGGCCAAAAATATCTAAGCCGTGTTTTCGCAAGTATCCTGTGTATTCCCATATGATTTCCGGTAAGTAACACATTATGTGTCTCTTGTAATATATTTGACTAAAAGCTAATACTAATTTAATAAATACTAAAATATGGTTTAATAATTAGCTGTTTTAAAAATCGTTTTATTTAAATTTGCTAGAAGCCTATAATGTTTATTGATTGCATAAAAGGGATGGGCGTTTGATTATATAAGCAGCATATAGGAGTAATTTTAATTTGTGTTCTACTCTTGAGGATGGCACCGATGTTTGCTCTAATCATGTCAGGTAAATAGTTCTTAGTCAGAATGAATTATGCTTGCTTAGCGCCAACTTAGTACTTTATCAGTTATATCATGACAAGAACAAGTTTCTTTTCAATGAGATGATGATGAGGTCCACATTGTTCTAGACCAACACGCTGAGTTGGATTTCTATAGTGCTATCTCACTGAAACAACAGTCCGCGGATAGACATGTCGCTCCACTCGGACACATTATCCTGATTCCTAGCCATCCAGTCTTTGCTCTTTCTTTTTATTGATGCGTGCTTAGAAGAGAAACAACAAATACCAATTTTATTGTGCTTGGCTTGATCTGATCGGGACTCGAACTCACGATCTCCCACACTCGAGGCGACAACGCTAACCATTACACCACCGATGCGGTTAGTTCTTAGTCAGACGAACAAATAATGTATCCGGACAGGCAATTCCAGCCGTCACATACCCCTGATAAGAAAATGACTGGTCTCTTAAAACGGAAAGAAGATACATTTCTAGTGGGTCGCTCTATTATATCACTAGTAACTGATTCATTTTTTTCTCTATCACATGAATTATTTTTTGTTGTTGTGCCTTTGAATTCGTCACACACGATATAAATGATCTCAGCTACCATTGTTGGTATAATGGTTAGCGCGTGTGATAGATCGAACGCCGGTAGGGTCAAACCAAAAACTATAAAATCTGTATTTTGTCGCTTCTTCGCTAAGCACGCAGTACTAAGGAGTAAAAGCAAAGACGGGTTGGCTCGGAACCAGGATAATATATCCGAATAGAACCACACGTCTTCCCGCGAACTGTTGTTTGTAGCGCAATAACAATCCAACTTGTCGTGTTTGTCTAGTACAAAGTGGACATCATCATCTCACCGAACTTGTATTTGTTCTCGCCATGAAATAACTGAAAAATCCTCATTTGTCGTAAAACTTTATCATTCATTTTCTCCTAAAAATTGAAGTGTGTCAGTAACTGGCGACATGTGGGTGGTTTTCACTGGGTGCTCCGGTTCCCCTTGACAATAAAACAGACCACCACAAAATAACTGAAATAGCGTTGAAAGTGTCGTTAAGCACCAAACCCATATTTTTGAGACGTTAACACGATGTTAGACTATAAAATAAAATAAGAATTATTCCAATTTATATGGTTTTTCATTTTAGATAATTTAATAATATTTTATTGCAATTCATTAAGCAATAGGCAGAGCACAGCTGGTAACACCTCTGCTACTCTCCACTCATAATCCGTGGATCAGCTGGCAGGGTACTTCTGGTCACACTTCGGTTACTCTCCACTCATCACCCGTGGATCAGCTGGCAGAGCACAGCTGGTCACACTTCTGTTACTCTTCTCTCGTCACCCGTGGATCAGCTGGCAGAGCGCAGCTGGTCACACTACGGTTACTCTCCACTCATCACCCGTGGATCAGCTGGCAGAGTACAGCTGGTCACACTTCTGTTACTCTCCACTCATCATCCATGGATCAGCTGGCAGAGTACAGCTGGTCAAACTTCGGTTACTCTCCACTCATCATCCGTGGATCAGCTTGCAGAGCACAGCTGGCCACACTTCGGCTACTCTTCACTCATAACCCTAGGATCAGCTGGCAGAGTACAGCTGGTCACACTGCTTTACTCTCCACTCATAACCCGTGGATCAGCTGGCAGAGTACAGCTGGTCAAACTTGGGTTACTCTCCACTCATCATCTGTGGGTCAGCTGGCAGAGCACGGCTGGTCAAACTTCGGTTACTCTTCACTCATCACCCGTGGATCAGCTGGCAGAGTACAGCTGGTCACACTGCTTTACTCTCCACTCATAACCCGTGGATCAGCTGGCAGAGTACAGCTGGTCAAACTTCGGTTACTCTCCACTCATCATCCGTGGGTCAGCTGGCAGAGCACGGCTGGTCACACTTCGGTTACTCTTCACTCATCACCCCTGGATCAGCTGGCAGAGCACAGCTGGCCACACTTAGATTACTATCCACTTATCACCCGTGGGTCAGCTGGCAGAGCACAACTTGTCTCACTTCGATTACTCTCCACTCATCACCCGTGGATCAGCTGCAAGAGAACAGCTGCTCACACTTCTGTTACTCTCCACTCATCATCAGTGGGTCAGCTGGCAGAGCACAGCTGGTCAAACTTCTGTTACTCTAAACTCATCACCAGTGGATCAGCTGGCAGAGTACAGCTGGTCACACTTCCGTCACTCTACACTCATCACCCGTGGATGAGCTGGCAGAGCACAGCTGGTCACATTTCTGTTACTGTCCACTCATCACCCGCAGATCAGCTGGCAGAGTACAGCTGGTCACACTTCTGTTACTCTTCCATCATCACCCGTAAATCAGCTGGAAAAGGACAGCTGCTCACACTTCTGTCACTCTCCACTCATCACCCGTGGAACAGCTGCCAGAGTACAGCTGGTCAAACTTCGGATACTCTCCACTCATCATCCGTGGGTCAGCTGGCAGAGCACAGCTGGTCACACTTCTGTTACTGTCCACTCATCACCCGTAGATCAGCTGGCAGAGTACAGCTGGTCACACTTCTGTTACTCTTCCATCATCACCCGTGGATCAGCTGGCAAAGTACTGCTGGTCACACTTCTGTCACTCTCCACTCATCATCCGTGGTAAAAGACCTTTCTACAACCAAACGACATCCATGACCATGTAAGGACGTTTACACAACGTAACCACCAACCATCACAAGACCTTTATACGAGGTAATTACAACTAATTAAGGACGTTTACACAACGTAACTACCAACCATCATAAGACCTTTATACGAGGTAATTACAACCACCAAAGGAACTTTACATGACGTAATTACAACCACATAGGGACCTTTCGACAACGTAACTACAACCACCTAGGGATCTTTACACAACGCAACTACGACCACCTAGGGATCTTTACACAACGTAACTACGACCACCTAGGGATCTTTACACAATGTAACTACGACGACCTAAAGACCTTTAGACGACCATCTCTTTATAGTTATACAACTACAATATACAACCCTAAAAGGACTTTTATAGCCAAATTACGTTGTCAAAGCATTGTGACAACCTAATTTGGATAGTAGGGTAACTATAATCACATGTACATTAAGACCGTTACACCATGCAACTACCAACTACATTATTTTTTGTGTATTTAAGAACCTTTTGTGATGTTCTTATTTCCATCCCATGTTCTTAATTTTTTGGAGTTAACTAATAAAATATAAAGTTCTAAACATTTATTAATCCAAATTATTGCAACTTTTACAGATGATGAAACACTCTTTCTACTCTCAGACTCCTCCCATCATAATCTATTCTAAAGATGCCAAAATGTTTAGATGTAATTATTATACAAATATAAATATGTCCAGTAATAATAAATATATCAGATTAAAAAACATGTATAATAAATGTACTAAAAATCTTTATCTTGTGAATGTTGCATTTGACAAAATTTTAGACGTATATAGATAACATCTCTAGAAGTAATGAATAGGTACACATCCAGTGGAGGACATACATTTTAAGCTCCCTGAACTATTATGTGGGCCCTTTTGCAGCCAGCAAGAATAACCAACAAGGTCAAAAGGGCCATGAACAGGGTGTTGGGGTGGAGTCCTTGACAATGGGCCAAACATTGATCCCTTTCCCACCAGCAAAGAGGTCTGGGTAACGGAAGGTATCTTCTTCAATGGTGTTGTTCCATGGGAGATCCTGATAATTGTTTTTTTTTTTAATTTAACCACTATATCTCAGATTTTTATTAAAATTGCTGTACTGGGTTATAAGCATTTTATGCTAGAAAACAGAAATATCTCAATAAATATGGGAACTGAAGCACTAGTTGCTGGCTAAGGAAACAGCAGAAATACATGTATACATATGAAAATATCACCCTGCTAACTATGAACCAAACTTATAAGAACAACTTGACATATACATCTATTCTTTAGTTTAACATTAAACACTAAGAAAGATATAATAGAAAATTACCAAAAACGAAGAAAATTTGTAGGAACCAAGATCACAACACTCAACATCAATACACAGAAAAAAGAATTTGTTCATTCTTTAAATTACTAGAGATGAAGGTCATTAGAGGGGGATCGTTAGGATAAAGAGGTGATAGTCTTGATTTTTGGTGTTTGAATGCACAAGCCAGAGGAGTGCAGCCTGAATTAAGAATTCATATGTCTGTTTGTGGTTCTGATTGGTTCTAACATAAGGACTGAGCTGTCAAACTATTATGCTGTGTACCAACGCAGGATTCGAGGATCCAACTGCCAAAATAGTGGCTATGAATAGATTCTGGCTCAGTCAAGGAGCCCATACAGCTTGGGATTCAAGTGCTGAAACCCCCCATACAAGTTTGGAAATTTAACTAATTACAGGGACATTTTGAGGCCATATGAAATTGGAATTGGAGCGTATTCTAAGGTCAATATTAAGTACTTTAACCCATTGACTTATGATTCTATTACTAAAATAGCCTTATTTTAATAACAAAGACTTAAAAAAACTCCATTAATTTTGTTGAAAAGTTAGTTCATTAAAAAAGTTGTTTCCAGGATAGAAGGGGCCCTGAAGCGTAAGCTTCATAGTAAGATCTACCAGTGTACACATCCCAATCCTGAAAAAGCTGTAACCCCAAAATATTCTTGTTAATTGTATATAAAAATATAACAAAGAACAATAATCTTTTAAGCTTAGCAATTCAAAATAAAAATATCAAAACCAATATATCACATCCCCTACACAGTACAGAGAAAAAAATATAACCCTAATTTTCCTTTCTTTCTTAAAGAAATAAAAGAACTGCCTAGCGCATAAATGCACAACGTATCCCCCGCACTTGCATAATATTTAGTTTTATATATTTATAGAAAGCAGCCTTGCAGTCTTAATGTATAACATACTTTATTGAAGGATGGAGTAAATTGCAGCATGACCTGAATAATATACAGGAAGTACTCCACTTTGAACACTGTGTAAACCTCTGATGTAAATATAGATTTTCTTCCAAAACCCTTGCTTCAAACCCATCCAAGATAATGATAATTACAAGCCACATACAAAAAATTATTCAAATCTATCCATGTTTAGTAAAGTTATCGCATAAACAAGACACAATTCTCAAAATTGGTGATTTTTCAATCAAAAACTATGATTTCCCCCCAAAACCCTTGCTTCAAATATTACCATGTAAGAACCCATCCAAGATAATGATAATTACAAGCCACATGCAAAAAATTATTCAAATCCATCCTTGTTTACTAAGTTATCGCATAAACAAGAAAGTGTGACGGCGGACAGTGGCTATTTCTATATTCCTCACCGCTATCGCGGGGAGATAAAAATATATATTATTAAGTATGGGGGCAGTCGTGATTGTATGGTTGTGGGATTTATAACTACCTATGCAATCAGTACACATCACCACTAATGTTGTGAGTTCGAATCCGCTTAGACGAGGTGTACTTGATACAACATTATGTGATAAAGTTTGTCAGTGACTTACGGCAGGTCAGTGATTTTCTCTGGGTACTCCGGTTTTTCAACCAATAAAACTGACCGCCATGATATAAATTAAATATCGTCGAAAATGGTGTTAAACACCATATGGCATAACCCTAATTAACTTGATAAATCCAATAAGAAAAACATGAAACTTGTATAAATACACACAATCATATAAATCTGAAAACAAAATCAAATACATTTGTACTTTAAATGTTAAATTTCAATTTATATACTGGCATACAAATCATGATTCTCATTCAACCAATCAATTTTCATTCAACATTATATTATATCATACTATCCTGGGGACTCCGGTTTCCTCTACCTGTCTACCATTATAAACATAACCTTATAATTAACTCTAACCCACATTATCTCAACCATACTGATACTCATATAAATCACAAAACTTGCATACAAAAAAAAAGCACATACAAATTCTAACATTTGGTCAGCAAAAAAATGTAAGATATAAAAAACAATAAAGTTAAATGAACAATGAAAGGTGTCCTTAAACTATAAAGTTTTTTTTCTCCATCAAGCATCTGGAAAGCTCCCCTCATTGGTGGATTGGTTCTGAAAGAAATAATATGATATTAATATTTTCAGCTAAATCGAACAACTTTAGGGGTGAAAGCATTTTTAGTAACTATTTTGATCATGATCAGAAGCTTGAAATTATTATATTTAGGAGATCATAACTGTATTGTATTTTAAGCTTTGTGGATGTAAATCGTCGGTTTTACGGTCGCAAAATGTGTATACCTAGCGACGCATAGCGTAGTTAGGTAAACAGATATTTGCGACTGTAAGTGAAGACACATTGTAAAACCTATAATTAATTGATTATAACTCGGAAATATAGTGCATGGATATATATTACAGAGCTAAAGAAAGAAATCCAAAAACAGTGACCAAACATATAGTTATGTTAAATTTTATTGATAGGACAAATCTAGAAAAGATACATCGCCATTTATGTAAAAAAAACACCATGGGAACAGAGGAGAAATAGAAGAGAAATAGTACAAAAAAAGTGCAGTTCAAACATTTAGATCTATTGCAAGACTACAATATTATCAAAATTAAAACCTAATTTTATAAGAAGCATTACAGTATGTAAAACATTAGACTCGGAAAGGAACTTACACTTAATATGCAATAAACTAAATATCTTTATATTAAAAATTGATTTAAGACAGCACTTATCTTGCAGTTTTTGATATTTGTTGTTGATATAAACATATCATGTAAAATGTTTTTCATGATCTCATTTCATTAACGAGAAATTACGAAAATTACAAAAGCACATATAAGCAATCAGTGGGGAGGAAATTTATATTGATCAATCAGTGGTGTGATCTAATTAAATAGCAATTAAGCTGCATAATCACCCATGCCCAGTACTTCTCTACTGACCAATATTACAAAAAAAATGTCTCTTCATTTATTATACTTTTATTATTTCTACACTTAATATAGAAAACTTTAAAAAGAAAAGAAGAAATGAACCAACAAAATAAGTCCATGTTACAAAGCTCTGACAAAGGATCATATTTAATATAATTATTTACTCTTAGGAATGTTAGGCATTTTTTCTGCAGTTTTTTTTACATAACTATATTCCTTATTAATTGATTTCTCAAAATTTCATTAAAGGTACTGTAGTTAATTTGTTTTTGAGGTGGGATCTCTATCAGATACATTTTTTGTAGGTTGACCTTTCTAAAAAAATGTTATTTTGATTTTATAGTCAACTGTAACTCATGATATCTAACATACATGTAAATCTCTTCTTAAGAAATGTTCTGTATTTGAAGTAGATTGTGTACATGTAATTAAATGTAACAAGTTCATCTAAAGAACCCTTTGATTCTGTAATAGCCACACACTGTAAATATGGGAGGAGCTCTATTGGTATAAATGTATGCATGTACAAATAATGTATCATTAACTTACTTTCATTAGTTTTATATATATCAATATGTCCTTTGTGCATGAAATCTAATTTCTGGTTCATCATGGTAGCTTTCGTGATCCGATAGAGTTTAATCCCTATAAAATTGCCTCCGGACTAGATTATTTGAGAGTAAAATATAATGTTGATGTCTGGCTAGAAGAACATGAAATTGATTACCTCTGATTACATGATGGTGAAATTTGCTGTTGTCTAGCTATAGCTATGTGTTGATCGGTCTGACATTACAGGACATGAAGCAGGTGACATCTGTGGTTTCCAATATTACATGGGGGCAAGAATTATTTCGACTGGTTTGCTATGTTGAAAAGTCACATGGTCATGATCAGTAACATTTGTACATGTATGTGCCTATAACAGCTTATAACCTCAAATCCAATTGTACTTGTTTACCACTTTTACAGAAATGAACCAGCTCTGAAATTATAAAGAAGAAATTTAAGTTATTTTATTCAGTCTCATTTATATATATCATCATACTGTCTAAACAATAAAAAAAAAAAAAAGAGGCTACTGCCCCCTGCCTCCTAATACAAATGTAGTATAGCCAGAAATGAGGTGCCATTTGATAATTTGCATATCTAAGATGGGGACATCATAAGGAAGTCTGCAATTTTCATATGATCTACATTAAAGATATAATTTCTAATTGCATGCATGTTATTTTCTGAATTTGAAAATGATAACTTTGGCTTAAAATAAAAATTTAAGTTAAATCAAGCTGAATTAATAAAATAAATGAAATACAAATTAAATGTTCGAGGTTCCTGGACAAAATGAAAATCGGATGCCTCTAACCTTCATCTGATCTTAAGAGTCTATGTAAAAATGTCTGTAATACATGCAATTGAGGCCAATGAGGCAGACTTGGGGTCAATTACTTTCAAATGTAATCGATTACATTACAATTACTTTGCAATTTTCATGATTACATTACGATTACATCAATTTTCAAATGTAATCGATTAAATTACAATCACTTTGTAAATGTAATCGATTACATTACTGATTACATTTAATGTCATGACAACCAATATATTAGTGTTTTATGTTATTTTGTCTCGTGTGCATCTGTCCAATATCTCTTCTTTTTTTAAATGTATTTCTTAATGAATTACAATTCAGTTGTAATGTGATCATTACATGCAATAACAAACAGTACATTGTAAATTAATAACAGCAATTCTCATTTTCCTATTTTTCGTAAAATATGTCTTCTCTTATTACTATATATGACCAATATTGATTCCATCCTATACTATTAGTAAATATTATAACATACATTTGCACATTTTAATAATGTATATCAAATAATTTCAAACATCCTGTGAAAGTCTATTGGGGATAATAAACTAGCAGTTAATTACCTGATAAAATTTGTAATTAAGGTATTATTTATGACACCAAATTATGTAATTATTAAATTTCACACCATTTGAATGTTTGTCCTTGATATACAATTCAGAAGATAATAAAACAAAAATCATTCTAATTCTAAAAACTTGCTTAAAAATGTACATAATTTCTCAGTCTAAATATGAAAACTAAATCCTTAATTTATGTAAATAGGTTTAATAAAATATCCATTACAAGTTGCATAGTAACCCACAAGTAATAAACAAATTATCATATAATCCAATATTAAAAGGAAAATCAGCACCAAAATAAAATGCAGAAATATCACATATATCTGAATATCAGATACAAGCCCCATTAGAATATTCTTTAAAAAAAAATCCAAAATTTTACAAATATTACAACTTGTTATTTATCAGTTAATTTGTAATATACATGTATGTACGAGCATCATAAATAAATGTTTCTGAAAATTATAATTTACATTTTTTTTAGAGTCGATATAAATCATACATATAACACAAGCTCTAATGAGCTTTTAAAATCGACTATGGTATATAACAACACATACAATCATGCATACAAACATATTAAATAAAAACATACATCAATTTATGCAATTCAATATAGACACAAGTTACAGAAGCAGATATCAACTGAACAAAAGCAAGCTAAAAATAAGAGGCTCATGCATTTAAGCAACAACAGAAAATAATAAAATAATAAAAATATTTAAAAGCATGAAAATTTAGAAATAAAAATTTAAAGGTCATCTGCATGCACTGCACTGGCATGAGCTGCCGTTCCATGTGTGAATTATATTTTTAAAATGTTCTAACGATGTTTCTTGTCTAAAGTGATTCGGCAGCTCATTCCAGATTTGTGCAGCATTATACCGGAAAGAATTTAAACCATACCTTGTTGTTCGTACTCTGGGTAAAACTGCTTTATCTTGATGCCTAAAATTATATTTTTGATCTTTAATTGAAATTAAATCATGAAGATAGCTTGGACTTTGTTTATGGATAATTTTGAATGTTTCAACTGCGATAGTTCTTAATCTTCGAATTTTTAAAGATGGCAATTTAGATTTTTTAAGTAAATTTTCATAAGTATTTTCATAGTCTTCATAAATGAAACGGAGAGCTCTTTCCTGGATTTTTTCAATTTTTTTAGTATTTTTTTCGCTGCAAAAGTGCCATGTTACCGGACAGTAATTAAAGTTTGAAAGAATAAAGGAGTAGTAAATGGTAAGGCGTCCTAATCTGTTTAAATATTTACCTATTCGTTTAAGGATATTTAATTGTTGGGATGCTTTTTAACAAATTTCTGATATATGTTTATCAAAATTTAGATGGGAATCAACGGTTATGCCTAAAAGTTTAACATTTTCTTCACATGTAATTTTATTTCCTTTTAAATCAAAAGATAAATTGTGTTTATCTGTTTTAGGACCAATGGCAATAGCCTGAAATTTATCCGGATTTGCTTTCATTAAGTTTTTGGAAAACCAGTCTATTAAGTTTATGCTATCATTTTCTAGAGTTTTAACTACTGTATTTATATTAGTATCAGAATAAGAAAGGGTATTGTCATCTGCATAATTATAAATAGTACTATCTTGAACAAAGTGAAAAATGTCATTTATAAAAACATTAAATAGAACTGGTCTTCGATTGACCCCTGTGGAACCCCTTTGATTAATGTAACCCATTCACTGTAGTTATTACCAATTTTAATGCATTGTCTTCTGTTTTCTAAATAACTTTTTAACAGTTTTAAAGAATTTTCTGAGAGACCATAAGCTTCCAATTTTAACATTAATAAATTGTGTGGGAGACAGTCAAATGCTTTTGATAAATCCATTAAAATTGCTGCAATAAATGTATTATCATCCAAAGCTTTCTTCCAATCTTCTATTATTCTAAGTAAGGCCGTCTGACACCCAAAACCTGATCTAAATGCTGAAAGCAGAGGATTGAAATGATTATTTAAAAATTCCATTAGCTGGTCAAATATAGCTCTTTCATAAAATTTAGAAATCGTTGGCAAAACACTGATAGGGCGGTAATTACTTTTATCAAGACTATTATTCTTTTTAAAAAGGGGGGATACCTGGGCAGCTTTTAATTTTTCAGGAAAGACTGATTGGTCAATTGATTTATTAATCAAAACTTTAATGGGATTTGTTATTACTGGTTGTGCAAATTTAATGATTTTAGGAGAAATACCATCATATCCTGTAGCTTTTTTAATGTTTAATTTGTTTATTTGTTTAGTGACAAAATCTTCATTTATTGGTTTAAAGAATAACTTATCTTTATTTGTTCTGTTTGTTTCAATTTTATTTATACTAGGATGGGTTTTATCTATTTTGATGTTCTTATCTCCTATATCTTTGGCTACATTCACAAAAAAGGTGTTAAATATTTCAGTCACCTCCTTTGGATCATTTACAATCTTATCATTTTCACATAAAATTATGCTGTTATTTGATTTCATACCTTTATTTGATAAGAAGGGCTTAATGGTTGGATAGAAAGTGGATGATTTTGGACCATCTGCTGTTCTTTCAAAAAAGTATGTTTTTATGGAATTTTTTTTCAATTTTGTCACAAGGTTCCTTTGTTTTCTGTATGTTTCCCAATTTTTATCAGTTTTTTGTTTAAGAAATTTATTATGGTACATCTTTTTCTTATAGATCGCGTTTCTTAGATTTTGATTCATATAAGGTACAGGATATGCTACTGGCTTCCTCTTTTTTATTGGTATATGTTTATCAATTATTTCTATAAAAGATGTTTCAAACTTTGAGTATGCCCTATTTACATCATCATCTGCAATTTGGTTTTCAAAATTCACAGACTGTAGATCATTTAAAAAAATTTCATGATTAAAATCTTTAAAGCTTCTATACAGAATAAAATCTTTTTTTAATTTTGGTACATAACCTTTCAGTTGAAATGAAATTAAATTATGAACATCACTGAGACCACAATTGAAGTTTGTTATGTTTTGACAATAACTAGGTTTATTTGTAAGAATTACATCTATCAGTGTTGGGTTTGCATTTTTTGTATGATATGTAGCTGTTTTTACTAAGTTTGTGTAGTCAAAAATATCACACATAGTTGTTAAAGGTGTACCTTTATCTTCATCTAAAACATTGTAATTTAAATCACCAATTAAAATGACATTGTCATACTTTACTGAAATTTTGTCAAATGTTTTATTAAAATCTTCCATAAATAGATGATCTGATAATGAAGGAGGTCTGTATAGACCGCAAATTAACCATTTTCTATTTTTAAAGTTTATTTCGGTAAATATAGATTCGATTGTCCCGCATTCAAGGTTGTTCTTTCTATCACACGCCAAGTCCGACCTAATATAAACCAGCAATCCACCTCCACGTGAATTTCTGTCTGCTCTCCAGAGATGGTAATTGTCAACTGCAAACTGACTATTTATAAAGGTATTGTCCAATTTTGTTTCCGCGATAATTAACATGTCTACCGTGTTTGTTGTTAACAATTCTTTAACAGAACAAAATTTATAGCCAAAACTGTTAATGTTTAGGTAAGCACATGAAAACTGGTTTGGATGACGTTTTCTTACCTCTTTCAGTTCCGTAAAAATGTCATTGTTTACATCTGTTTCAAATTCAATATTTACAGCGGAAGTATTGGGTGTCAAAGGGGCATAATCAAATTCGGGTGTGTTTGATTCGCAATCATTTGTCGTTTTGTTGTTCGTTTCAAAATATGAATCTGTAAAATTTGGAAGAATAGTTTTTACAAAACCAACTATCTCGATGCACTTTATATGATGCCAAAACATACAGTCTTCACATTGGATACCCTGTTGGTTACTTCGGACAGGCCTCTCACACTTCCCACACGGATTTTTAACTGGTCCAGGGTTTTCGGCAACATCACCGCTTATTAAAACTAGTAAAATGAAACAGTACATTTTTGGATCTTTTATAGCTTTCATGTTAGTCTTTGTTTTCAATTTACTATTTGAAATGGCGTCACTTGTACTCACGGTCAGTCCACTTAGTACGTAGTCGAATTTTGATATGTGGCTGGCATTACATGCATAAAAACTTAGATCATTTACTCGGCGATACTCTGCATCATAAATTGGCTCTTGTAATAGTCCTAAACGGAAGAGTATTGCAAAAAGTAAGAGGGCAGATAAGATCCCGCCTTGACCTGTCGCCATTTTTTATACTTAATATTTTTTGTAGCTGTGATAGTTTTGATTGCAATTAAGGCTTTAAGCATATAATAATATTTACATTATTTGTTTAATAAATTTCATGATGAAAATTCATTTACATAAATCATTCATTAAATATCTAAAGACATATATGTTTCAGATAAGACAAAATAAGTCAAAATGATGAAAAGTAATATAAATGTAATCAGAAAGTAACCATGATTACAGGGTCAAAATGAATGTAATCAATTACATTACGATTATCCCGGGGTTCTATGGTACCGCGGTACTTAATGTTTAACGTCTGTGTAACGTAACTAGTTTTCGGAATTAATCCAAAAATGTTATATTTTATTCCCTGGTATAGAAACCTATTTTCCCCCACAATTCATTTTATTCTTTGAATTTGTTTAAAAATACGTCGCCACTTTTCCCTATGACAACGCCGATGTACCTCCCAGAAATGTTTTCCTATGATATCGTGGTAATTGCAAAATTAATGTTATGGGACACAATGTTTGACAAATCAAGACATCGTTTATAAATACTAAATCAAGGTGAATATCCACAAACTTATACCATAAAGAAAATCTTGATAATTTATCACATTTAATAAAGTAAAGTTTCTTTGAAATAACAAATGTAACGAAGTTGAGTCAATTTGATGTAACGTTATGTTGGTTAATATGTTTTCATAGCTTAATTTTTCCATCAACTTTGTCGGTCTAGAAAGTAACTAAAAATAGCACCAAAAATCCCAAATCGAGTTGAAATGAAACGTAAACAAACTGACGACATTTCTAAAAAAAAATAGCAGACGAATTATGACAACTATGGTTTAATTATTGGACATTTTACAAAGCATGGTATCAGGGTAAAATAAAAATGTCCGCTATTTCTATGGAAAAGATAAAAATATGTGTACTTGCAAAAATTCAAGACATTTGGACAGAATGACCAGACGTTCCAATAAATGTGACTTGTGTTTATGAATATATAAATAGAAAAACCGGCGGGTGGCGCTGCAGTGCATAGAAACAGACAAAATGAATACCGCGGTATCATAGAACCTGCGGTACCATAGGAAGGGAGTATACATGTAATCTAAAAAAATGTACGATTACAGATTACATTCGATTACATGAAAAATGTAATCGATTACAACCGATTACTATTACAAATTACGATTACCCCATGTCTGCAATGAGGCTCGACACAATGATTGAAATTCTGAATGACATTTGGCGTCAACACAGTATTTTCTTAAATCAATTTGGATTGCTCATTCATAGATGTAATTCTATTGACTAACCTTATATTTCTAGCTTCTAAACTCGAGGCTGTTGTATGTTCGGAACATCAAAGAAATTGTTAAAATTGTCACAAAACATCAAAAAGATACAGACAATGGACAAAAGTATTCGCCCGCTTCCAATTTACCCTATATATTTCATATAAAACTACAGTTTTTCAAAATATTATCTTGAAATCAATTCACGTCCGATTTTAATCATTATTTCATCAAGGAAAGCAGAAAGATATGTAGTTTATAGTAGTAATTTTGAAATAACTTTTTGAAGCATGTTTTTCAAATCGCCATGATTTAAACACAAACGTAAATATTTTTTTTCTACAAAGGTACTATCTATTAAAGCATTGTATTTCGAAAGAAATTAATTCAGTTGTGTGTTTAGCTTGTATATTCTAAAAATGCTTATCATAGGAAATTATTTTGAAATTATACAGTAAAACTACATACAAGTCTGTTTTTATTGATATAAAAATTATCGAAATCGGGTGTGAATTGACTTCAGGATAAGCTTCTGAAAATTTTTAGTTTTATATGAAATATATAGGGAAAATTGGAAGCATGCGAATACTTTTGTCCATTGTCTGTACATTTGTATATATTGCCTTATACATCACGTTCTACTAAGTTCAGTGGAAAGAAGAACGATTAACGATCAAGAGGCCACCTTTGTCTTTGTCTTTGCCACCGATTCGATCCTCGTACATGGCGTTTTTATTATGTTTTTTTATATATTGCTATTGATATACAACTATAGCCAGTTGTATTATCTTAACGCAAACTTTGAATGTAGCTAAATAACAACACAACTTAGTCATATTTTTACTGATGAACCTGGAAATGCAAAAAGTTCCTATCAACCATGCATTTTTGGAATCAGGAGATCAACTACTATCAAATTCAAAGTCATATCTAGGGAATACCTTCCGATTTGAACAATTCACTTTTTAATTAAGATCTTTTCCCTTTTCCAGTGAAATACCTTAATGATTTATCTTTATATTAAAATACGGTTGTCTGACAACGACTTGCATATATAATATATCCTGAAATACGTTACCAGGACGTAAAAATTACGTTTGAGCTTTTACGTTAACATCAAGACCATATCCGTACGTAACAAAAACGTTCAAACTACAGTGTCACAACGACTTGCATATAATGTATTCTGAATACGTTACCAGGACGTAATAATTACGTTTGAGTTTTTACGTTAGCATCAAAACTATATCCGTACGTAACAAAAACGTTGGAAAGTACGTTGTCACAACGTCTTGCATATAACGTATTCTGAATACGTTACCAGAACGTAAAAAATACATTTGAGCTTTTACGTTAGCATCAAGACCATATCCGTACGTAACAAAAACGTTCACACTACAGTGTCACAACGACTTGCATATAACGTATTCTGAATACGTTACCAGGACGTAATAATTACGTTTGAGTTTTTACGTTAGCATCAAGACCATATCCGTACGTAACAAAAACGTTGGAAAGTACGATGTCACAACGTCTTGCATATAACGTATTCTGAATACGTTACCAGGACGTACACATTACGTTTGAGCTTTTACGTTAGCATCAAGACCATATCCGTACGTAACAAAAACGTTGGAAAATACGTTGTAATAACGACTTGCATATCACGTATCTAAAATACGTTGTGGCAACGTAATGTTCACGTAAGAAAGGAACCTGATCAAACAGCAACCAAACTGCAACGTTGTGAATACGTAGTGTGCTAGCTGGGTGGCTGACCACGGCTGGTCACACTTCTGTTACTCTCCACTCATCACCCATGGATCAGCTGGCAGAGCACAGCTGGTCACACTTCGGTTACTCTTTACTGATCATCCGTGGATCAGCTGGCAGAGCACAGCTGGTCACACTTCTGCTACTCACCACTCATAACCCGTGGATCAGCTGGCAGAATACTTCTTTTCACACTTCGGTTAATCTCCACTCATCACCCATGTGTCAGCTGGCAGAGCACAGATGGTCACACTTCTGCTACTCTCCACTCATAACCCGTGGATCAGCTGGCACAGTACTTCTGGTCACACTTCGGTTAATCTCCACTCATCACCCATGTGTCAGCTGGCAGAGCACAGCTGGTCACACTTCTGCTACTCTCCACTCATAACCCGTGGATCAGCTAGCAGAGTACTTCTGGTCACACTTCGGTTACTCTCCACTCATCACCCGTGGGTCAGCTGACAGAGCCCAGCTGGTCACACTTAGATTACTATCTACTCATCACCAGTGGGTCAGCTGACAGAGCACAACTGGTCATACTTCGATTACTCTCCACTCATAACCCGTGGGTCAGCTGGCAGAGCACAACTTGTCACACTTCTGTTACTCTCCTCTCATCACCAGTGAATCAGCTGGCAGAGTACAGCTGGTCACACTTCTGTCACTCCACGCTCATCACCCGTGGATCAGCTGGCAAAGCACAGCTGGTCACACTTCTGTTACTGTCCACTCATCACCCGAAGATCAGCTGACAGAGTACAGCTGGTCACACTTCTGTTACTCTCCACTTATCACCGGTGGATCAGCTGGCAGAGCACAGCTGGTCACACTTCTGTTACTCTCCAGTCATCACCCGTGTGTCAGCTGGCAGAGCACACTGGTCACACTTCAGTTACTCTCCACTCAACACCCGTGTGTCAGCTGGCAGAATACAGCTGTTCACACTTCTGTTACTCTCCACTCATCACCCGTGGATCAGCTGGCAAAGCACAGCTGGTCACACTTCTGTTACTCTCCACTCATCACCCGTGGATCAGCTGGCAGATCACAGCTGGTCAAACTTCTGTTACTCTCCACTCGTCACCCGTGGATCAGCTGGCAGAGCACAGTTGATAATACTACTGTTGCTCTCCACTCACCACCAGTGGATCAACTGGCAGAGCACAGCTGGTCACACTTATATTACTCTCCACTCATAACCGTTGCTCAGCTGGCAGAGCACAGCTGGTCACACTTCTGTTACTCTCCATTCATAACCCGTGGATCAACTGGCAGAGTACTTATGGTCACACTTTGGTTACTCTCCACTCATCACCCGTGGATCAGCTGGCAGAGCACAGCTGATCAGACTTCTGTTACTCTCCACTCATCACCCGTGGATCAACTGGCAGAGTACTTATGGTCACACTTTGGTTACTCTCCACTCATCACCCATGGATCAGCTGGCAGAGTGCAGCTGGTGAAACTTCGGTTACTCTCCACTCATCATCCGTGGGTCAGCAGGCAGAGCACAGCTGGTCACACTTCGGTTACTCTTCTCTCATAACCCGTGGATCAGCTGGCAGAGTACAGCTTGTCACACTGCTGTTACTCTCCACTCATAACCCGTGGATCAGCTGGCAGAGTACAGCTGGTCAAATTTCGGTTACTCTCCACTCATCATCCGTGGGTCAGCTGGCAGAGCACAGCTGGTCACACTTCGGTTACTCTTCACTCACCACCCGTAGATCAGCTGGCAGAGCACAGCTTGTCACACTTAGATTACTCTCCACTCACAACCAGTGGATCAGCTGGCAGAGAATAACTGCTCACACTTCTGTTACTCTCCACTCATCATCAATGGGTGAGCTGGCAGAGCACAGCTGGTCACACTTCTGTTACTCTCCACTCATCACCAGTGGATCAGCTGGCAGAGTACAGCTGGTCACACTTGTGTTACTCTCCAGTTATCACCCGTGGATCAGCTGGAAGAGCACAGCTGGTCACACTGCTGTTACTCTACAGTCATCACCCGTGTGTCACCTGGCAGAGCACACTGGTCACACTTCAGTTACTCTGCACTCAACACCCATGTGTCAGCTGGCAGAGAACAGCTGCTCACACTTCTGTTACTCTCCACTCATCACCCGTGGATCAACTGACAGAGTACAGCTTCTCACACTTCTGTTACTCTCCAATCATCACCCGTGCATCGGCTGACAAAGCACAGCTGGTCACACTTCTGTTACTCTACACTCATCACCCGTGGATCAGCTGGCAGAGTAGAGGTGGTTACACTTCTGTCACTCTACACTCATCACCCGTGGATCAGCTGGCAGAGTACAGCTGGTCACACTTCTGTTACTCTCCAATCTTCATCCGTGGACCGGCTGGCAAAGCACAGCTGGTCACACTTCTGTTACTCTACACTCATCACCCGTGGATCAGCTGGCAGAGCACAGCTGGTAACACTGCTGTTACTCTACAGTCATCACCCGTGTGTGACCTGGCAGAGCACACTGGTCACACTTCAGTTACTCTCCACTCAACACCCGTGTGTCAGCTGGCAGAGAACAGCTGTTCACACTTCTGTTACTCTCCATTCATCACCCGTGAATCAGCTGGCAAAGCACAGCTGGTCACACTTCTGTTACACTTCATTCATCATCCGTGGATCAGCTGGCAGATCACAGCTGGTCACACTTCTGTTACTCTCCACTCATCACCCGTGGATCAGTTGGCAGAGCACACTGGTCACACTTCTGTTACTCTCCACTCAATACCCGTGTCAGCTGGCAGAGGACAGCTGGTCACACTTCTGCTACTCTCCACTCATAACCCGTGGATCAGCTGGCAGTCTACTTCTGTTCACACTTCGGTTATTCTCCACTCGTCACCCTTGGTTCAGCTGTCAGAGTACTTCTGGTCACACTTCTGTTACTCTCCACTCATCACCCGTGGAACAGCTGGCAAAGTACAGCTGGTCACACTTCTGTTACTCCCCACTCATAACCCGTGGATCAGCTGGGAGAGTACAGCTTGTCACTCTGCTGTTACTCTCCACTCATAATCTGTGGATCAGCTAGCAGAGCACAGCTGGTCACACTTCGGTTACTCTTCACTCACCACACGTGGATCAGCTGGCAGAGCACATTTGGTCATACTTAGATTACTCTCCATTCAATACCCGTTGGTCAGTTGGCAGAGCACAACTGGTCACACTTCGATTACTCTCCACTCATAACCCGTGGATCAGCTGGCAGAGAACAGCTGCTCAAACTTCTGTTACTCTCCACTTATCATCAGTGGGTCAGCTGGCAGAGCACAGCTGGTCACACTTCTGTTACTCTCCACTCATCAACCGTGGATCAGCTGGCAGAGTAGAGCTGGTAACACTTCTGTCACTCTACACTCATCACCCGTGGATCAGCTGGCAGAGCACAGCTGGTCACACTTCTGTTACTCTCCACTCATCACCCGTAGATCAGCTGGCAGAGTACAGCTGGTCACACTTCTGTTACTCTCCAATCATCACCCGTGGATCAGCTGCAATAGCACAGCTGGTCACACTTCTGTTACTCTACACTGATCACCCGTGGCTCAGCTGGCAAAGTACAGCTGGTCACACTTCTGTTACTCTCCACTCATAACACGTGGATCAGCTGGCAGAGTACATTTGGTCACACTTCTGTTACTCTCCACTCATCACCCGTGGATCAGCTGGCAGAGTACATTTGGTCACACTTCTGTTACTCTCCACTCATCACTGGTGGATCAGCTGGCAGAGTACAGCTGGTCACACTTCTGTTACTCTCCACTCATCACCCGTGGATCGGCTGGCAGAGCACAGCTGGTCACACTTCGGTTATTCTTTACTCATAACCCGTGGATCAGCTGGCAGAGCAGAGCTGGTCACACTTCTGCTACTCACTACTCATAACCCGTGGATCAGCTGGCAGAATACTTCTGTTCACACTTCGGTTACTCTGCACTCATCATCCATGGGTCAGCTGTCAGAGCACAGCTGGTCACACTTCTGCTACTCTCCACTCATAACCCGTGGATCAGCTGGCACAGTACTTCTGGTCACACTTCGGTTAATCTCCACTCATCACCCATGTGTCAGCTGGCAGAGCACAGATGGTCACATTTCTGCTACTCTCCACTCATAATCCGTGGATCAGCTAGCAGAGTACTTCTGGTCACACTTCGGTTACTCTCCACTCATCACCCGTGGATCAGCTAGCAGAGTACTTCTGGTCACACTTAGATTACTATCTACTCATCACCAGTGGGTCAGCTGACAGAGCATAACTGGTCATACTTCGATTACTCTCCACTCATAACCCGTGGGTCAGCTGGCAGAGCACAACTTGTCACACTTCTGTTACTGTCCACTCATCACCAGTGAATCAGCTGGCAGAGTACAGCTGGTCACACTTCTGTCACTCCACGCTCATCACCCGTGGATCAGCTGGCAAAGCACAGCTGGTCACACTTCTGTTACACTCCACTCATCACCCGAAGATCAGCTGGCAGAGTACAGCTGGTCACACTTCTGTTACTCTCCACTTATCACCCGTGGATCAGCTGGCAGAGCACAGCTGGTCACACTTCTGTTACTCTCTAGTCATCACCCGTGTGGCAGCTGACAGAGCACACTGGTCACACTTCAGTTACTCTCCAGTCAACACCCGTGTGTCAGCTGGCAGAATACAGCTGGTCACACTTCTGTTACACTCCACTCATCACCCGTGGATTAGCTGGCATATCACAGCTGGTCAAACTTCTGTTACTCTCCACTCGTCACCCGTGGATCAGCTGGTAGAGCACAGTTGATCACACTTCTGTTGCTCTCCACTCATCACACGTGGATCAACTGGCAGAGCACAGCTGGTCACACTTATATTACTCTCCACTCATAACCCGTTGATCAGCTGGCAGAGCACAGCTGGTCACACTTCTGTTACTCTCCACTCATAACCCGTGGATCAACTGGCAGAGTACTTATGGTCACACTTTGGTTACTCTCCACTCATCACCCGTGGATCAGCTTGCAGAGCACAGCTGGTCACACTTCTGTTACTCTCCACTCATAGCCCGTTGATAAACTGGCAGAGTACTTATGGTCACACTTTGGTTACTCTCCACTCATCACCCATGGATCAGCTGGCAGAGTGCAGCTGGTCAAACTTCGGTTATCCTCCACTCATCATCTGTGGGTCAGCAGGTAGAGCACAGCTGGTCACACTTCGGTTACTCTTCACTCATAACCCGTGGATCAGCTGGCAGAGTACAGCTTGTCACACTGCTGTTACTCTCCACTCATAACCCGTGGATCAGCTGGCAGAGTACAGTTGGTCAAACTTCGGTTACTATCCACTCATCATCCGTGGGTCAGCTGGCAGAGCACAGCTGGTCACACTTCGGTTACTCTTCACTCACCACCCGTAGATCAGCTGGCAGAGCACAGCTTGTCACACTTAGATTACTCTCCACTCACAACCAGTGGATCAGCTGGCAGAGAATAACTGCTCACACTTCTGTTACTCTTCACTCATCATCAGTGGGTGAGCTGGCAGAGCACAGTTGGTCACACTTCTATTACTCTCCAATCATCACCCGTGGATCGGCTGGCAAAGCACAACTGGTCACACTTCTGTTACTCTACACTTATAAACCCGTGGATCAACTGGCAGAGTACTTATGGTCACACTTTGGTTACTCTCCACTCATCACCCGTGGATCAGCTGGAAGAGCACAGCTGGTCACACTTCTGTTACTCTCCACTCATAATCCGTGGATCAACTGGCAGAGTACCGATGATCACACTTTGGTTACTCTCCACTCATCACCCATGGATCAGCTGGCAGAGTGCAGCTGGTGAAACTTCGGTTACTCTCCACTCATCATCCGTGGGTCAGCAGGCAGAGCACAGCTGGTCACACTTCGGTTACTCTTCACTCATAACCCGTGGATCAGCTGACAGAGTACAGCTTGTCACACTGCTGTTACTCTACACTCATAACCCGTGGATCAGCTGGTAGAGTACAGCTGGTCAAACTTCGGTTACTCTCCACTCATCATCCGTGGGTCAGCTGGCAGAGCACAGCTGGTCACACTTCGGTTACTCTTCACTCACCACCCGTAGATCAGCTGGCTGAGCACAGCTTGTCACACTTAGATTACTCTCCACTCACAACCAGTGGATCAGCTGGCAGAGAATAACTGCTCACACTTCTGTTACTCTCCACTCATCATCAGTGGGTGAGCTGGCAGAGCACAGCTGGTCACATTTCTGTTACTCTCCACTCATAACCCGTGGATCAACTGGCAGAGTACTTATGGTCACACTTTGGTTACTCTCCACTCATCACCCATGGATCAGCTGGCAGAGTGCAGCTGGTCAGACTTCTGTTACTCTCCACTCATCACCAGTGGATTAACTGGCAGAGTGCAGCTGGTCACACTTCTGTTACTCTCCAGTTATCACCCGTGGATCAGCTGGAAGAGCACAGCTGGTCACACTGCTGTTACTCTACAGTCATCACCCGTGGGTCACCTGGCAGAGCACACTGGTCACACTTCAGTTACTCTCCATTCAACACCCATGTGTCAGCTGGCAGAGAACAGCTGCTCACACTTCTGTTACTCTCCACTCATCACCCGTGGATCAGCTGGCAGAGTACAGCTGGTCACACTTCTGTTACTCTCCAATCATCACCCGTGGATCGGCTGACAAAGCACAGCTGGTCACACTTCTGTTACTCTACACTCATCACCCGTGGATCAGCTGGCAGAGTAGAGCTGGTCACACTCCTGTCACTCTATATTCATCACCCGTGGATCAGCTGGCAGAGCACAGCTGGTCACACTTCTGTTACTCTCTACTCATCACCCGTGGATCAGTTGGCAGAGCACACTGGTCACACTTCTGTTACTCTCCACTCAATACCCGTGTCAGCTGGCAGAGGACAGCTGGTCACACTTCTACTACTCTCCAATCATCACCCGTGGATCAGCTGGCAGACTACTTCTGGTCACACTTCGGTTACTCTCCACTCGTCACCCGTGGATCAGCTGGCAGAGCACAGCTGGTCACACATTTGTTACTCTCCACTCATCACCCGTGGATCAGCTGGCAGAGTACAGCTGGTCACACTTCTGTTACTCCCCACTTATCTCCCATGGATCATCTGGCAGAGCACAGCTGGTCACACTTCTGTTACTCCCCACTCATAACCCGTGGATCAGCTGGCAGAGTACAGCTTGTCACTCTGCTGGTACTATCCACTCATAACCCGTGGATATCCTTGGATCAGCTGGCAGAGCACATTTGGTCATACTTAGATTACTCTCCACTCAATACCCTTGGGTCAGTTGGCAGAGCACAACTGGTCACACTTCGATTACTCTCCACTCATAACCCGTGGATTAGCCGGCAGAGAACAACTGCTCAAACTTCTGTTACTCTCCACTCATCATCAGTGGGTCAGCTGGCTGAAAACAGCTGGTCACACTTCTGTTACTCTCCACTCATCACCCGTGGATCAGCTGGCAGAGTAGAGCTGGTAAGACTTCTGTCACTCTACACTCATCACCCGTGGATCAGCTGGCAGAGCACAGCTGGTCACACTCCTGTTACTCTCCACTCATCACCGGTAGATCAGCTTGCAGAGTACAGCTGGTCACATTTCTGTTACTCTCCAATCATCACCCGTGGATCAGCTGGCAAAGCACAGCTGGTCACACTTCTGTTACTCTACACTGATCACCCGTGGATCAGCTGGCAAAGTACAGCTGGTCACACTTCTGTTACTCTCCACTCATAACACGTGGATCAGCTGGCAGAGTACAGCTGGTCACACTTCTGTTATTCTCCACTCATCACCCGTGGATCAGCTGGCAGAGTACATTTGGTCACACTTCTGTTACCCTCCACTCATCACCCGTGGATCAGCTGGCAGAGTAGAGCTGGTAAAACTTCTGTCACTCTACATTCATCACCCGTGGATCAGCTGGCAGAGCACAGCTGGTCACACTTCTGTTACTCTCCACTCATCACCCGTAGATCAGCAGGCAGAGTACAGCTGGTCACACTTCTGTTACTCTCCAATCATCACCCGTGGATCAGCTGGCAAAGCACAGCTGGTCACACTTCTGTTACTCTACACTGATCACCCGTGGATCAGCTGGCAAAGTACAGCTGGTCACACTTCTGTTAATCTCAACTCATAACACGTGGATCAGCTGGCAGAGTACAGCTGATCACACTTCTGTTACTCTCCACTCATCACCCGTGGATCAGCTGGCAAAGTACATTTGGTCACACTTCTGTTACTTTCCACTCATCACTGATTGATCAGCTGGCAGAGTACAGCTGGTCACACTGCTGTTACTCTCACCTCATAGCCCATGGATCAGCTGGCAGAGTACATCTGGTCACACTTCTGTTACTCTCCACTCACAACCCGTGGATCAGCTCGCAGAATACTTCTAGTCACACTTCGGTGACTCTCCACTCATAACCCGTGGATCAGCTGGCAGATCACAGCTGGTCTCACTTATGTTACTCTCCACTCATCACCCTTGGATGAGCTGGCACAGCACAGCTGGTCACACTTCTGTTACTCTCCACTCATCACCAGTGGATCAGCTGACAGAGTACAGCTGGTCACACTTCTGTTACTCTCCAGTTATCACGCGTGGATCAGCTGGCAGAGCACAGCTGCTCACACTGCTGTTACTCTACAGTCATCACCCGTGTGTCACCTAGCAGAGCACACTGGTCAGACTTCAGTTACTCTACACTCAATACCCATGTGTCAGCTGGCAGAGAACAGCTTGTCACACTTCTGGTACTCTCCACTCATCACCCGTGGATCAGCTGGCAGAGTGCAGCTTGTCACACTTCTGTTACTCTCCAATCATCATCCGTGGATCGGGTGGCAGAGCACAGCTGGTCACACTTCTGTTACTCTCCACTCATCACCTGTGGATCAGCTGGCAGAGTAGAGCTGGTAACACTTCTGTCACTCTACACTCATCACCCGTGGATCAGCTGGCAGAGCACAGCTGGTCACACTTCTGTTACTCTCCACTCATCACCCGTAGATCAGCTGGCAGAGGACAGCTGGTCACACTTCTGCTACTCTCCACTCATCACCCGTGGATCAGCTGGCAAAGCACAGCTGGTAACACTTCTTTTACTCTACACTGATCACCTGTGGATCAGCTGGCAAAGTACAGCTGGTCACACTTCTATTACTCTCCACTCATAATACGTGGATCAGCTGGCAGAGTACAGCTGGTCACACTTCTGTTACTCTCCACTCATCACCCGTGGATCAGCTGGCAAAGTACATTTGGTCACACTTCTGTTACTCTCCACTCATCACTGGTGGATCAGCTGGCAGAGTACAGCTGGTCACACTGCTGTTACTCTCACCTCATAACCCATGGATCAGCTGGCAGAGTACATCTGGTCACACTTCTGTTACTCTCCACTCACAACCCGTGGATCAGCTGGTAGAATACTTCTAGTCACACTTCGGTGACTCTCCACTCGTAACCCGTGGATCAGCTGGCAGATCACAGCTGGTCTCACTTATGTTACTCTCCCCTCATCACCCGTGGATCAGCTGGCACAGCACAGCTGGTCACACTTCTGTTACTTTCCACTCATCACCAGTGGATCAGCTGGCAGAGTACAGCTGGTCACACTTCTGTTACTCTCCAATCATCACCCGTGGATCGGCTGGCAGAGCACAGCTGGTCACACTTCTGTTACTCTACACTCATCACCCGTGGATCAGCTGGCAGAGTAGAGCTGGTCACACTTCTGTCACTATACACTCATCACCCGTGGATCAGCTGGCAGAGCACAGCTGTTCACACTTCTGTTACTCTCCACTCATCACCCGTAGATCAGCTGGCAGAGTACAGCTGGTCACACTTCTGTTACTCTCCAACCATCATCCGTGGATCGGCTGGCAAAGCCAGCTGGTCACACTTCTGTTACTCTACACTCATCACCCGTGGATCAGCTGGAAAAGCACAGCTGGTCACACTTCTGTTACACTCCACTCATCACCCGTGGGTCAGCTGGCAGAGCACAGCCGGTCACACTTCTGTTACTCTCCACTCATCACCCGAGGATCATTTGGCACAGCACACTGGTCACACTTCTGTTACTCTCCACTCATCACCAGTGGATCAGCTGGCAGAGTACAGCTGGTCACACGTCTGTTACTCTCCAGTTATCACGCGTGGATCAACTGGCAGAGCACAGCTGATCACACTGCTGTTACTCTACAGTCATCACCCGTGTGTCACCTGGCAGAGCACACTGGTCAAACTTCAATTATTCTCCACTCAATACCCATGTGTCAGCTGGCAGAGAACAGCTGGTCACACTTCTGTTACTCTCCACTCATCACCCGTGGATCAGCTGGCAGAGTACAGCTGGTCACACTTCTGTTACTCTCCAATCATCACCCGTGGATCGGCTGGCAGAGGACAGCTGGTCACACTGCTGTTACTCTACAGTCATCACCCGTGAATCAGTTGGCAGAAAACAGCTGGTCACACTTTTGCTACTCTCCACTCATAACCCGTGCATCAGCTGGCAGACAACAGCTGGCCACACTTCTGTTACACTCCACTCATCACCCGTGGGTCAGCTGGCAGAGCACAGCCGGTCACACTTCTGTTACTCTCCACTCAACAACCGAGGATCAGTTGGCAGAGCACACTGGTCACACGTCTGGTACTCTCCACTCAATAATCGTGTCAGCTGGCAGAGAACAGCTGGTCACACTTCTGTTACTCTCCACTCATCACCCGTGGATCAGCTGTCAGAACACAGCTGGTCACACTTCTGTTACTCTACAGTCATCACCCGTGAATCAGTTGGCAGAGAACAGCTGGTCACACTTCTGCTACTCTCCACTCATAACCCGTGGATCTGCTGGCAGACTACTTCTGGTCACACTTCGGTTACTCTCCACTCATAACCCGTGGATCAGCTGGCAGAGTACTTCTGGTCACACTTCTGTTACTCTCCACTCGTCACCCGTGGATCAGCTGGCAGAGCACAGCTGGTCACACTTCTGTTACTCTCCACTCATAACTCGTGGATCAGCTGACAGAGTACAGCTGGTCACACTTCTGTTACTCTCCACTCATAACCCGTGGATCAGCTGTCAGAACACAGCTGGTCACACTTCTGTTACTCTCCATTCATCACCCGTGGATCAGCTGTCAGAGCACAGCTGGTCACACTTCGGTTACTCATCACTCACCACCCATGGATCAGCTGGCAGAGCACATTTGGTCATACTTAGATTACTCTCCACTCAATACCCGTGGGTCAGTTGGCAGAGCACAACTGGTCACACTTCGATTACTCTCCACTCATAACCCGTGGATCAGCTGGCAGAGAACAACTGCTCAAACTTCTGTTACTCTCCACTCATCATCAGTGGGTCAGCTGGCAGAGCAAAGCTGGTCACACTTCTGTTACTCTCCACTCATCACCCGTGGATCAGCTGGCAGAGTAGAGCTGGTAACACTTCTGTCAATCTACACTCATCACCCGTGGATCAGCTGGCAGAGCACAGCTGGTCACACTTCTGTTACTCTCCACATATCACCCGTAGATCAGCGGGCAGAGTACAGCTGGTCACACTTCTGTTACTCTCCAATCATCACCCGTGGAACAGCTGGCAAAGCACAGCTGGTCACAGTTCTGTTACTCTACACTCATCACCCGTGGATCAGCTGGCAGAGTACAGCTGGTCACACTTCTGTTACTCTCCACTCATAACACGTGAATCAGCTGGCAGAGTACAGCTGGTCACACTTCTGTTACTCTCCACTCATAACCAGTGGATCAGCTGGCAGACTACATTTGGTCACACTTCTGTTACTCTCCACTCATCACCCGTGGATCAGCTGGCAGAGTACATTTGGTCACACTTCTGTTACTCTCCACTCATCACTGGTGGATCAGCTGGCAGAGTACAGCTGGTCACACTGCTGTTACTCTCACCTCATAACCCGTGGATCAGCTGGCAGAGTACATCTGGTCACACTTCTGTTACTCTCCACTCACAACCCGTGGATCAGCTGGCAAAATACTTCTAGTCACACTTCGGTGACTCTCCACTCATTACCCGTGGATCAGCTGGCAGAGCACAGCTGGTCTCACTTATGTTACTCTCCACTCATCACCCGTGGATCAGCTGGCACAGCACAGCTGGTCACACTTCTGTTTCTCTCCACTCATCACCAGTGGATCAGCTGGCAGAGTACAGCTGGTCACACTTCTGTTACTCTCCAGTTATCACGCGTGGATCAGCTGGCAGAGCACAGCTGCTCACACTGCTGTTACTCTACAGTCATCACCTGTGTGTCACCTGGCAGAGCACACTGGTCAAACTTCTGTTACTCTCCACTCAATACCCATGTGTCAGCTGGCAGAGAACAGCTGGTCACACTTCTGTTACTCTCCACTCATCACCCGTGGATCAGCTGGCAGAGTACAGCTGGTCACACTTCTGTTACTCTCCAATCATCACCCGTGGATCGGCTGGCAGAGCACAGCTGATCATACTTCTGTTACTCTACACCCATCACCCGTGGATCAGCTGGCAGAGTAGAGCTTGTCACACTTCTGTTAATCTCCACTCATCATCCGTAGATCAGCTGGCAGAGTACAGCTTGTCACACTTCTGTTACTCTCCACTCATCACCCGTAGATCAGCTGGCAGAGTACAGCTGGTCACACTTCAGTTACTCTCCAATCATCATCCGTGGATCAGCTGGCAAAGCACAGCTGGTCACACTTCTGTTACTCTAGTCATCACCCGTGAATCAGTTGGCAGAGAACAGCTGGTCACACTTTTGCTACTCTCCACTCATAACCCGTGCATCAGCTGGGAGAGAACAGCTGGTCACACTTCTGGTACTCTCCATTCATCACCCGTGGATCAGCTGGCAAAGCACAGCTGGTCACACTTCTGTTACACTCCACTCATCACCCGTGGGTCAGCTGACAGATCACAGCTGGTCACACTTCTGTTACTCTCCTTTCATCACCCGTGGATCAGTTGGCAGAGCATACTGGTCAAACTTCAATTACTCTCCACTCAACACCCATGTGTCAGCTGGCAGAGAACAGCTGGTCACTCTTCTGTTACTCTCCACTCATCACCCGTGGAGCAGCTGGCAGAGTACAGCTGGTCACACTTCTGTTACTCTCCAATCATCACCCGTGGATCGGCTGGCAGAGCACAGCTGGTCACACTTCTGTTACTCTACACTCATCACCCGTGGATCAGCTGGCAGAGTAGAGCTGGTCACACTTCTGTCACTCTACACTCATCACCCGTGGATCAGCTGGCTGAGCACAGCTGGTCACACTTCTGTTGCTCTCCACTCATCACCCGTAGATCAGCTGGCAGAGTACAGGTGATCACACTTCTGTTACTCTCCAATCATCATCCGTGGATAGGCTGGCAAAGCACAGCTTGTCACACTTCTGTTACTCTACACTCATCACCCGTGGATCAGCTGGCAGAGCACAGCTGGTCACACTGCTGTTACTCTACAGTCATCACCCCTTTGTCAGCTGGCAGATCACAGCTGGCCACACTTCCGTTACTCTCCACTCATCACCCGTGGATCAGTTGGCAGAGCACACTGGTCACACTTCTGTTACTCTCCACTCAATACACGTGTCAGCTGGCAGGGCACATCTGGTCACACTTCTGCTACTCTCCACTCATAACCCGTGGATCTGCTGGCAGACTACTTCTGGTCACACTTCGGTTACTCTCCACTCATAACCCGTGGATCAGCTGGCAGAGTACTTCTGGTCACACTTCTGTTACTCTCCACTCGTCACCCGTGGATCAGCTGGCAGAACACAGCTGGTCACACTTCTGTTAATCTCCACTCATAACTCGTGGATCAGCTGACAGAGTACAGCTGGTCACACTTCTGTTACTCTCCACTCATAACCCGCGAATCAGTTGGCAGAGAACAGCTGGTCACACTTCTGTTACTCTCCACTCATCACCCGTGGATCAGCTGTCAGAACACAGCTGGTCACACTTCTGTTACTCTCCACTCATCACCCGTGGATCAGCTGTCAGAGCACAGCTGGTCACACTTCGGTTACTCTTCACTCACCACCCGTGGATCAGCTGGCAGAGCACATTTGGTCATACTTAGATTACTCTCCACTCAATACCCGTGGGTCAGTTGGCAGAGCACAACTGGTCACACTTCGATTACTCTCCACTCATAACCCGTGGATCAACTGGCAGAGAACAACTGCTCAAACTTCTGTTACTCTCCACTCATCATCAGTGGGTCAGCTGGCAGAGCACAGCTGGTCACACTTCTGTTACTCTCCACTCATCACCCGTGGATCAGCTGGCAGAGTAGAGCTGGTAACACTTCTGTCAATCTACACTCATCACCCGTGGATCAGCTGGCAGAGCACAGCTGGTCACACTTCTGTTACTCTCCACACATCACCCGTAGATCAGCTGGCAGAGTACAGCTGGTCACACTTCTGTTACTCTCCAATCATCACCCGTGGAACAGCTGGCAAAGCACAGCTGGTCACACTTCTGTTACTCTACACTCATCACCCGTGGATCAGCTGGCAGAGTACAGCTGGTCACACTTCTGTTACTCTCCACTCATAACACGTGGATCAGCTGGCAGAGTACAGCTGGTCACACTTCTGTTACTCTCCACTCATAACCAGTGGATCAGCTGGCAGACTACATTTGGTCACACTTCTGTTACTCTCCACTCATCACCCGTGGATCAGCTGGCAGAGTACATTTGGTCACACTTCTGTTACTCTCCACTCATCACTGGTGGATCAGCTGGCAGAGTACAGCTGGTCACACTGCTGTTACTCTCACCTCATAACCCGTGGATCAGCTGGCAGAGTACATCTGGTCACACTTCTGTTACTCTCCACTCACAACCCGTGGATCAGCTGGCAAAATACTTCTAGTCACACTTCGGTGACTCTCCACTCATTACCCGTGGATCAGCTGGCAGAGCACAGCTGGTCTCACTTATGTTACTCTCCACTCATCACCCGTGGATCAGCTGGCACAGCACAGCTGGTCACACTTCTGTTTCTCTCCACTCATCACCAGTGGATCAGCTGGCAGAGTACAGCTGGTCACACTTCTGTTACTCTCCAGTTATCACGCGTGGATCAGCTGGCAGAGCACAGCTGCTCACACTGCTGTTACTCTACAGTCATCACCTGTGTGTCACCTGGCAGAGCACACTGGTCAAACTTCTGTTACTCTCCACTCAATACCCATGTGTCAGCTGGCAGAGAACAGCTGGTCACACTTCTGTTACTCTCCACTCATCACCCGTGGATCAGCTGGCAGAGTACAGCTGGTCACACTTCTGTTACTCTCCAATCATCACCCGTGGATCGGCTGGCAGAGCACAGCTGATCATACTTCTGTTACTCTACACCCATCACCCGTGGATCAGCTGGCAGAGTAGAGCTGGTCACACTTCTGTTAATCTCCACTCATCATCCGTAGATCAGCTGGCAGAGTACAGCTTGTCACACTTCTGTTACTCTCCACTCATCACCCGTAGATCAGCTGGCAGAGTACAGCTGGTCACACTTCAGTTACTCTCCAATCATCATCCGTGGATCAGCTGGCAAAGCACAGCTGGTCACACTTCTGTTACTCTAGTCATCACCCTTGAATCAGTTGGCAGAGAACAGCTGGTCACACATTTGCTACTCTCCACTCATAACCCGTGCATCAGCTGGGAGAGAACAGCTGGTCACACTTCTGGTACTCTCCATTCATCACCCGTGGATCAGCTGGCAAAGCACAGCTGGTCACACTTCTGTTACACTCCACTCATCACCCGTGGGTCAGCTGACAGATCACAGCTGGTCACACTTCTGTTACTCTCCAATCATCACCCGTGGATCGGCTGGCAGAGCACAACTGGTCATACTTCTGTTACTCTACACTCATCACCCGTGGATCAGCTGGCAGAGTAGAGCTGGTCACACTTCTGTTAATCTCCACTCATCATCCGTAGATCAGCTGGCAGAGTACAGCTTGTCACACTTCTGTTACTCTCCACTCATCACCCGTAGATCAGCTGGCAGAGTACAGCTGGTCACACTTCTGTTACTCTCCAATCATCATCCGTGGATCAGCTGGCAAAGCACAGCTGGTCACACTTCTGTTACTCTAGTCATCACCCGTGAATCAGTTGGCAGAGAACAGCTGGTCACACTTTTGCTACTCTCCACTCATAACCCGTGCATCAGCTGGGAGAGAACATCTGGTCACACTTCTGTTACTCTCCACTCACAACCCGTGGATCAGCTGGCAAAATACTTCTAGTCACACTTCGGTGACTCTCCACTCATTACCCGTGGATCAGCTGGCAGAGCACAGCTGGTCTCACTTATGTTACTCTCCACTCATCACCCGTGGATCAGCTGGCACAGCACAGCTGGTCACACTTCTGTTTCTCTCCACTCATCACCAGTGGATCAGCTGGCAGAGTACAGCTGGTCACACTTCTGTTACTCTCCAGTTATCACGCGTGGATCAGCTGGCAGAGCACAGCTGCTCACACTGCTGTTACTCTACAGTCATCACCTGTGTGTCACCTGGCAGAGCACACTGGTCAAACTTCTGTTACTCTCCACTCAATACCCATGTGTCAGCTGGCAGAGAACAGCTGGTCACACTTCTGTTACTCTCCACTCATCACCCGTGGATCAGCTGGCAGAGTACAGCTGGTCACACTTCTGTTACTCTCCAATCATCACCCGTGGATCGGCTGGCAGAGCACAGCTGATCATACTTCTGTTACTCTACACCCATCACCCGTGGATCAGCTGGCAGAGTAGAGCTGGTCACACTTCTGTTAATCTCCACTCATCATCCGTAGATCAGCTGGCAGAGTACAGCTTGTCACACTTCTGTTACTCTCCACTCATCACCCGTAGATCAGCTGGCAGAGTACAGCTGGTCACACTTCAGTTACTCTCCAATCATCATCCGTGGATCAGCTGGCAAAGCACAGCTGGTCACACTTCTGTTACTCTAGTCATCACCCGTGAATCAGTTGGCAGAGAACAGCTGGTCACACTTTTGCTACTCTCCACTCATAACCCGTGCATCAGCTGGGAGAGAACAGCTGGTCACACTTCTGGTACTCTCCATTCATCACCCGTGGATCAGCTGGCAAAGCACAGCTGGTCACACTTCTGTTACACTCCACTCATCACCCGTGGGTCAGCTGACAGATCACAGCTGGTCACACTTCTGTTACTCTCCTTTCATCACCCGTGGATCAGTTGGCAGAGCATACTGGTCAAACTTCAATTACTCTCCACTCAACACCCATGTGTCAGCTGGCAGAGAACAGCTGGTCACTCTTCTGTTACTCTCCACTCATCACCCGTGGAGCAGCTGGCAGAGTACAGCTGGTCACACTTCTGTTACTCTCCAATCATCACCCGTGGATCGGCTGGCAGAGCACAGCTGGTCACACTTCTGTTACTCTACACTCATCACCCGTGGATCAGCTGGCAGAGTAGAGCTGGTCACACTTCTGTCACTCTACACTCATCACCCGTGGATCAGCTGGCTGAGCACAGCTGGTCACACTTCTGTTGCTCTCCACTCATCACCCGTAGATCAGCTGGCAGAGTACAGGTGATCACACTTCTGTTACTCTCCAATCATCATCCGTGGATAGGCTGGCAAAGCACAGCTTGTCACACTTCTGTTACTCTACACTCATCACCCGTGGATCAGCTGGCAGAGCACAGCTGGTCACACTGCTGTTACTCTACAGTCATCACCCCTTTGTCAGCTGGCAGATCACAGCTGGCCACACTTCCGTTACTCTCCACTCATCACCCGTGGATCAGTTGGCAGAGCACACTGGTCACACTTCTGTTACTCTCCACTCAATACACGTGTCAGCTGGCAGGGCACATCTGGTCACACTTCTGCTACTCTCCACTCATAACCCGTGGATCTGCTGGCAGACTACTTCTGGTCACACTTCGGTTACTCTCCACTCATAACCCGTGGATCAGCTGGCAGAGTACTTCTGGTCACACTTCTGTTACTCTCCACTCGTCACCCGTGGATCAGCTGGCAGAGCACAGCTGGTCACACTTCTGTTAATCTCCACTCATAACTCGTGGATCAGCTGACAGAGTACAGCTGGTCACACTTCTGTTACTCTCCACTCATAACCCGCGAATCAGTTGGCAGAGAACAGCTGGTCACACTTCTGTTACTCTCCACTCATCACCCGTGGATCAGCTGTCAGAACACAGCTGGTCACACTTCTGTTACTCTCCACTCATCACCCGTGGATCAGCTGTCAGAGCACAGCTGGTCACACTTCGGTTACTCTTCACTCACCACCCGTGGATCAGCTGGCAGAGCACATTTGGTCATACTTAGATTACTCTCCACTCAATACCCGTGGGTCAGTTGGCAGAGCACAACTGGTCACACTTCGATTACTCTCCACTCATAACCCGTGGATCAGCTGGCAGAGAACAACTGCTCAAACTTCTGTTACTCTCCACTCATCATCAGTGGGTCAGCTGGCAGAGCACAGCTGGTCACACTTCTGTTACTCTCCACTCATCACCCGTGGATCAGCTGGCAGAGTAGAGCTGGTAACACTTCTGTCAATCTACACTCATCACCCGTGGATCAGCTGGCAGAGCACAGCTGGTCACACTTCTGTTACTCTCCACACATCACCCGTAGATCAGCTGGCAGAGTACAGCTGGTCACACTTCTGTTACTCTCCAATCATCACCCGTGGAACAGCTGGCAAAGCACAGCTGGTCACACTTCTGTTACTCTACACTCATCACCCGTGGATCAGCTGGCAGAGTACAGCTGGTCACACTTCTGTTACTCTCCACTCATAACACGTGGATCAGCTGGCAGAGTACAGCTGGTCACACTTCTGTTACTCTCCACTCATAACCAGTGGATCAGCTGGCAGACTACATTTGGTCACACTTCTGTTACTCTCCACTCATCACCCGTGGATCAGCTGGCAGAGTACATTTGGTCACACTTCTGTTACTCTCCACTCATCACTGGTGGATCAGCTGGCAGAGTACAGCTGGTCACACTGCTGTTACTCTCACCTCATAACCCGTGGATCAGCTGGCAGAGTACATCTGGTCACACTTCTGTTACTCTCCACTCACAACCCGTGGATCAGCTGGCAAAATACTTCTAGTCACACTTCGGTGACTCTCCACTCATTACCCGTGGATCAGCTGGCAGAGCACAGCTGGTCTCACTTATGTTACTCTCCACTCATCACCCGTGGATCAGCTGGCACAGCACAGCTGGTCACACTTCTGTTTCTCTCCACTCATCACCAGTGGATCAGCTGGCAGAGTACAGCTGGTCACACTTCTGTTACTCTCCAGTTATCACGCGTGGATCAGCTGGCAGAGCACAGCTGCTCACACTGCTGTTACTCTACAGTCATCACCTGTGTGTCACCTGGCAGAGCACACTGGTCAAACTTCTGTTACTCTCCACTCAATACCCATGTGTCAGCTGGCAGAGAACAGCTGGTCACACTTCTGTTACTCTCCACTCATCACCCGTGGATCAGCTGGCAGAGTACAGCTGGTCACACTTCTGTTACTCTCCAATCATCACCCGTGGATCGGCTGGCAGAGCACAGCTGATCATACTTCTGTTACTCTACACCCATCACCCGTGGATCAGCTGGCAGAGTAGAGCTGGTCACACTTCTGTTAATCTCCACTCATCATCCGTAGATCAGCTGGCAGAGTACAGCTTGTCACACTTCTGTTACTCTCCACTCATCACCCGTAGATCAGCTGGCAGAGTACAGCTGGTCACACTTCAGTTACTCTCCAATCATCATCCGTGGATCAGCTGGCAAAGCACAGCTGGTCACACTTCTGTTACTCTAGTCATCACCCGTGAATCAGTTGGCAGAGAACAGCTGGTCACACTTTTGCTACTCTCCACTCATAACCCGTGCATCAGCTGGGAGAGAACAGCTGGTCACACTTCTGGTACTCTCCATTCATCACCCGTGGATCAGCTGGCAAAGCACAGCTGGTCACACTTCTGTTACACTCCACTCATCACCCGTGGGTCAGCTGACAGATCACAGCTGGTCACACTTCTGTTACTCTCCAATCATCACCCGTGGATCGGCTGGCAGAGCACAGCTGGTCATACTTCTGTTACTCTACACTCATCACCCGTGGATCAGCTGGCAGAGTAGAGCTGGTCACACTTCTGTTAATCTCCACTCATCATCCGTAGATCAGCTGGCAGAGTACAGCTTGTCACACTTCTGTTACTCTCCACTCATCACCCGTAGATCAGCTGGCAGAGTACAGCTGGTCACACTTCTGTTACTCTCCAATCATCATCCGTGGATCAGCTGGCAAAGCACAGCTGGTCACACTTCTGTTACTCTAGTCATCACCCGTGAATCAGTTGGCAGAGAACAGCTGGTCACACTTTTGCTACTCTCCACTCATAACCCGTGCATCAGCTGGGAGAGAACAGCTGGTCACACTTCTGGTACTCTCCATTCATCACCCGTGGATCAGCTGGCAAAGCACAGCTGGTCACACTTCTGTTACACTCCACTCATCACCCGTGGGTCAGCTGACAGATCACAGCTGGTCACACTTCTGTTACTCTCCTTTCATCACCCGTGGATCAGTTGGCAGAGCATACTGGTCAAACTTCAATTACTCTCCACTCAACACCCATGTGTCAGCTGGCAGAGAACAGCTGGTCACTCTTCTGTTACTCTCCACTCATCACCCGTGGAGCAGCTGGCAGAGTACAGCTGGTCACACTTCTGTTACTCTCCAATCATCACCCGTGGATCGGCTGGCAGAGCACAGCTGGTCACACTTCTGTTACTCTACACTCATCACCCGTGGATCAGCTGGCAGAGAAGAGCTGGTCACACTTCTGTCACTCTACACTCATCACCCGTGGATCAGCTGGCTGAGCACAGCTGGTCACACTTCTGTTGCTCTCCACTCATCACCCGTAGATCAGCTGGCAGAGTACAGGTGATCACACTTCTGTTACTCTCCAATCATCATCCGTGGATAGGCTGGCAAAGCACAGCTTGTCACACTTCTGTTACTCTACACTCATCACCCGTGGATCAGCTGGCAGAGCACAGCTGGTCACACTGCTGCTACTCTACAGTCATCACCCCTTTGTCAGCTGGCAGATCACAGCTGGCCACACTTCCGTTACTCTCCACTCATCACCCGTGGATCAGTTGGCAGAGCACACTGGTCACACTTCTGTTACTCTCCACTCAATACACGTGTCAGCTGGCAGGGCACATCTGGTCACACTTCTGCTACTCTCCACTCATAACCCGTGGATCTGCTGGCAGACTACTTCTGGTCACACTTCGGTTACTCTCCACTCATAACCCGTGGATCAGCTGGCAGAGTACTTCTGGTGACACTTCTGTTACTCTCCACTCGTCACCAGTGGATCAGCTGGCAGAGCACAGCTGGTCACACTTCTGTTACTCTCCACTCATAACTCGTGGATCAGCTGACAGAGTACAGCTGGTCACACTTCTGTTACTCTCCACTCATAACCCGCGAATCAGTTGGCAGAGAACAGCTGGTCACACTTCTGTTACTCTCCACTCATCACCCGTGGATCAGCTGTCAGAACACAGCTGGTCACACTTCTGTTACTCTCCACTCATCACCCTTGGATCAGCTGTCAGAGCACAGCTGGTCACACTTCGGTTACTCTTCACTCACCACCCGTGGATCAGCTGGCAGAGCACATTTGGTCATACTTAGATTACTCTCCACTCAATACCCGTGGGTCAGTTGGCAGAGCACAACTGGTCACACTTCGATTACTCTCCACTCATAACCCGTGGATCAGCTGGCAGAGAACAACTGCTCAAACTTCTGTTACTCTCCACTCATCATCAGTGGGTCAGCTGGCAGAGCACAGCTGGTCACACTTCTGTTACTCTCCACACATCACCCGTAGATCAGCTGGCAGAGTACAGCTGGTCACACTTCTGTTACTCTCCAATCATCACCCGTGGAACAGCTGGCAAAGCACAGCTGGTCACACTTCTGTTACTCTACCCTCATCACCCGTGGATCAGCTGGCAGAGTACAGCTGGTCACACTTCTGTTACTCTCCACTCATAACACGTGGATCAGCTGGCAGAGTACAGCTGGTCACACTTCTGTTACTCTCCACTCATAACCAGTGGATCAGCTGGCAGACTACATTTGGTCACACTTCTGTTACTCTCCACTCATCACCCGTGGATCAGCTGGCAGAGTACATTTGGTCACACTTCTGTTACTCTCCACTCATCACTGGTGGATCAGCTGGCAGAGTACAGCTGGTCACACTGCTGTTACTCTCACCTCATCACCCGTGGATCAGCTGGCAGAGTACATCTGGTCACACTTCTGTTACTCTCCACTCACAACCCGTGGATCAGCTGGCAAAATACTTCTAGTCACACTTCGGTGACTCTCCACTCATTACCCGTGGATCAGCTGGCAGAGCACAGCTGGTCTCACTTATGTTACTCTCCACTCATCACCCGTGGATCAGCTGGCACAGCACAGCTGGTCACACTTCTGTTTCTCTCCACTCATCACCAGTGGATCAGCTGGCAGAGTACAGCTGGTCACACTTCTGTTACTCTCCAGTTATCACGCGTGGATCAGCTGGCAGAGCACAGCTGCTCATACTGCTGTTACTCTACAGTCATCACCTGTGTGTCATCTGGCAGAGCACACTGGTCAAACTTCTGTTACTCTGCACTCAATACCCATGTGTCAGCTGGCAGAGAAAAGCTGGTCACACTTCTGTTACTCTCCACTCATCACCCGTGGATCAGCTGGCAGAGTACAGCTGGTCACACTTCTGTTACTCTCCAATCATCACCCGTGGATCGGCTGGCAGAGCACAGCTGGTCACACTTCTGTTACTCTACACTCATCACCCGTGGATCAGCTGGCAGAGTAGAGCTGGTCACACTTCTGTTAATCTCCACTCATCATCCGTAGATCAGCTGGCAGAGTACAGCTTGTCACACTTCTGTTACTCTCCACTCATCACCCGTAGATCAGCTGGCAGAGTACAGCTGGTCACACTTCTGTTACTCTCCAATCATCATCCGTGGATCAGCTGGCAAAGCACAGCTGGTCACACTTCTGTTACTCTAGTCATCACCCGTGAATCAGTTGGCAGAGAACAGCTGGTCACACTTTTGCTACTCTCCACTCATAACCCGTGCATCAGCTGGGAGAGAACAGCTGGTCACACTTCTGGTACTCTCCATTCATCACCCGTGGATCAGCTGGCAAAGCACAGCTGGTCACACTTCTGTTACACTCCACTCATCACCCGTGGGTCAGCTGACAGATCACAGCTTGTCACACTTCTGTTACTCTCCTTTCATCACCCGTGGATCAGTTGGCAGAGCATACTGGTCAAACTTCAATTACTCTCCACTCAACACCCATGTGTCAGCTGGCAGAGAACAGCTGGTCACTCTTCAGTTACTCTCCACTCATCACCCGTGGAGCAGCTGGCAGAGTACAGCTGGTCACACTTCTGTTACTCTCCAATCATCACCCGTGGATCGGCTGGCAGAGCACAGCTGGTCACACTTCTGTTACTCTACACTCATCACCCGTGGATCAGCTGGCAGAGTAGAGCTGGTCACACTTCTGTCACTCTACACTCATCACCCGTGGATCAGCTGGCTGAGCACAGCTGGTCACACTTCTGTTGCTCTCCACTCATCACCCGTAGATCAGCTGGCAGAGTACAGGTGATCACACTTCTGTTACTCTCCAATCATCATCCGTGGATAGGCTGGCAAAGCACAGCTTGTCACACTTCTGTTACTCTACACTCATCACCCGTGGATCAGCTGGCAGATCACAGCTGGCCACACTTCCGTTACTCTCCACTCATCACCCGTGGATCAGTTGGCAGAGCACACTGGTCACACTTCTGTTACTCTCCACTCAATACACGTGTCAGCTGGCAGAGCACATCTGGTCACACTTCTGCTACTCTCCACTAATAACCCGTGGATCAGCTGGCCGACTACTTCTGGTCACACTTCGGTTACTCTCCACTCATCACCCGTGGGTCAGCTGGCAAAGTACTTCTGGTCACACTTCTGTCACTCTCCACTCGTCACCCGTGGATCAGCTGGCAGATTACAGCTGGTCACACTTCTGTTACTCTCCACTCATCACCCATTTAACAGCTGGCAGAGTACAGCTAGTCACACTTCTGTTATTTTCCACTGATCACCGGTGGATCAGCTGGCAGATTACAGCTGGTCCGACTTCTGTTACTCTCCAATCATCATCCGTGGGTCAGCTGGCAGAGCACAGTACAGTTGGTCACACTTCTGTTATTATCCATTCATCACCCGTGGATCAACTGGCACACCTGGTCACACTTCTGTCCCTCTCCACTCAACACCCGTGGGTCAGCTGGCAGAGCACAACTGGACACACTTCGATTACTCTCCTCTCATAACCCGTGGATCAGTTGGCAGAGAACAGCTGGTCAGACTTTTGCTACTCTTCCACTCATAACCCGTGCATCAGCTGGCAGAGTACTTCTGGTCACACTTCGGTTACTCTCCACTCATCATCCGTGGATCAGCTGGCACAGTACTTCTGGTCACACTTCTGTTACTCTCCATTCATCACCCATGGGTCAGCTGGCAGAGTACAGCTGGTCACACTTCTGTTACTCTCCACTCATAACCCGCGAATCAGTTGGCAGAGAACAGCTGGTCACACTTCTGTTACTCTCCACTCATCACCCGTGGATCAACTGGCAGAGTTCTTCTAGTCACACTTCGGTTACTCTCCACTCATAACCCGTGGATCAGCTGGCAGAGCACAGATGGTCTCACTTATGTTACTCCCCACTCATCACCCTTGGATCAGATGGCAGAGCACGTCTGGTCACACTTCTGTTACTTTCCCCTCATCACCCGTGGATCAGCTGTCAGAGCACAGCTGTTCACACTTCTGTTGCTCTCCTCTCATCACCCGTGGATCAGCTAGCAGAGTACAGCAGGTCACACTTCTGTTACTCTCCACTCATGACCCATGGTTCAGCTGGCAGACTACAGCTGGTCACACTTCTGTTACTCTCCACTCATAACCCGTGGAACAGCTGGCAGAGTACAGCTAGTCACACTTCTGTTATTCTCCACTCATAACCCGTGGATCAGCTTACAGAGTCCAGCTGGTCACACTTCTGTTACTCTCCACTCATCACCCGTGGATCAGCTGGCAGAGTACAGCTGGTCACACATCTGTTACTCACCACTCATCACCCGTGGATCAGCTGGCAGAGTACATCTGGTCACACTTCTGTTACTCACTACTCATCACCCGTGGATCAGCTTACAGGGTCCAGCTGGTCACACTTCTGTTGCTCTCCACTCATCACCAGTGGATCTGCTGGCAGAGTACATTTGGTAACACTTCTGTTACTCTCCACTCATCACCCGTGGATCAGTTGGCAGAGTACATTTGGTCACACTTCTGTTACTCTCCACTCATCACCTGTGGATCAGCTGGCAGGGTACAGCTGGTCACACTGCTGTTACTCTCCACTTATAACCCGTGGATCAGCTGGCAGAGTACAGCTGATCACACTTCTGTTACTCTCCACTCATAACCCGTGGATCAGCTGGCAGAATACTTCTAGTCACACTTCGGTTACTCTCCACTTATTACCCGTCGATCAGCTGGCAGAGCACAGCTGGTCTCACTTATGTTACTCTCCACTCATTACCCATGGATCAGCTGGCACAGCACAGCTGGTCACACTTCTGTTACTCTCCACTCATCAACAGTGGATCAGGTGGCAGAGTACTGCTGGTCACACTTCTGTTACTCTACAGTTATCATCCGTGGATCGGCTGTCAGAGCACAGCTGCTCACACTGCTGCTACTCTACAGTCATCACCCGTTTGTCACCTGGCAGAGCAGACTGGTCAAACTTCAATTACTCTCCACTCAACACCCATGTGTCAGCTGGCAGAGAACAGCTGGTCACACTTCTGTTACTCTCCACTCATCACCCGCGGATCAGCTGGCAGAGTACAGCTGGTCATACTTCTGTTACTCTCCAATCATCACCCGTGGATCGTTGGCAGAGCACAGCTGGTCACACTTCTGTTACTCTACACTCATCACCCGTGGATCAGCTGGCAGAGTAGAGCTGGTCACACTTCTGTCACTCTACACTCATCACCCGTGGATCAGCTTGCAGAGCACAGCTGGTCACACTTCTGTTGCTCTCCACTCATCACCCGTAGATCAGCTGGCAGAGTACAGCTGATCACACTTCTGTTACTCTCCAATCATCATTGGTGGATAGGTTGGCAAAGCACAGCTGGTCACACTTCTGTTTCTCTACACTCATCACCCATGGATCAGCTGGCAGAGCACAGCTGGTTACACTGCTGTTACTCTACAGTCATCACCCGTTTGTCAGCTGGCAGAGCACACTGGTCACACTTTAGTTACTCTCCACTCAACACCCGTGTGTCAGCTGGCAGAGAACAGCTGGTCACACATCTGTTACTCTCCATTCATCACCCGTGGATCATCTGGCAAAGCACAGCTGGTCACACTTTTGTTACACTCCACTCATCACCCGTGGATCAGCTGGAAGATCACAGCTGGTCACACTTCTATTACTCTCCACTCATCACCCGTGGATCAGTTGGCAGATCACACTGGTCACACTTCTGCTACTCTCCACTCATGACCCATGGTTCAGCTGGCAGACTACAGCTGGTCACACTTCTGTTACTCTCCACTCATAACCCGTGGATCAGCTGGCCGACTACTTCTGGTCACAATTGGGTTACTCTCCACTCATAACCCATGGATCAGCTGGCAGAGTACTTCTGGTCACACTTCTGTTACTCTCCACTCATAATCCGTGGATCAGCTTGCAGAGTACAGCTGGTCAGAATTCTGTTACTCTCCAATCATCATCCGTGGGTCAGCTGGCAGAGCACAGTTGGTCACACTTATGTTACTCTCCACTCATCACCTGTGGATCAGCTGGGACAACACAGCTGGTCACACTTCTGTTACTCTCCACTCATCAACAGTGGATCAGCTGGCAGAGTACAGCTGGTCACACTTCTGTTACTCTCCACTCATCACCCGTGGATCAGCTGTCAGAGCACAGATGCTCACACTGCTGTTATTCTACAGTCATCACCCGTGTGTCACCTGGCAGAGCACACTGGTCAAACCTCAATTACTCTCCACACAACACCTGTGGATCAGCTGGCAGAGTACAGCTGGTCACACTGCTGTTACTCTCCACTCATAACCCGTGGATCAGCTGGCAGAGTACAGCTGATCACACTTCTGTTACTCTCCACTCATAACCCGTGGATTAGCTGGCAGAATACTTCTAGTCACACTTCGGTTACTCTCCACTCATTACCCGTCGATCAGCTGGCAGAGCACAGCTGGTCTCACTTATGTTACTCTCCACTCATCACCCGTGGATCAGCTGTCACAGCACAGCTGGTCACACTTCTGTTACTCTCCACTCATCAACAGTGGATCAGCTGGCAGAGTACAGCTGCTCACACTGCTGTTACTCTACAGTCATCACCCGTGTGTCACCTGGCAGAGCACACTGGTCAAACTTCAATTACTCTCCACTCAACACCCATGTGTCAGCTGGCAGAGAACAGCTGGTCACACTTCTGTTACTCTCCTCTCATCACCCGTGGATCAGCTGACAGAATACAGCTGATCACACTTCTGTTACTCTCCAATCATCATCCGTGGATAGGCTGGCAAAGCACAGCTGGTCACACTTCTGTTTCTCTACACTCATCACCCGTGGATCAGCTGGTAGAGCACAGCTGGTCACACTGCTGTTACTCTACAGTCATCACCCGTTTGTCAGCTGGCAGAGCACATTGGTCACACTTTTGTTACACCCCACTCATCACCCGTGGATCAGCTGGCAGATCACAGCTGGTCACACTTCTGTTACTCTCCACTCAATACCCGTGTCAGCTGGCAGAGCACAGCTGGTCACACTTCTGCTACTCTCCACTCATAACCCGTGGATCAGCTGGCCGACTACTTCTGGTCACACTTCGGTTACTCTCCACTCATAACCCGTGGATCAGCTGGCAGAGTACTTCTGGTCACACTTCTGTTACTCTCCACTCGTCACCCGTGGATCAGCTGGCAGAGCACAGCTGGTCACACTTCTGTTACTCTCCACTCATCACGGTGGATCAGCTGGCAGACTACAGCTGGTCACACTTCTGTTACTCTCCACTCATCACCCATGGAACAGCTGGCAGAGTACAGCTAGTCACACTTCTTTTATTTTCCATTCATAATCCGTGGATCAGCTGGCAGAGTACAGCTGGTCAGACTTCTGTTACTCTCCAATCAACATTCGTGGGTCAGCTGGCAGAGCAGAGTTGGTCACACTTCTGTTATTCTCCACTCATCACCAGTGGATCAACTGGCAGAGCACAACTGGTCACACTTCGATTACTCTCCTCTCATAATCCGTGAATCAGTTGGCAGAGAACAGCTGGTCACACCTTTGCTACTCTCCACTCATAACCCGTGCATCAGCTGGCAGAGTACTTCTGGTCACACTTCGGTTACTCTCCACTCATCATCCGTGGATCAGCTGGCACAGTACTTCTGGTCACACTTCTGTTACTCTCCACCCATCACCCATGGGTCAGCTGGCAGAGCACAGCTTGTCAAACTTCTGCTACTCTCCACTCATCAGCCGTGGATCAACTGGCAGAGTACTTCTAGTCACACTTCGATTACTCTCCACTCATTACCCGTGGATCAGCTGGCAGAGCACAGCTGGTCACACTTCTGCTACTTTCCACTCATCACCCGTGGATCAGCTGTCAGAGCACAGCTGGTCACACTTCTGTTACTCTCCACTCATCACCCGTGGATCAGCTGGCAGAGTACAGCAGGTCACACTTCTGTTACTCTCAACTCATGACCCATGGATCAGCTGGCAGACTACAGCTGGTCACACTTCTGTTACTCTCCACTCATAACCCGTGGAACAGCTGGCAGAGTACAGCAGGTCAGACTTCTGTTACTCTCCACTCATCACCCGTGGATCAGCTGGCATAGTACAGCTAGTCACACTTCTGTTATTCACCACTCATAACCCGTGGATCAGCTTACAGAGTCCAGCTGGTCACACTTCTGTTACTCTCCACTCATCACCCGTGGATCAGCTGGCAGAGTACAGCTGGTCACACTTCTGTTACTCACCACTCATCACCCGTGGATCAGCTGGCAGAGTACAGCTGGTCACACTTCTGTTACTCACCACTCATCACCCGTGGATCAGCTTACAGAGTCCAGCTGGTCACACTTCTGTTGCTCTCCACTCATAACCAGTGGAGTAGCTGGCAGAGTACCTTTGGTCACACTTCTGTTACTCTCCACTCATCAACCGTGGATCAGCTGGCAGAGTACAGTTGGTCACACTTCTGTTACTCTCCACTCATCACCCGTGGATTAGCTGGCAGAGTCCAGCTGGTCACACTTCTGTTACTCTCCACTCATAACCCGTGGATCAGCTGGCAGAGTACAGTTGGTTACACTTCTGTTACTCACCACTCATCACCCGTGGATCAGCTGGCAGAGTACAGCTGGTCACAATTCTGTTACTCACAACTCATAACCCGTGGATCAGCTGGCAGAGCACAGCTGTTCTAACTTATGTTACTCTCCACTCATCACCCGTGGATCACCTGGCAGAGCACAGCTGGTCACACTTCTGTTACTCTCCACTTATCACCTGTGGATCAGATGGCAGAGTACAGCTGGTCACACGTCTGTTACTCTACACTCATCATCCGTGGGTCAGCTGGCAGAGCACAGCTGGTCACACGTCTGTTACTCTACACTCATCATCCGTGGGTCAGCTGGCAGAGCACAACTGGTCACACTTCGAATACTCTCCACTCATAACCCGTCGATCAGCTGGCAAAGAACAGCTGGTCACACTTCGGTTACTCTCCACTCATCACCCGTGGATCAACTGGCACAGTACTTCTGGTCACACTTCTGTTTCTCTCCACTCATCACCCATGGATCAGCTGTCAGAGCAGAGCTGGTCACGCTTCTGTTACTTTCTGCTCATAACCCATGGATCAGCTGGCAGAGTACTTCTAGTCTCACTTCGGTTACTCTCCACTCATTACCCGTGGATCAGCTGGCAGAGCACAGGTGGTCTCACTTATGTTACTCTCCACTCAATACCCGTGGATCAGCTGGCAGAGCACAGCTGGTCTCACTTATATTACTCTCCACTCATCATCCGTGGGTCAGCTGGCAGAGCACAGCTGGTCACACTTCTGCCACTCTCCACTCATTACCCGTGGATCAGCTGGCAGAGTACAGCTGATCACACTTCTGTTACTCTCCACTCATCACCGGTGGATCAGCTGGCACACTACAGCTGGTCACACTTATGTTACTCTCCACGCATATCCCGTGGATCAGCTGGCAGAGTACAGCAGGTCATACTTTTGTTACTCTCCATTCATCACTCGTGGATCAGCTGGCAGAGTACAGCTAGTCATATTTCTGTTATTCTCCACTCATAACCCGTGGATCAGCTGGCAGAGTACAGCTGATCACACTTCTGTTACTCTCCACTCATCACCCGTGGATCAGCTGGCAGAGTACAGCTGGTCACACTTCTGTTACTCTCCACTCATAACCCGTGGATCCGCTGGCAGAGTACAGCTGGTCACACTTCTGTTACTCTCCACTCATAACCAGTGGATCAGTTGGCAGAGTACATGTGGTCAAACTTCTGTTACTCTCCACTCATCACCCGTGGATCAGCCGGCAGAGTACAGCTGGTCACACTTCTGTTACTCTCCACTCATAACCCGTGGATCAGCTGGCAGAGTACAGCTGGTCACACTTCTGTTACTCACCACTCATCACCCGTGGAACAGCTGGCAGAGTACAGTTGGTCACACTTCTGTTACTCACCACTCTTCACCCGTGGATCAGCTGGCAGAGTACAGCTGGTCACACTTCTGTTACTCTCCACTCATCACCCGTGGATCAGCTGGCAGAGTACTTATGGTCACACTTCGGTTACTCTCCACTCAACACCCGTGGATCAGCTGGCTGAGCACAGCTTGTCACACTTTTGTTACGCTCCATTCATCACCCGTGGATCAGTTGGCAGATTATAGCTGATCACACTTCTGTTACTCTCCACTCATTACCCGTGGATCAGCTGGCAGAGCACAGGTGGTCTCACTTATGTTACTCTCCACTCAATACCCGTGGATCAGCTGGCAGAGCACAGCTGGTCTCACTTATATTACTCTCCACTCATCATCCGTGGGTCAGCTGGCAGAGCACAGCTGGTCACACTTCTGCCACTCTCCACTCATTACCCGTGGATCAGCTGGCAGAGTACAGCTGGTCACACTTCTGTTACTCTCCACTCATCACCGGTGGATCAGCTGGCACACTACAGCTGGTCACACTTATGTTACTCTACACTCATATCCCGTGGATCTGCTGGCAGAGTACAGCAGGTCATACTTCTGTTACTCTCCATTCATCACTCGTGGATCAGCTGGCAGAGTACAGCTAGTCATATTTCTGTTATTCTCCACTCATAACCCGTGGATCAGCTGGCAGAGTACAGCTGATCACACTTCTGTTACTCTCCACTCATCACCCGTGGATCAGCTGGCAGAGTACAGCTGGTCACACTTCTGTTACTCTCCACTCATAACCCGTGGATCAGCTGGCAGAGTACAGCTGGTCACACTTCTGTTACTCACCACTCATCACCCGTGGATCAGCTGGCAGAGTACAGCTGGTAACACTTCTGTTATTCTCCACTCATCACCCATGGATCAGCTGGCAGAGTACAGCTGGTCACACTTCTGTTACTCACCACTCTTCACCCGTGGATCAGCTGGCAGAGTACAGCTGGTCACACTTCTGTTACTCTCCACTCATCACCCGTGGATCAGCTGGCAGAGTACTTATGATCACACTTCGGTTACTCTCCACTCAACACCCGTGGATCAGCTGGCTGAGCACAACTTGTCACACTTTTGTTACGCTCCATTCATCACCCGTGGATCAGCTGGCAGAGTACAGCTGGTCACACTTCTGTTACTCTCCACTCATAACCCGTGGATCCGCTGGCAGAGTACAGCTGGTCACACTTCTGTTACTCTCCACTCATAACCAGTGGATCAGTTGGCAGAGTACATTTGGTCACACTTCTGTTACTCTCCACTCATCACCCGTGGATCAGCCGGCAGAGTACAGCTGGTCACACTTCTGTTACTCTCCACTCATAACCCGTGGATCAGCTGGCAGAGTACCGCTGGTCACACTTCTGTTACTCACCACTCATCACCCGTCGATCAGCTGGCAGAATACAGCTGGTAACACTTCTGTTACTCTCCACTCATCACCCATGGATCAGCTGGCAGAGTACAGCTGGTCACACTTCTGTTACTCACCACTCATCACCCGTGGATCAGTTGGCAGATTACAGCTGGTCACACTTCTGTTACTCTCCACCCATCACCCATGGGTCACCTGGCAGAGTACAGCTGGTCAAACTTCTGCTACTCTCCACTCATTACCTGTCGATCAGCTGGCAGAGCACAGGTGGTCTCACTTATGTTACTCTCCACTCATCACCCGTGGATCAGCTGGCAGAGCACAGCTGGTAACACTTCTATTACTCTCTACTCATCACTCGTGGATCAGCTGTCAGAGCACAGCTTGTCACACTTCTGTTACTCTCCACTCATCACCCGTGGATCAGCTGGCAGAGTACAGCTGGTCACACTTCTGTTACTCACCACTCATCACCCGTGGATCAGCTTACAGAGTCCAGCTGGTCACACTTCTGTTGCTCTCCACTCATAACCAGTGGAGTAGCTGGCAGAGTACCTTTGGTCACACTTCTGTTACTCTCAACTCATGACCCATGGATCAGCTGGCAGACTACAGCTGGTCACACTTCTGTTACTCTCCACTCATAACCCGTGGAACAGCTGGCAGAGTACAGCAGGTCAGACTTCTGTTACTCTCCACTCATCACCCGTGGATCAGCTGGCATAGTACAGCTAGTCACACTTCTGTTATTCACCACTCATAACCCGTGGATCAGCTTACAGAGTCCAGCTGGTCACACTTCTGTTACTCTCCACTCATCACCCGTGGATCAGCTGGCAGAGTACAGCTGGTCACACTTCTGTTACTCACCACTCATCACCCGTGGATCAGCTGGCAGAGTACAGCTGGTCACACTTCTGTTACTCACCACTCATCACCCGTGGATCAGCTTACAGAGTCCAGCTGGTCACACTTCTGTTGCTCTCCACTCATAACCAGTGGAGTAGCTGGCAGAGTACCTTTGGTCACACTTCTGTTACTCTCCACTCATCAACCGTGGATCAGCTGGCAGAGTACAGTTGGTCACACTTCTGTTACTCTCCACTCATCACCCGTGGATTAGCTGGCAGAGTCCAGCTGGTCACACTTCTGTTACTCTCCACTCATAACCCGTGGATCAGCTGGCAGAGTACAGTTGGTTACACTTCTGTTACTCACCACTCATCACCCGTGGATCAGCTGGCAGAGTACAGCTGGTCACAATTCTGTTACTCACCACTCATAACCCGTGGATCAGCTGGCAGAGCACAGCTGTTCTAACTTATGTTACTCTCCACTCATCACCCGTGGATCACCTGGCAGAGCACAGCTGGTCACACTTCTGTTACTCTCCACTTATCACCTGTGGATCAGATGGCAGAGTACAGCTGGTCACACGTCTGTTACTCTACACTCATCATCCGTGGGTCAGCTGGCAGAGCACAGCTGGTCACACGTCTGTTACTCTACACTCATCATCCGTGGGTCAGCTGGCAGAGCACAACTGGTCACACTTCGAATACTCTCCACTCATAACCCGTCGATCAGCTGGCAAAGAACAGCTGGTCACACTTCGGTTACTCTCCACTCATCACCCGTGGATCAACTGGCACAGTACTTCTGGTCACACTTCTGTTTCTCTCCACTCATCACCCATGGATCAGCTGTCAGAGCAGAGCTGGTCACGCTTCTGTTACTTTCCGCTCATAACCCATGGATCAGCTGGCAGAGTACTTCTAGTCTCACTTCGGTTACTCTCCACTCATTACCCGTGGATCAGCTGGCAGAGCACAGCTGGTCTCACTTATATTACTCTCCACTCATCATCCGTGGGTCAGCTGGCAGAGCACAGCTGGTCACACTTCTGCCACTCTCCACTCATTACCCGTGGATCAGCTGGCAGAGTACAGCTGATCACACTTCTGTTACTCTCCACTCATCACCGGTGGATCAGCTGGCACACTACAGCTGGTCACACTTATGTTACTCTCCACGCATATCCCGTGGATCAGCTGGCAGAGTACAGCAGGTCATACTTCTGTTACTCTCCATTCATCACTCGTGGATCAGCTGGCAGAGTACAGCTAGTCATATTTCTGTTATTCTCCACTCATAACCCGTGGATCAGCTGGCAGAGTACAGCTGATCACACTTCTGTTACTCTCCACTCATCACCCGTGGATCAGCTGGCAGAGTACAGCTGGTCACACTTCTGTTACTCTCCACTCATAACCCGTGGATCCGCTGGCAGAGTACAGCTGGTCACACTTCTGTTACTCTCCACTCATAACCCGTGGATCCGCTGGCAGAGTACATGTGGTCAAACTTCTGTTACTCTCCACTCATAACCCGTGGATCAGCTGGCAGAGTACCGCTGGTCACACTTCTGTTACTCACCACTCATCACCCGTCGATCAGCTGGCAGAGTACAGCTGGTAACACTTCTGTTACTCTCCACTCATCACCCATGGATCAGCTGGCAGAGTACAGCTGGTCACACTTCTGTTACTCACCACTCATCACCCGTGGATCAGTTGGCAGATTACAGCTGGTCACACTTCTGTTACTCTCCACCCATCACCCATGGGTCACCTGGCAGAGTACAGCTGGTCAAACTTCTGCTACTCTCCACTCATTACCTGTCGATCAGCTGGCAGAGCACAGGTGGTCTCACTTATGTTACTCTCCACTCATCACCCGTGGATCAGCTGGCAGAGCACAGCTGGTAACACTTCTATTACTCTCTACTCATCACTCGTGGATCAGCTGTCAGAGCACAGCTTGTCACACTTCTGTTACTCTCCACTCATCACCCGTGGATCAGCTGGCAGAGTACAGCTGGTCACACTTCTGTTACTCACCACTCATCACCCGTGGATCAGCTTACAGAGTCCAGCTGGTCACACTTCTGTTGCTCTCCACTCATAACCAGTGGAGTAGCTGGCAGAGTACCTTTGGTCACACTTCTGTTACTCTCAACTCATGACCCATGGATCAGCTGGCAGACTACAGCTGGTCACACTTCTGTTACTCTCCACTCATAACCCGTGGAACAGCTGGCAGAGTACAGCAGGTCAGACTTCTGTTACTCTCCACTCATCACCCGTGGATCAGCTGGCATAGTACAGCTAGTCACACTTCTGTTATTCACCACTCATAACCCGTGGATCAGCTTACAGAGTCCAGCTGGTCACACTTCTGTTACTCTCCACTCATCACCCGTGGATCAGCTGGCAGAGTACAGCTGGTCACACTTCTGTTACTCACCACTCATCACCCGTGGATCAGCTGGCAGAGTACAGCTGGTCACACTTCTGTTACTCACCACTCATCACCCGTGGATCAGCTTACAGAGTCCAGCTGGTCACACTTCTGTTGCTCTCCACTCATAACCAGTGGAGTAGCTGGCAGAGTACCTTTGGTCACACTTCTGTTACTCTCCACTCATCAACCGTGGATCAGCTGGCAGAGTACAGTTGGTCACACTTCTGTTACTCTCCACTCATCACCCGTGGATTAGCTGGCAGAGTCCAGCTGGTCACACTTCTGTTACTCTCCACTCATAACCCGTGGATCAGCTGGCAGAGTACAGTTGGTTACACTTCTGTTACTCACCACTCATCACCCGTGGATCAGCTGGCAGAGTACAGCTGGTCACAATTCTGTTACTCACCACTCATAACCCGTGGATCAGCTGGCAGAGCACAGCTGTTCTAACTTATGTTACTCTCCACTCATCACCCGTGGATCACCTGGCAGAGCACAGCTGGTCACACTTCTGTTACTCTCCACTTATCACCTGTGGATCAGATGGCAGAGTACAGCTGGTCACACGTCTGTTACTCTACACTCATCATCCGTGGGTCAGCTGGCAGAGCACAGCTGGTCACACGTCTGTTACTCTACACTCATCATCCGTGGGTCAGCTGGCAGAGCACAACTGGTCACACTTCGAATACTCTCCACTCATAACCCGTCGATCAGCTGGCAAAGAACAGCTGGTCACACTTCGGTTACTCTCCACTCATCACCCGTGGATCAACTGGCACAGTACTTCTGGTCACACTTCTGTTTCTCTCCACTCATCACCCATGGATCAGCTGTCAGAGCAGAGCTGGTCACGCTTCTGTTACTTTCCGCTCATAACCCATGGATCAGCTGGCAGAGTACTTCTAGTCTCACTTCGGTTACTCTCCACTCATTACCCGTGGATCAGCTGGCAGAGCAGAGGTGGTCTCACTTATGTTACTCTCCACTCAATACCCGTGGATCAGCTGGCAGAGCACAGCTGGTCTCACTTATATTACTCTCCACTCATCATCCGTGGGTCAGCTGGCAGAGCACAGCTGGTCACACTTCTGCCACTCTCCACTCATTACCCGTGGATCAGCTGGCAGAGTACAGCTGATCACACTTCTGTTACTCTCCACTCATCACCGGTGGATCAGCTGGCACACTACAGCTGGTCACACTTATGTTACTCTCCACGCATATCCCGTGGATCAGCTGGCAGAGTACAGCAGGTCATACTTCTGTTACTCTCCATTCATCACTCGTGGATCAGCTGGCAGAGTACAGCTAGTCATATTTCTGTTATTCTCCACTCATAACCCGTGGATCAGCTGGCAGAGTACAGCTGATCACACTTCTGTTACTCTCCACTCATCACCCGTGGATCAGCTGGCAGAGTACAGCTGGTCACACTTCTGTTACTCTCCACTCATAACCCGTGGATCCGCTGGCAGAGTACAGCTGGTCACACTTCTGTTACTCTCCACTCATAACCCGTGGATCCGCTGGCAGAGTACATGTGGTCAAACTTCTGTTACTCTCCACTCATCACCCGTGGATCAGCCGGCAGAGTACAGCTGGTGACACTTCTGTTACTCTCCACTCATAACCCGTGGATCAGCTGGCAGAGTACAGCTGGTCACACTTCTGTTACTCACCACTCATCACCCGTGGAACAGCTGGCAGAGTACAGCTGGTCACACTTCTGTTACTCACCACTCTTCACCCGTGGATCAGCTGGCAGAGTACAGCTGGTCACACTTCTGTTACTCTCCACTCATCACCCGTGGATCAGCTGGCAGAGTACTTATGGTCACACTTCGGTTACTCTCCACTCAACACCCGTGGATCAGCTGGCTGAGCACAGCTTGTCACACTTTTGTTACGCTCCATTCATCACCCGTGGATCAGTTGGCAGATTATAGCTGATCACACTTCTGTTACTCTCCACTCATTACCCGTGGATCAGCTGGCAGAGCACAGGTGGTCTCACTTATGTTACTCTCCACTCAATACCCGTGGATCAGCTGGCAGAGCACAGCTGGTCTCACTTATATTACTCTCCACTCATCATCCGTGGGTCAGCTGGCAGAGCACAGCTGGTCACACTTCTGCCACTCTCCACTCATTACCCGTGGATCAGCTGGCAGAGTACAGCTGGTCACACTTCTGTTACTCTCCACTCATCACCGGTGGATCAGCTGGCACACTACAGCTGGTCACACTTATGTTACTCTCCACTCATATCCCGTGGATCTGCTGGCAGAGTACAGCAGGTCATACTTCTGTTACTCTCCATTCATCACTCGTGGATCAGCTGGCAGAGTACAGCTAGTCATATTTCTGTTATTCTACACTCATAACCCGTGGATCAGCTGGCAGAGTACAGCTGATCACACTTCTGTTACTCTCCACTCATCACCCGTGGATCAGCTGGCAGAGTACAGCTGGTCACACTTCTGTTACTCTCCACTCATAACCCGTGGATCAGCTGGCAGAGTACAGCTGGTCACACTTCTGTTACTCACCACTCATCACCCGTGGATCAGCTGGCAGAGTACAGCTGGTAACACTTCTGTTATTCTCCACTCATCACCCATGGATCAGCTGGCAGAGTACAGCTGGTCACACTTCTGTTACTCACCACTCTTCACCCGTGGATCAGCTGGCAGAGTACAGCTGGTCACACTTCTGTTACTCTCCACTCATCACCCGTGGATCAGCTGGCAGAGTACTTATGATCACACTTCGGTTACTCTCCACTCAACACCCGTGGATCAGCTGGCTGAGCACAGCTTGTCACACTTTTGTTACGCTCCATTCATCACCCGTGGATCAGCTGGCAGAGTACAGCTGGTCACACTTCTGTTACTCTCCACTCATAACCCGTGGATCCGCTGGCAGAGTACAGCTGGTCACACTTCTGTTACTCTCCACTCATAACCAGTGGATCAGTTGGCAGAGTACATTTGGTCACACTTCTGTTACTCTCCACTCATCACCCGTGGATCAGCCGGCAGAGTACAGCTGGTCACACTTCTGTTACTCTCCACTCATAACCCGTGGATCAGCTGGCAGAGTACCGCTGGTCACACTTCTGTTACTCACCACTCATCACCCGTCGATCAGCTGGCAGAGTACAGCTGGTAACACTTCTGTTACTCTCCACTCATCACCCATGGATCAGCTGGCAGAGTACAGCTGGTCACACTTCTGTTACTCACCACTCATCACCCGTGGATCAGTTGGCAGATTACAGCTGGTCACACTTCTGTTACTCTCCACCCATCACCCATGGGTCACCTGGCAGAGTACAGCTGGTCAAACTTCTGCTACTCTCCACTCATTACCTGTCGATCAGCTGGCAGAGCACAGGTGGTCTCACTTATGTTACTCTCCACTCATCACCCGTGGATCAGCTGGCAGAGCACAGCTGGTAACACTTCTATTACTCTCTACTCATCACTCGTGGATCAGCTGTCAGATCACAGCTTGTCACACTTCTGTTACTCTCCACTCATCACCCGTGGATCAGCTGGCAGAGTACAGCTGGTCACACTTCTGTTACTCACCACTCATCACCCGTGGATCAGCTTACAGAGTCCAGCTGGTCACACTTCTGTTGCTCTCCACTCATAACCAGTGGAGTAGCTGGCAGAGTACCTTTGGTCACACTTCTGTTACTCTCCACTCATCAACCGTGGATCAGCTGGCAGAGTACAGTTGGTCACACTTCTGTTACTCTCCACTCATCACCCGTGGATTAGCTGGCAGAGTACAGCTGGTCACACTTCTGTCACTCTCCACTCATAACCCGTGGATCAGCTGGCAGAGTACAGTTGGTTACACTTCTGTTACTCACCACTCATCACCCGTGGATCAGCTGGCAGAGTACAGCTGGTCACAATTCTGTTGCTCACCACTCATAACCCGTGGATCAGCTGGCAGAGCACAGCTGTTCTAACTTATGTTACTCTCCACTCATCACCCGTGGATCACCTGGCAGAGCACAGCTGGTCACACTTCTGTTACTCTCCACTTATCACCTGTGGATCAGATGGCAGAGTACAGCTGGTCACACGTCTGTTACTCTACACTCATCATCCGTGGGTCAGCTGGCAGAGCACAGCTGGTCACACTTCTGTTATTCTCCACTCGTCACCCGTGGATCAACTGGCAGAGTACAGCTGGTCACACGTCTGTTTCTCTACACTCATCATCCGTGGGTCAGCTGGCAGAGCACAACTGGTCACACTTCGAATACTCTCCACTCATAACCCGTCGATCAGCTGGCAAAGAACAGCTGGTCACACTTCGGTTACTCTCCACTCATCACCCGTGGATCAACTGGCACAGTACTTCTGGTCACACTTCTGTTTCTCTCCACCCATCACCCATGGATCAGCTGTCAGAGCAGAGCTGGTCACGCTTCTGTTACTTTCCGCTCATAACCCATGGATCAGCTGGCAGAGTACTTCTAGTCTCACTTCGGTTACTCTCCACTCATTACCCGTGGATCAGCTGGCAGAGCAGAGGTGGTCTCACTTATGTTACTCTCCACTCAATACCCGTGGATCAGCTGGCAGAGCACAGCTGGTCTCACTTATATTACTCTCCACTCATCATCCGTGGGTCAGCTGGCAGAGCACAGCTGGTCACACTTCTGCCACTCTCCACTCATTACCCGTGGATCAGCTGGCAGAGTACAGCTGGTCACACTTCTGTTACTCTCCACTCATCACCGGTGGATCAGCTGGCACACTACAGCTGGTCACACTTATGTTACTCTCCACGCATATCCCGTGGATCAGCTGGCAGAGTACAGCAGGTCATACTTCTGTTACTCTCCATTCATCACTCGTGGATCAGCTGGCAGAGTACAGCTAGTCATATTTCTGTTATTCTCCACTCATAACCCGTGGATCAGCTGGCAGAGTACAGCTGATCACACTTCTGTTACTCTGTTACTCTCCACTCATAACCCGTGGATCCGCTGGCAGAGTACAGCTGGTCACACTTTTGTTACTCTCCACTCATAACCAGTGGATCAGTTGGCAGAGTACATTTGGTCAAACTTCTGTTACTCTCCACTCATCACCCGTGGATCAGCCGGCAGAGTACAGCTGGTGACACTTCTGTTACTCTCAACTCATAACCCGTGGATCAGCTGGCAGAGTACAGCTGGTCACACTTCTGTTACTCACCAGTCATCACCCGTGGATCAGCTGGCAGAGTACAGCTGGTAACACTTCTGTTATTCTCCACTCATCACCCATGGATCAGCTGGCAGAGTACAGCTGGTCACACTTCTGTTACTCACCACTCTTCACCCGTGGATCAGCTGGCAGAGTACAGCTGGTCACACTTCTGTTACTCTCCACTCATCACCCGTGGATCAGCTGGCAGAGTACTTATGGTCACACTTCGGTTACTCTCCACTCAACACCCGTGGATCAGCTGGCTGAGCACAGCTTGTCACACTTTTGTTACGCTCCATTCATCACCCGTGGATCAGTTGGCAGATTATAGCTGATCACACTTCTGTTACTCTCCACTCATTACCCGTGGATCAGCTGGCAGAGCACAGGTGGTCTCACTTATGTTACTCTCCACTCAATACCCGTGGATCAGCTGGCAGAGCACAGCTGGTCTCACTTATATTACTCTCCACTCATCATCCGTGGGTCAGCTGGCAGAGCACAGCTGGTCACACTTCTGCCACTCTCCACTCATTACCCGTGGATCAGCTGGCAGAGTACAGCTGGTCACACTTCTGTTACTCTCCACTCATCACCGGTGGATCAGCTGGCACACTACAGCTGGTCACACTTATGTTACTCTCCACTCATATCCCGTGGATCAGCTGGCAGAGTACAGCAGGTCATACTTCTGTTACTCTCCATTCATCACTCGTGGATCAGCTGGCAGAGTACAGCTAGTCATATTTCTGTTATTCTCCACTCATAACCCGTGGATCAGCTGGCAGAGTACAGCTGATCACACTTCTGTTACTCTCCACTCATAACCCGTGGATCAGCCGGCAGAGTACAGCTGGTGACACTTCTGTTACTCTCCACTCATAACCCGTGGATCAGCTGGCAGAGTACAGCTGGTCACACTTCTGTTACTCCCCACTCATCACCCGTGGATCAGCTGGCAGAGTACAGCTGGTAACACCTCTGTTATTCTCCACTCATCACCCATGGATCAGCTGGCAGAGTACAGCTGGTCACACTTCTGTTACTCACCACTCTTCACCCGTGGATCAGCTGGCAGAGTACAGCTGGTCACACTTCTGTTACTCTCCACTCATCACCCGTGGATCAGCTGGCAGAGTACTTATGGTCACACTTCGGTTACTCTCCACTCAACACCCGTGGATCAGCTGGCTGAGCACAGCTTGTCACACTTTTGTTACGCTCCATTCATCACCCGTGGATAAGCTGGCAGAGTACAGCTGGTCACACTTCTGTTACTCTCCACTCATAACCCGTGGATCCGCTGGCAGAGTACAGCTGGTCACACTTCTGTTACTCTCCACTCATAACCAGTGGATCAGTTGGCAGAGTACATTTGGTCACACTTCTGTTACTCTCCACTCATCACCCGTGGATCAGCCGGCAGAGTACAGCTGGTCACACTTCTGTTACTCTCCACTCATAACCCGTGGATCAGCTGGCAGAGTACCGCTGGTCACACTTCTGTTACTCTCCACTCATCACCCATGGATCAGCTGGCAGAGTACAGCTGGTCACACTTCTGTTACTCTCCACCCATCACCCATGGGTCACCTGGCAGAGCACAGCTGGTCAAACTTCTGCTACTCTCCGCTCATAACCCATGGATCAGCTGGCAGAGTACTTATGGTCACACTTCGGTTACTCTCCACTCAACACCCGTGGATCAGCTGGCTGAGCACAGCTTGTCAAACTTCTGTAACGCTCCATTCATCACCCGTGGATCAGTTGGCAGATTACAGCTGGTCACACTTCTGTTACTCTCCACCCATCACCCATGGGTCACCTGGCAGAGCACAGCTGGTCAAACTTCTGCTACTCTCCACTCATTACCCGTCGATCAGCTGGCAGAGCACAGGTGGTCTCACTTATGTTACTCTCCACTCATCACCCGTGGATCAGCTGGCAGAGCACAGCTGGTAACACTTCTATTACTCTCTACTCATCACTCGTGGATCAGCTGTCAGAGCACAGCTTGTCACACTTCTGTTACTCTCCACTCATAACCAGTGGATCAGCTGGCAGAGTACAGCTGGTCACACTTCTGTTACTCTCCACTCATCACCGGTGGATCAGTTGGCAGACTGCAGCTGTTCACACTTATGTTACTCTCCACTCATATCCCGTGGATCAGCTGGCAGAGCACAGCTGTTCTCACTTATGTTACTCTCCACTCATCACCCGTGGATCACCTGGCAGAGCACAGCTGGTCACACTTCTGTTACTCTCCACTTATCACCTGTGGATCAGCTGGCAGAGTACAGCTGGTCACGCTTTTGTTACTCTACACTCATCATCCGTGGGTCAGCTGGCAGAGCACAGCTGGTCACACTTCTGTTATTCTCCACTCATCACCCGTGGATCAACTGGCAGAGCACAGCTGGTCACATTTCTGTCACTATCCACTCATCACCCGTGGGTCAGCTGGCAGAGCACAACTGGTCACACTTCGATTACTCTCCACTCATAACCCGTCGATCAGCTGGCAAAGAACAGCTGGTCACACTTTTGCTAATCTCCAATCATATCCCATGGATCAGCTGGCAGAGTACTTCTGGTCACACTTCGGTTACTCTCCACTCATCACCCGTGGATCAGCTGGCACAGTACTTCAGGTCACACTTCTGTTTCTCTCCACCCATCACCCATGGATCAGCTGTCAGAGAACAGCTGGTCACGCTTCTATTACTCTCCACTCATAACACATGGATCAGCTGGCAGAGTACAGCTGGTCACACTTCTGTTTCTCTCCACTCATCACCGGTGGATCAGCTGGCAGACTACAGCTGGTCACACTTCTGTTATTATCCACTCATAACCCGTGGATCAGCTGGCAGAGTACAGCTGAACACACTTCTGTTACTCTCCACTCATCACACGTGGATCACCTTGCAGAGTACAGCTGGTCACACTTCTTTTACTCTCCACTCATAACCCGTGGATCAGCTGGCAGAGTACAGCTGGTCACACTTCTGTTACTCTCCACTCATAACCAGTGGTTCAGCTGGCAGAGTACATTTGGTCACACTTCTGTTACTCTCCACTCATCACCCGTGGATCAGCTGGCAGAGTACAGCTGGTCACACTTCTGTTGCTCTCCATTCATCGCCCGTGGATCAGCTGGCAGAGTACTTCTAGTCACACTTCGGTTACTCTCCACTCATTACACGTGGATCAGCTGGCAGTGCACAGCTGGTCTCACTTATGTTACTCTCCACTCATTACACGTGGATCAGCTGGCAGAGCACAGCTGGTCTCACTTATATTTCTCTCCACTCATCATCCGTGGGTCAGCTGGCAGAGAACAGCTGGTCACACTTCTGTTATTCTCCACTCATCACCTGTTTATCAAATGGCAGAGCACAACTGGTCACACTTCTGTCACTCTCCACTCATTACCCGTGGGTCAGCTGGCAGAGCACAGCTGTTCAAACTTCTGCTACTCTTCGCTCATAACCCATGGATCAGCTGGCAGAGCACAGCTGGTCAAACTTCTGCTACTCTTCGCTCATAACCCATGGATCAGCTGGCAGGGTACTTCTGGTCTAACTTCGGTTACTCTCCACTCATTACTCGGGGATCAGCTGGCAGAGCACAGGTGGTCTCACTTATGTTACTCTCCACTCATAACCCGTGGATCAGCTGGCAGAGCACAGCTGGTCTCACTTATATTACTCTCCACTCATCATCCGTGGGTCAGCTGGCAGAGCACAGCTGGTCACACTTCTGTCACTCTCCACTCATTACCCGTGTGTCAGCTGGCAGAGCACAACTGGTCACACTTCGATTACTCTCCACTCATCACCCGTGGATCACCTGGCAGAGAACAGCTGGTCACAATTTTGATACTCTCCACTCATGTCCCGTGGATCAGCTGGCAGAGTACTACTGGTCACACTTCGGTTACTCTCCACTCATCACCCGTGGATCAGCTGGCACAGTACTTCTGGTCACACTTCTGTTACTCTCCACCCATCACCCATGGGTTACCTGGCAGAGCACAGCTGGTCAAACTTCTGCTACTCTCCGCTCATAGCCCATGGATCAGCTGGCAGAGTACTTCTAGTCTCACTTCGGTTACTCTCCACTCACCACGCGTGGATCAGCTGGCAGAGCACAGCTGGTCACACTTCTATTACTCTCTAGTCATCACTCGTGGATCAGCTGTCAGAGCACAGCTGGTCACACTTCTGTTACTCTCCACTCATAACCCGTGGATCAGCTAGCAGAGTACAGCTGGTCACACTTCTGTTACTCTCCACTCATCACCGGTGGATCAGCTGGCAGACTACAGCTGGTCACACTTATATTGGTCTCCACTCATATTCCGTGGATTAGCTGGCAGAGTACAGCGGGTCATACTTCTGTTACTCTCCATTCATCACCCGTGGATCAGCTGGCAGAGTACAGCTGATCACACTTCTGTTACTCTCCACTCATCACCCGTGGATCAGCTGGCAGAGTACAGCTGGTCACGCTTCTGTTACTCTCCACTCATAACCCGTGGATCCGCTGGCAGAGTACAGCTGGTCACACTTCTGTTACTCTCCACTCGTAACCAGTGGATCAGTTGGCAGAGTACATTTGGTCACACTTCTGTTACTCTCCACTCATCACCATGGATCAGCCGGCAGAGTACAGCTGGACACACTTCTGTTACTCTCCACTCATTGGTCACACTTATATTACACTCCACTCATCACCTGTGGATCAGTTGGCAGAGTACAACTCGTCACACTTCTGCTACTCTCCACTCATCACCTATGGATCAGCTGTCACAGTACAGCTGGTCACACTGCTGTTACTCTCCACTCATAACCCGTGGATCAGCTGGCAGAGTACAGCTGGTCAAACTTCTGTTATTCTCCACTCATCACCCGTGGATCAACTGGCAGAGCACAGCTGGTCACACTACTGTCACTCTCCACTCATCACCCGTGGGTCAGCTGACAGAGCACAACTGGTCACACTTCGAATACTCCCCACTCACAACCCGTGGATCAGCTGGCAGAGAACAGATGCTCAAATTTCTGTTCCTCTCCACTCATCATCAGTGGGTCAGCTGGCAGAGCACAGCTGGTCACACTTCTGTTACTCTCCACTCATCACCCGTGGATCAGCCGGCAGAGTACAGCTAGTCACACTTCAGTTACTCTCCACTCATTGATCACACTTCTGTTACACTCCACTCATCACCTGTGGATCAGTTGGTAGAGTACAATTCGTCACACCTCTGCTACTCTCCACTCATCACCTATGGATCAGCTGGCAGAGTACAGCTGGTTACACTGCTGTTACTCTCCACTCATAACCCGTGGATCAGCTGGCAGAGTACAGCTGGTCAAACTTCGGTTACTCTCCACTCATCATCGGTGGGTCAGCTGGAAGAGCACAGCTGGTCACACTTCTGTTATTCTCCACTCATCACCCGTGGATAAACTGGCAGAGCACAGCTGGTCACACTACTGTCACTCTCCACTCATCACCCGTGGATCAGCTGGCAGAGTACAGCTGGTCAAACTTCGGTTCCTCTCCACTCATCATCAGTGGGTCAGCTGGCAGAGCACAGCTGATCACACTTCTGTTACTCTCCACTCATCACCCGTGGATCAGCCGGCAGAGTACAGCTGGTCACACTTCTGTTACTCTCCATTCATTGATCACATTTCTGTTACACTCCACTCATCACCTGTGGATCAGTTGGTAGAGTACAACTCGTCACACTTCTGCTACTCTCCACTCATCACCTATGGATCAGCTGGCAGAGTACAGCTGGTCACACTGCTGTTACTCTCCACTCATAACCCGTGGATCAGCTGGCAGAGTACAGCTGGTCAAACTTCGGTTACTCTCCACTCATCATCCGTGGGTCAGCTGGAAGAGCACAGCTGTTCACACTTCTGTTATTCTCCACTCATCACCCGTGTATCAACTGGGAGAGCACAGCTGGTCACACTACTGTCACTCTCCACTCATCACCCGTGGATCAGCTGGCAGAGTACAGCTGGTCAAACTTCGGTTCATCTCCACTCATCATCAGTGGGTCAGCTGGCAGAGCACAGCTGGTCACACTTCTGTTACTCTCCACTCATCACCCGTGGATCAGCCGGCAGAGTACAGCTGGTCACACTTCTGTTACTCTCCACTCATTGATCACATTTCTGTTACACTCCACTCATCATCTGTGGATTAGTTGGTAGAGTACAACTCGTCACACTTCTGCTACTCTCCACTCATCACCCGTAGAGCAGCTGGCAGAGTACAGCTGGTCACACTTTTGTTTCTCTCCACTCATCACCCGTGGATCAGCTGGCAAAGCACAGCTGATCACACTTCTGTTACTCTCCACTCATCACCCGTGGATCAGCTGGAGGAGCACAGCTGATCACACTTCTTTTACTCTCCACTCATCACCCGTGGGTCAGCTGACGTTGCACAGCTGGTCACACTTCTGCTACTCTCCACTCATAGCCCGTGGATCAGCTGGCAGAGCACACTGGTCAAACTTCTATTACTCTCCATTCATCACCCTTGGATCAGCTGGCAGAGTACAGCTGGTCACACTTCTGCTACTCTCCACTCATCACCGTGTGTCAGCTGGCAGGGCACACTGGTCACACTTCTGTTACTCTCCATTCATCACCCGTGGATCAGCTGGCAGAGTACAGCTGGTCACACTGCTGTTACTCTCCACTCATAACCCGTGGATCAGCTGGCAGAGCACAGCTGGTCAAACTTCGGTTACTCTCCACTCATCATCCGTGGGTCAGCTGGAAGAGCACAGCTGGTCACACTTCTGTTATTCTCCACTCATCACCCGTGTATCAACTGGGAGAGCACAGCTGGTCACACTACTGTCACTCTCCACTCATCACCCGTGGGTCAGCTGGCAGAGCACAACTGGTCACACTTCGATTACTCCCCACTCACAACCCGTGGATCAGCTGGCAGAGAACAGATGCTCAAATTTTTGTTCCTCTCCACTCATCATCAGTGGTTCAGCTGGCAGAGCACAGCTGGTCACACTTCTGTTACTCTCCACTCATCACCCGTGGATCAGCTGGCAGAGTACAGTTGGTCACACTTCTGTCACTCTCCACTCATCACCCGTGGATCAGCTGGCAAAGCACAGCTCGTCAAACTACTGTTACTCTCCACTCATCACCCGTAGAGCAGCTGGCAGAGTACAGCTGGTCACACTTCTGTTTCTCTCCACTCATCACCCGTGGATCAGCTGGCAAAGCACAGCTGATCACACTTCTGTTACTCTCCACTCATCACCCGTGGATCAGCTGGAGGAGCACAGCTGGTCACACTTCTGTTACTCTCCACTCATCACCCGTGGGTCAGCTGACGTTGCACAGCTGGTCACACTTCTGCTACTCTCCACTCATAGCCCGTGGATCAGCTGTCAGAGCACACTGGTCACACTTCTATTACTCTCAACTTATCACCCTTGGATCAGCTGGCAGAGCACAGCTGGTCACACTTCTGCTACTCTCCACTCATCACAGTGTGTCATCTGGCAGGGCACACTGGTCACACTTCTGTTACTCTCCACTCATCACCCGTGGATCAGCTGGCAGAGCACAGCTGGTCACACCTCTGTTACTCTCCACTCATCACCCGTGGATCAGCTGGCAGAGTACAGCTGGTCACACCTCTGTTACTCTCCACTCATCACCCGTGGATCAGCTGGCAGAGCACAGCTGGTCACACTTCTGTTACTCTCCACTCATCACCCGTGGATCAGCCGGCAGAGTACAGCTAGTCACACTTCGGTTACTCTCCACTCATCACCTGTGGATCAGTTGGTAGAGTACAACTCGTCACACCTCTGCTACTCTCCACTCATCACCTATGGATCAGCTGGCAGAGCACAGCTGGTCACACTGCTGTTACTCTCCACTCATAACCCGTGGATCAGCTGGCAGAGTACAGCTGGTCAAACTTCGGTTACTCTCCACTCATCATCGGTGGGTCAGCTGGAAGAGCACAGCTGGTCACACTTCTGTTATTCTCCACTCATCACCCGTGGATCAACTGGCAGAGCACAGCTGGTCACACTACTGTCACTCTCCACTCATCACCCGTGGATCAGCTGGCAGAGTACAGCTGGTCAAACTTCGGTTCCTCTCCACTCATCATCAGTGGGTCAGCTGGCAGAGCACAGCTGGTCACACTTCTGTTACTCTCCACTCATCACCCGTGGATCAGCCGGCAGAGTACAGCTGGTCACACTTCTGTTACTCTCCACTCATTGATCACATTTCTGTTACACTCCACTCATCACCTGTGGATCAGTTGGTAGAGTACAACTCGTCACACTTCTGCTACTCTCCACTCATCACCTATGGATCAGCTGGCAGAGTACATCTGGTCACACTGCTGTTACTCTCCACTCATAACCCGTGGATCAGCTGGCAGAGTACAGCTGGTCACACTTCTGTTACTCTCCACTCATAACCCGTGGATCCGCTGGCAGAGTACAGCTGGTCACACTTCTGTTACTCTCCACTCATAACCAGTGGATCAGTTGGCAGAGTACATTTGGTCACACTTCTGTTACTCTCCACTCATCACCCGTGGATCAGCCGGCAGAGTACAGCTGGTCACACTTCTGTTACTCTCCACTCATAACCCGTGGATCAGCTGGCAGAGTACCGCTGGTCACACTTCTGTTACTCACCACTCATCACCCGTCGATCAGCTGGCAGAATACAGCTGGTAACACTTCTGTTACTCTCCACTCATCACCCATGGATCAGCTGGCAGAGTACAGCTGGTCACACTTCTGTTACTCACCACTCATCACCCGTGGATCAGTTGGCAGATTACAGCTGGTCACACTTCTGTTACTCTCCACCCATCACCCATGGGTCACCTGGCAGAGTACAGCTGGTCAAACTTCTGCTACTCTCCACTCATTACCTGTCGATCAGCTGGCAGAGCACAGGTGGTCTCACTTATGTTACTCTCCACTCATCACCCGTGGATCAGCTGGCAGAGCACAGCTGGTAACACTTCTATTACTCTCTACTCATCACTCGTGGATCAGCTGTCAGAGCACAGCTTGTCACACTTCTGTTACTCTCCACTCATCACCCGTGGATCAGCTGGCAGAGTACAGCTGGTCACACTTCTGTTACTCACCACTCATCACCCGTGGATCAGCTTACAGAGTCCAGCTGGTCACACTTCTGTTGCTCTCCACTCATAACCAGTGGAGTAGCTGGCAGAGTACCTTTGGTCACACTTCTGTTACTCTCAACTCATGACCCATGGATCAGCTGGCAGACTACAGCTGGTCACACTTCTGTTACTCTCCACTCATAACCCGTGGAACAGCTGGCAGAGTACAGCAGGTCAGACTTCTGTTACTCTCCACTCATCACCCGTGGATCAGCTGGCATAGTACAGCTAGTCACACTTCTGTTATTCACCACTCATAACCCGTGGATCAGCTTACAGAGTCCAGCTGGTCACACTTCTGTTACTCTCCACTCATCACCCGTGGATCAGCTGGCAGAGTACAGCTGGTCACACTTCTGTTACTCACCACTCATCACCCGTGGATCAGCTGGCAGAGTACAGCTGGTCACACTTCTGTTACTCACCACTCATCACCCGTGGATCAGCTTACAGAGTCCAGCTGGTCACACTTCTGTTGCTCTCCACTCATAACCAGTGGAGTAGCTGGCAGAGTACCTTTGGTCACACTTCTGTTACTCTCCACTCATCAACCGTGGATCAGCTGGCAGAGTACAGTTGGTCACACTTCTGTTACTCTCCACTCATCACCCGTGGATTAGCTGGCAGAGTCCAGCTGGTCACACTTCTGTTACTCTCCACTCATAACCCGTGGATCAGCTGGCAGAGTACAGTTGGTTACACTTCTGTTACTCACCACTCATCACCCGTGGATCAGCTGGCAGAGTACAGCTGGTCACAATTCTGTTACTCACCACTCATAACCCGTGGATCAGCTGGCAGAGCACAGCTGTTCTAACTTATGTTACTCTCCACTCATCACCCGTGGATCACCTGGCAGAGCACAGCTGGTCACACTTCTGTTACTCTCCACTTATCACCTGTGGATCAGATGGCAGAGTACAGCTGGTCACACGTCTGTTACTCTACACTCATCATCCGTGGGTCAGCTGGCAGAGCACAGCTGGTCACACGTCTGTTACTCTACACTCATCATCCGTGGGTCAGCTGGCAGAGCACAACTGGTCACACTTCGAATACTCTCCACTCATAACCCGTCGATCAGCTGGCAAAGAACAGCTGGTCACACTTCGGTTACTCTCCACTCATCACCCGTGGATCAACTGGCACAGTACTTCTGGTCACACTTCTGTTTCTCTCCACTCATCACCCATGGATCAGCTGTCAGAGCAGAGCTGGTCACGCTTCTGTTACTTTCCGCTCATAACCCATGGATCAGCTGGCAGAGTACTTCTAGTCTCACTTCGGTTACTCTCCACTCATTACCCGTGGATCAGCTGGCAGAGCAGAGGTGGTCTCACTTATGTTACTCTCCACTCAATACCCGTGGATCAGCTGGCAGAGCACAGCTGGTCTCACTTATATTACTCTCCACTCATCATCCGTGGGTCAGCTGGCAGAGCACAGCTGGTCACACTTCTGCCACTCTCCACTCATTACCCGTGGATCAGCTGGCAGAGTACAGCTGATCACACTTCTGTTACTCTCCACTCATCACCGGTGGATCAGCTGGCACACTACAGCTGGTCACACTTATGTTACTCTCCACGCATATCCCGTGGATCAGCTGGCAGAGTACAGCAGGTCATACTTCTGTTACTCTCCATTCATCACTCGTGGATCAGCTGGCAGAGTACAGCTAGTCATATTTCTGTTATTCTCCACTCATAACCCGTGGATCAGCTGGCAGAGTACAGCTGATCACACTTCTGTTACTCTCCACTCATCACCCGTGGATCAGCTGGCAGAGTACAGCTGGTCACACTTCTGTTACTCTCCACTCATAACCCGTGGATCCGCTGGCAGAGTACAGCTGGTCACACTTCTGTTACTCTCCACTCATAACCCGTGGATCCGCTGGCAGAGTACATGTGGTCAAACTTCTGTTACTCTCCACTCATAACCCGTGGATCAGCTGGCAGAGTACCGCTGGTCACACTTCTGTTACTCACCACTCATCACCCGTCGATCAGCTGGCAGAGTACAGCTGGTAACACTTCTGTTACTCTCCACTCATCACCCATGGATCAGCTGGCAGAGTACAGCTGGTCACACTTCTGTTACTCACCACTCATCACCCGTGGATCAGTTGGCAGATTACAGCTGGTCACACTTCTGTTACTCTCCACCCATCACCCATGGGTCACCTGGCAGAGTACAGCTGGTCAAACTTCTGCTACTCTCCACTCATTACCTGTCGATCAGCTGGCAGAGCACAGGTGGTCTCACTTATGTTACTCTCCACTCATCACCCGTGGATCAGCTGGCAGAGCACAGCTGGTAACACTTCTATTACTCTCTACTCATCACTCGTGGATCAGCTGTCAGAGCACAGCTTGTCACACTTCTGTTACTCTCCACTCATCACCCGTGGATCAGCTGGCAGAGTACAGCTGGTCACACTTCTGTTACTCACCACTCATCACCCGTGGATCAGCTTACAGAGTCCAGCTGGTCACACTTCTGTTGCTCTCCACTCATAACCAGTGGAGTAGCTGGCAGAGTACCTTTGGTCACACTTCTGTTACTCTCAACTCATGACCCATGGATCAGCTGGCAGACTACAGCTGGTCACACTTCTGTTACTCTCCACTCATAACCCGTGGAACAGCTGGCAGAGTACAGCAGGTCAGACTTCTGTTACTCTCCACTCATCACCCGTGGATCAGCTGGCATAGTACAGCTAGTCACACTTCTGTTATTCACCACTCATAACCCGTGGATCAGCTTACAGAGTCCAGCTGGTCACACTTCTGTTACTCTCCACTCATCACCCGTGGATCAGCTGGCAGAGTACAGCTGGTCACACTTCTGTTACTCACCACTCATCACCCGTGGATCAGCTGGCAGAGTACAGCTGGTCACACTTCTGTTACTCACCACTCATCACCCGTGGATCAGCTTACAGAGTCCAGCTGGTCACACTTCTGTTGCTCTCCACTCATAACCAGTGGAGTAGCTGGCAGAGTACCTTTGGTCACACTTCTGTTACTCTCCACTCATCAACCGTGGATCAGCTGGCAGAGTACAGTTGGTCACACTTCTGTTACTCTCCACTCATCACCCGTGGATTAGCTGGCAGAGTCCAGCTGGTCACACTTCTGTTACTCTCCACTCATAACCCGTGGATCAGCTGGCAGAGTACAGTTGGTTACACTTCTGTTACTCACCACTCATCACCCGTGGATCAGCTGGCAGAGTACAGCTGGTCACAATTCTGTTACTCACCACTCATAACCCGTGGATCAGCTGGCAGAGCACAGCTGTTCTAACTTATGTTACTCTCCACTCATCACCCGTGGATCACCTGGCAGAGCACAGCTGGTCACACTTCTGTTACTCTCCACTTATCACCTGTGGATCAGATGGCAGAGTACAGCTGGTCACACGTCTGTTACTCTACACTCATCATCCGTGGGTCAGCTGGCAGAGCACAGCTGGTCACACGTCTGTTACTCTACACTCATCATCCGTGGGTCAGCTGGCAGAGCACAACTGGTCACACTTCGAATACTCTCCACTCATAACCCGTCGATCAGCTGGCAAAGAACAGCTGGTCACACTTCGGTTACTCTCCACTCATCACCCGTGGATCAACTGGCACAGTACTTCTGGTCACACTTCTGTTTCTCTCCACTCATCACCCATGGATCAGCTGTCAGAGCAGAGCTGGTCACGCTTCTGTTACTTTCCGCTCATAACCCATGGATCAGCTGGCAGAGTACTTCTAGTCTCACTTCGGTTACTCTCCACTCATTACCCGTGGATCAGCTGGCAGAGCAGAGGTGGTCTCACTTATGTTACTCTCCACTCAATACCCGTGGATCAGCTGGCAGAGCACAGCTGGTCTCACTTATATTACTCTCCACTCATCATCCGTGGGTCAGCTGGCAGAGCACAGCTGGTCACACTTCTGCCACTCTCCACTCATTACCCGTGGATCAGCTGGCAGAGTACAGCTGATCACACTTCTGTTACTCTCCACTCATCACCGGTGGATCAGCTGGCACACTACAGCTGGTCACACTTATGTTACTCTCCACGCATATCCCGTGGATCAGCTGGCAGAGTACAGCAGGTCATACTTCTGTTACTCTCCATTCATCACTCGTGGATCAGCTGGCAGAGTACAGCTAGTCATATTTCTGTTATTCTCCACTCATAACCCGTGGATCAGCTGGCAGAGTACAGCTGATCACACTTCTGTTACTCTCCACTCATCACCCGTGGATCAGCTGGCAGAGTACAGCTGGTCACACTTCTGTTACTCTCCACTCATAACCCGTGGATCCGCTGGCAGAGTACAGCTGGTCACACTTCTGTTACTCTCCACTCATAACCCGTGGATCCGCTGGCAGAGTACATGTGGTCAAACTTCTGTTACTCTCCACTCATCACCCGTGGATCAGCCGGCAGAGTACAGCTGGTGACACTTCTGTTACTCTCCACTCATAACCCGTGGATCAGCTGGCAGAGTACAGCTGGTCACACTTCTGTTACTCACCACTCATCACCCGTGGAACAGCTGGCAGAGTACAGCTGGTCACACTTCTGTTACTCACCACTCTTCACCCGTGGATCAGCTGGCAGAGTACAGCTGGTCACACTTCTGTTACTCTCCACTCATCACCCGTGGATCAGCTGGCAGAGTACTTATGGTCACACTTCGGTTACTCTCCACTCAACACCCGTGGATCAGCTGGCTGAGCACAGCTTGTCACACTTTTGTTACGCTCCATTCATCACCCGTGGATCAGTTGGCAGATTATAGCTGATCACACTTCTGTTACTCTCCACTCATTACCCGTGGATCAGCTGGCAGAGCACAGGTGGTCTCACTTATGTTACTCTCCACTCAATACCCGTGGATCAGCTGGCAGAGCACAGCTGGTCTCACTTATATTACTCTCCACTCATCATCCGTGGGTCAGCTGGCAGAGCACAGCTGGTCACACTTCTGCCACTCTCCACTCATTACCCGTGGATCAGCTGGCAGAGTACAGCTGGTCACACTTCTGTTACTCTCCACTCATCACCGGTGGATCAGCTGGCACACTACAGCTGGTCACACTTATGTTACTCTCCACTCATATCCCGTGGATCTGCTGGCAGAGTACAGCAGGTCATACTTCTGTTACTCTCCATTCATCACTCGTGGATCAGCTGGCAGAGTACAGCTAGTCATATTTCTGTTATTCTACACTCATAACCCGTGGATCAGCTGGCAGAGTACAGCTGATCACACTTCTGTTACTCTCCACTCATCACCCGTGGATCAGCTGGCAGAGTACAGCTGGTCACACTTCTGTTACTCTCCACTCATAACCCGTGGATCAGCTGGCAGAGTACAGCTGGTCACACTTCTGTTACTCACCACTCATCACCCGTGGATCAGCTGGCAGAGTACAGCTGGTAACACTTCTGTTATTCTCCACTCATCACCCATGGATCAGCTGGCAGAGTACAGCTGGTCACACTTCTGTTACTCACCACTCTTCACCCGTGGATCAGCTGGCAGAGTACAGCTGGTCACACTTCTGTTACTCTCCACTCATCACCCGTGGATCAGCTGGCAGAGTACTTATGATCACACTTCGGTTACTCTCCACTCAACACCCGTGGATCAGCTGGCTGAGCACAGCTTGTCACACTTTTGTTACGCTCCATTCATCACCCGTGGATCAGCTGGCAGAGTACAGCTGGTCACACTTCTGTTACTCTCCACTCATAACCCGTGGATCCGCTGGCAGAGTACAGCTGGTCACACTTCTGTTACTCTCCACTCATAACCAGTGGATCAGTTGGCAGAGTACATTTGGTCACACTTCTGTTACTCTCCACTCATCACCCGTGGATCAGCCGGCAGAGTACAGCTGGTCACACTTCTGTTACTCTCCACTCATAACCCGTGGATCAGCTGGCAGAGTACCGCTGGTCACACTTCTGTTACTCACCACTCATCACCCGTCGATCAGCTGGCAGAGTACAGCTGGTAACACTTCTGTTACTCTCCACTCATCACCCATGGATCAGCTGGCAGAGTACAGCTGGTCACACTTCTGTTACTCACCACTCATCACCCGTGGATCAGTTGGCAGATTACAGCTGGTCACACTTCTGTTACTCTCCACCCATCACCCATGGGTCACCTGGCAGAGTACAGCTGGTCAAACTTCTGCTACTCTCCACTCATTACCTGTCGATCAGCTGGCAGAGCACAGGTGGTCTCACTTATGTTACTCTCCACTCATCACCCGTGGATCAGCTGGCAGAGCACAGCTGGTAACACTTCTATTACTCTCTACTCATCACTCGTGGATCAGCTGTCAGATCACAGCTTGTCACACTTCTGTTACTCTCCACTCATCACCCGTGGATCAGCTGGCAGAGTACAGCTGGTCACACTTCTGTTACTCACCACTCATCACCCGTGGATCAGCTTACAGAGTCCAGCTGGTCACACTTCTGTTGCTCTCCACTCATAACCAGTGGAGTAGCTGGCAGAGTACCTTTGGTCACACTTCTGTTACTCTCCACTCATCAACCGTGGATCAGCTGGCAGAGTACAGTTGGTCACACTTCTGTTACTCTCCACTCATCACCCGTGGATTAGCTGGCAGAGTACAGCTGGTCACACTTCTGTCACTCTCCACTCATAACCCGTGGATCAGCTGGCAGAGTACAGTTGGTTACACTTCTGTTACTCACCACTCATCACCCGTGGATCAGCTGGCAGAGTACAGCTGGTCACAATTCTGTTGCTCACCACTCATAACCCGTGGATCAGCTGGCAGAGCACAGCTGTTCTAACTTATGTTACTCTCCACTCATCACCCGTGGATCACCTGGCAGAGCACAGCTGGTCACACTTCTGTTACTCTCCACTTATCACCTGTGGATCAGATGGCAGAGTACAGCTGGTCACACGTCTGTTACTCTACACTCATCATCCGTGGGTCAGCTGGCAGAGCACAGCTGGTCACACTTCTGTTATTCTCCACTCGTCACCCGTGGATCAACTGGCAGAGTACAGCTGGTCACACGTCTGTTTCTCTACACTCATCATCCGTGGGTCAGCTGGCAGAGCACAACTGGTCACACTTCGAATACTCTCCACTCATAACCCGTCGATCAGCTGGCAAAGAACAGCTGGTCACACTTCGGTTACTCTCCACTCATCACCCGTGGATCAACTGGCACAGTACTTCTGGTCACACTTCTGTTTCTCTCCACCCATCACCCATGGATCAGCTGTCAGAGCAGAGCTGGTCACGCTTCTGTTACTTTCCGCTCATAACCCATGGATCAGCTGGCAGAGTACTTCTAGTCTCACTTCGGTTACTCTCCACTCATTACCCGTGGATCAGCTGGCAGAGCAGAGGTGGTCTCACTTATGTTACTCTCCACTCAATACCCGTGGATCAGCTGGCAGAGCACAGCTGGTCTCACTTATATTACTCTCCACTCATCATCCGTGGGTCAGCTGGCAGAGCACAGCTGGTCACACTTCTGCCACTCTCCACTCATTACCCGTGGATCAGCTGGCAGAGTACAGCTGGTCACACTTCTGTTACTCTCCACTCATCACCGGTGGATCAGCTGGCACACTACAGCTGGTCACACTTATGTTACTCTCCACGCATATCCCGTGGATCAGCTGGCAGAGTACAGCAGGTCATACTTCTGTTACTCTCCATTCATCACTCGTGGATCAGCTGGCAGAGTACAGCTAGTCATATTTCTGTTATTCTCCACTCATAACCCGTGGATCAGCTGGCAGAGTACAGCTGATCACACTTCTGTTACTCTGTTACTCTCCACTCATAACCCGTGGATCCGCTGGCAGAGTACAGCTGGTCACACTTTTGTTACTCTCCACTCATAACCAGTGGATCAGTTGGCAGAGTACATTTGGTCAAACTTCTGTTACTCTCCACTCATCACCCGTGGATCAGCCGGCAGAGTACAGCTGGTGACACTTCTGTTACTCTCAACTCATAACCCGTGGATCAGCTGGCAGAGTACAGCTGGTCACACTTCTGTTACTCACCACTCATCACCCGTGGATCAGCTGGCAGAGTACAGCTGGTAACACTTCTGTTATTCTCCACTCATCACCCATGGATCAGCTGGCAGAGTACAGCTGGTCACACTTCTGTTACTCACCACTCTTCACCCGTGGATCAGCTGGCAGAGTACAGCTGGTCACACTTCTGTTACTCTCCACTCATCACCCGTGGATCAGCTGGCAGAGTACTTATGGTCACACTTCGGTTACTCTCCACTCAACACCCGTGGATCAGCTGGCTGAGCACAGCTTGTCACACTTTTGTTACGCTCCATTCATCACCCGTGGATCAGTTGGCAGATTATAGCTGATCACACTTCTGTTACTCTCCACTCATTACCCGTGGATCAGCTGGCAGAGCACAGGTGGTCTCACTTATGTTACTCTCCACTCAATACCCGTGGATCAGCTGGCAGAGCACAGCTGGTCTCACTTATATTACTCTCCACTCATCATCCGTGGGTCAGCTGGCAGAGCACAGCTGGTCACACTTCTGCCACTCTCCACTCATTACCCGTGGATCAGCTGGCAGAGTACAGCTGGTCACACTTCTGTTACTCTCCACTCATCACCGGTGGATCAGCTGGCACACTACAGCTGGTCACACTTATGTTACTCTCCACTCATATCCCGTGGATCAGCTGGCAGAGTACAGCAGGTCATACTTCTGTTACTCTCCATTCATCACTCGTGGATCAGCTGGCAGAGTACAGCTAGTCATATTTCTGTTATTCTCCACTCATAACCCGTGGATCAGCTGGCAGAGTACAGCTGATCACACTTCTGTTACTCTCCACTCATAACCCGTGGATCAGCCGGCAGAGTACAGCTGGTGACACTTCTGTTACTCTCCACTCATAACCCGTGGATCAGCTGGCAGAGTACAGCTGGTCACACTTCTGTTACTCCCCACTCATCACCCGTGGATCAGCTGGCAGAGTACAGCTGGTAACACCTCTGTTATTCTCCACTCATCACCCATGGATCAGCTGGCAGAGTACAGCTGGTCACACTTCTGTTACTCACCACTCTTCACCCGTGGATCAGCTGGCAGAGTACAGCTGGTCACACTTCTGTTACTCTCCACTCATCACCCGTGGATCAGCTGGCAGAGTACTTATGGTCACACTTCGGTTACTCTCCACTCAACACCCGTGGATCAGCTGGCTGAGCACAGCTTGTCACACTTTTGTTACGCTCCATTCATCACCCGTGGATAAGCTGGCAGAGTACAGCTGGTCACACTTCTGTTACTCTCCACTCATAACCCGTGGATCCGCTGGCAGAGTACAGCTGGTCACACTTCTGTTACTCTCCACTCATAACCAGTGGATCAGTTGGCAGAGTACATTTGGTCACACTTCTGTTACTCTCCACTCATCACCCGTGGATCAGCCGGCAGAGTACAGCTGGTCACACTTCTGTTACTCTCCACTCATAACCCGTGGATCAGCTGGCAGAGTACCGCTGGTCACACTTCTGTTACTCTCCACTCATCACCCATGGATCAGCTGGCAGAGTACAGCTGGTCACACTTCTGTTACTCTCCACCCATCACCCATGGGTCACCTGGCAGAGCACAGCTGGTCAAACTTCTGCTACTCTCCGCTCATAACCCATGGATCAGCTGGCAGAGTACTTATGGTCACACTTCGGTTACTCTCCACTCAACACCCGTGGATCAGCTGGCTGAGCACAGCTTGTCAAACTTCTGTAACGCTCCATTCATCACCCGTGGATCAGTTGGCAGATTACAGCTGGTCACACTTCTGTTACTCTCCACCCATCACCCATGGGTCACCTGGCAGAGCACAGCTGGTCAAACTTCTGCTACTCTCCACTCATTACCCGTCGATCAGCTGGCAGAGCACAGGTGGTCTCACTTATGTTACTCTCCACTCATCACCCGTGGATCAGCTGGCAGAGCACAGCTGGTAACACTTCTATTACTCTCTACTCATCACTCGTGGATCAGCTGTCAGAGCACAGCTTGTCACACTTCTGTTACTCTCCACTCATAACCAGTGGATCAGCTGGCAGAGTACAGCTGGTCACACTTCTGTTACTCTCCACTCATCACCGGTGGATCAGTTGGCAGACTGCAGCTGTTCACACTTATGTTACTCTCCACTCATATCCCGTGGATCAGCTGGCAGAGCACAGCTGTTCTCACTTATGTTACTCTCCACTCATCACCCGTGGATCACCTGGCAGAGCACAGCTGGTCACACTTCTGTTACTCTCCACTTATCACCTGTGGATCAGCTGGCAGAGTACAGCTGGTCACGCTTTTGTTACTCTACACTCATCATCCGTGGGTCAGCTGGCAGAGCACAGCTGGTCACACTTCTGTTATTCTCCACTCATCACCCGTGGATCAACTGGCAGAGCACAGCTGGTCACATTTCTGTCACTATCCACACATCACCCGTGGGTCAGCTGGCAGAGCACAACTGGTCACACTTCGATTACTCTCCACTCATAACCCGTCGATCAGCTGGCAAAGAACAGCTGGTCACACTTTTGCTAATCTCCAATCATATCCCATGGATCAGCTGGCAGAGTACTTCTGGTCACACTTCGGTTACTCTCCACTCATCACCCGTGGATCAGCTGGCACAGTACTTCAGGTCACACTTCTGTTTCTCTCCACCCATCACCCATGGATCAGCTGTCAGAGAACAGCTGGTCACGCTTCTATTACTCTCCACTCATAACACATGGATCAGCTGGCAGAGTACAGCTGGTCACACTTCTGTTTCTCTCCACTCATCACCGGTGGATCAGCTGGCAGACTACAGCTGGTCACACTTCTGTTATTATCCACTCATAACCCGTGGATCAGCTGGCAGAGTACAGCTGAACACACTTCTGTTACTCTCCACTCATCACACGTGGATCACCTTGCAGAGTACAGCTGGTCACACTTCTTTTACTCTCCACTCATAACCCGTGGATCAGCTGGCAGAGTACAGCTGGTCACACTTCTGTTACTCTCCACTCATAACCAGTGGTTCAGCTGGCAGAGTACATTTGGTCACACTTCTGTTACTCTCCACTCATCACCCGTGGATCAGCTGGCAGAGTACAGCTGGTCACACTTCTGTTGCTCTCCATTCATCGCCCGTGGATCAGCTGGCAGAGTACTTCTAGTCACACTTCGGTTACTCTCCACTCATTACACGTGGATCAGCTGGCAGTGCACAGCTGGTCTCACTTATGTTACTCTCCACTCATTACACGTGGATCAGCTGGCAGAGCACAGCTGGTCTCACTTATATTTCTCTCCACTCATCATCCGTGGGTCAGCTGGCAGAGAACAGCTGGTCACACTTCTGTTATTCTCCACTCATCACCTGTTTATCAAATGGCAGAGCACAACTGGTCACACTTCTGTCACTCTCCACTCATTACCCGTGGGTCAGCTGGCAGAGCACAGCTGTTCAAACTTCTGCTACTCTTCGCTCATAACCCATGGATCAGCTGGCAGAGCACAGCTGGTCAAACTTCTGCTACTCTTCGCTCATAACCCATGGATCAGCTGGCAGGGTACTTCTGGTCTAACTTCGGTTACTCTCCACTCATTACTCGGGGATCAGCTGGCAGAGCACAGGTGGTCTCACTTATGTTACTCTCCACTCATAACCCGTGGATCAGCTGGCAGAGCACAGCTGGTCTCACTTATATTACTCTCCACTCATCATCCGTGGGTCAGCTGGCAGAGCACAGCTGGTCACACTTCTGTCACTCTCCACTCATTACCCGTGTGTCAGCTGGCAGAGCACAACTGGTCACACTTCGATTACTCTCCACTCATCACCCGTGGATCACCTGGCAGAGAACAGCTGGTCACAATTTTGATACTCTCCACTCATATCCCGTGGATCAGCTGGCAGAGTACTACTGGTCA